>OX411310.1:115278669-115648048 GCA_948150685.1 Rhaphigaster nebulosa | reverse complement strand
TATATATATATATATATATATATATATATATATTTATATATATATATATATATATATATATATATATATATATATATATCGGTGATACAATAGTATATAGTTGAAAATGGCCAACATATCGTTATATAAGGCCGAAAATTACAAAATATGGATGTGTAAATAAGTAATGATTAAAAAATGTAAGTGGGATTAAAATCTCACTGGGACTACGAAGTTAAGATTATGTGAAACCCTGGTCGGTCCTGTCTTGTTGCATGGCTCTGAGATTTGGAGCATCTCAAGCTCGGACGACCAAAGGCTCCTTATGTTTGAGAGGAAAATTCTACGTCAGAATCCATGGTCCAGTGAAAGGTGAGAACTGGAGACAGAGGAGTAACTTGGAGCTCTTCGCGCTGACCAGAGAGAAAGACATGAGAGAAGTCTGCATATGGAGGCTTAGATGGGTTGGACATCTTGCCAGAATGATCGAACAGAGCGTTCCTATAAAAGATGATGGATCAATATTATGGATCGAGAACCATCGGAAGACCGAAACTGCGGTGAAGAGACGGAGTCGCGTGTGATTTTAGAAGTCTGGTTGGTGGGCGGAATTCGATTGTGGCTGCACAGAACAGAGAGGGATGGCGAAAGCTGTTGAAGAAGGCCATAACTCACTAACTGGGTTGTTGCACCACTGATAGTGTGGGATTAATATGGTCTTTTATCTCTCAGTAAAAATTGATTAAATTTACAGAATAAATTTGAATCTCATTAGGTAATGAATAATCATAGTTCTTGATCACATATTCAAACTATTGTAACTCCAGATACTATAGGAAACAAAGTGAAGGGATAAATCTCTTTCTTGGCCTTCTCCAAACTCTTTCCAGTCCGTCTGGCAACCGAACGCTGAAGAGGTAAGCATCTGCGAACACTCCTCGCTTCTCCATTGTTCCTCCGTCGAATTTAAGAGCCCACGCGCAGCTCAGAGATTTTCGGGACCACTGGAAGGTCTCCTTGAGCTCGAACCAGCTTCCCTCAGCCTTCTTCGTAGAGTCCATTTGCTCAACTGGATTCCACGAAGCTTGTGAAGGAGTTGGGATGATCTGAGGTTTTTGAAAGCGGTCTCGAAGTGTTCCCAGCACAACAAAACGACAACCTCGTTTGTTATTCTCCCTCTCCCTGATCCGGGTCTTCTCCTATTTACTGTCTCTCTATAGCGTTAGACTATCCTCAGTACCGTAGTTGGACTACAATGTCCTAACTCCACTATATAAAAATAGTAAAAAACCACTGCTCACTCGGGATTTAAACTCCTCGAAACATTTTGAAAATGACTAAGACGTTATTTTTCACATGAAGAAGACGATAAACAAAGAAGCAGATTTCAATTCAGAATCATTTCTCTTTTGGGGATTAAGAGTTCGCTGTCTCATTTCTCTCTCTAATCTCCATAACAAAACGTAAACAAAATCTAAATGTATATCGAAATATTGGTATTATATCACAAATAATTGAAAAAGCATGGTTAATATATCTCACAAAACTAAGGTGTTCGGTATTTTTTTTTTATCCCTAAATATATTTTGGATAAGAATACTGATGTAATAAATTATTCGTTTATTCGACACTGCTACAATAAACAGAATACTGCTCAAATAATAAAAGACTATAGTAATAATTAACGCTTATAATATATACACTAATTTATATATTGATCTATTTATTTTATATTGATTTTTCTGAATATTTATTTTCTATTTTTCTTTACTAAATTTTTCTCTTTTCTTCTATTATTTCTTTATCTTGTTTCCTCTTTCATTTATGATTAACCATATTGAATGTATTAACATTAACCACAGTCTTAACGTTCCAATTTGAATAAAAAAAAATGTAAAAGTAAAAAAAGAAAATGTACAAATTTAATTAATTCCAGCATGTATTAAACGATGAGTAAATTTATTGCAAACGTTGTTATTATTCAATTATAGCTGTTTATGTATAAATCAAGCTTATAAAAAATTAATAGAGATAGAAACAATTTAGTACTAGCTGGAATAATTAAATATAATATTCTATTTATATTAGTATAGCTTGCCCACAGTTAGAAGGTATTCCGAAGGCGAACTCATGCGGCACCGATTTGAAACTAACTTTTTTTATTAAAATAATAAAATAATGAAATTAACCTCCAATTTTATTTCTGAAATATTTACATGTATAATGCATAAATATATCCATTTATTACAAGATAACATTGATAATAATGCCATCTTGTAATATATGTATATATTAGTAAATATTTTGGAAATCAAATCCAAGGGTTAAGAAAAAAAAAGTTAGTTTCAACTTAGTCTCGCATGAGTTCACCATCTGACTGTGGGTGTGGGTGAGCTATAAATAGAAGATCATTTGGTCTACAATTAGCTGTTAATTCGAAATCTAAACTTTCCCCACCAGACTGAATTCGTAATAAACTCTGTATTTTGAGATAACATTCCGACTTTGCTTTCAACATTTGTGACAGGCTGTGTGTGTGTATGGCACAAAGGTAGCTTTCAGGATGGTAAATGAGCTGAACGGTTGAGAAAAGGATATATTAACTGACCTCCGCTCCTATTTTAATCACCTTTGAGATCTCAACATAAGCCATTTTCAACATGAAAAAGCATGCTATTTCATACTTAAGTTTCCTATACGTTTTGATCTGATAATATCGTTTAAAGAACTTATGAATTAATTTATCAGAGAATCCATATCTGACATGCATTTTCTAACAATGTAGCATCCTATAGTCACCCACGGACTACCGAAGCATCTCTTTATCAAATGTCTCTATCATTGATATGCTATAAAATTTTGGGTTCTTTGACTTTGTAATGTAAAATCTTCAAAAAGAGTGACCGTTGTTTAAGAAAAATAAAAGGTAAAAAAATTACCTTCAATGCTTTTAAAATCGAAGATTTCATAAATAAAAACATCAAAATTATAACTAATCTGCTGGATGAGAATTTTTTGAAGAAGATTCCTTCTAAAATGAAAATGTAATTAGTCAATTAAGGGAATTTAAAGAGGTGGCCACTAGGACCGAGATTTTTTTGGGGTGATGCTATCTTTAATCATTGGGTATAATGAAACAACATTGAAATATAAGAAAAATCATTGCATTTCTTCATGAATAGAAGAAAATTTTTATTCAATTTCAACTTGATCAAAGATCGACATCCTTTGATAATCAAAGTCTTTTACCTTGATTGAGAATATCTCAAGCAGCGGAGCGGAAGAAACCTGTCCAAGACAATATATACTTTGCGCCAATTTCATAATTTTATTTATTTTTTCCAGACCATTTCCAACTATCGAAAATGGTAAAAATAAGATTTACCTTCATAATGCGCTAGTTGAGGCACGCATTGTGGCTAAGTCTTGAATCCCTATCCTCCAAAAGGCACAAGGCGTAAAGCCTCGAAGATTAGTAATTCAAGACTTTGCCATAATGCGTACCTTAACTGGAATGTTTCAAAGTGTCGAAAATGAAAATCCCATTTTCGCTCATTCGATAGTTGGACAGGGTGAGGAATAAACATCTGAAGTAAAATACTCATATCCTGAGCACCTAATTTCAATATTTTTAATTGTTTTTGTATTATAAAACAATTATAACGACAGCTGTGTTTTGTTTTTCGGTATCGTTGCCACGTATAGTAAATATATATGATATAGTAAAAAATACATACATGACATAGTAAAATAAAATAGCCATTAGGTCACCTCAATTGAGCCATTTTCAAGTATTTTCTCACATGCCTTTATTTAAAAAGAAACTCGTCCTTGATTTTTCTTTATTTCCATTTTCCAATTTCCATTAAATCTATCATGCCAGGCTATTTTGGGGCGACTGACCGTCACCAATAATTAATTTAGAGTGGGGCCAAAATCTCGATTCAGTTCCTGTGTTTCTGCGTCTGATATCAGTCTCTCTCAGCAGCATTTGGACTTTCTTGTATGCGATGCTGGTAACTCGTATGACCTTCTTCGAAGAATTTAACACTCAAAGATTCCGGGAAGCTATATTAAATTCTTGTATTAGTATTATTTTGTTGTTCGAGAGCGGACTCCAAGAGAGAGTTGTGCTTGCTACGACTTCAAAGCTGCAGTTCTACTAGATCGAAAAAAAGCATTGATGTAAATGACCAACCTATGATTTCTAACTTGTTTGTTTACTGATCTTGGCCGTTCTAGATTTTTATGATCAATATAATGCGAGTGTATATTCTTCATCCACTATAACTTCGTACATAAAAGGTTATATTGGTTTTGAATTAGCACAAAAGTAATAATAAATAATTTAATTATATCTACATGAATTTACTAATATACTAAAGTACAATGTGATATTTACAAGTAAAAAATACCAAGCTTTTATTCACCCGATGGCAACAGCGAACCTTATTTTATATTAGAGGCCTTGACATAAACTTAGATCAGATAAACTAAAACAAGAAATCAAATAAAAAAAAAATCAAGATAGAAAACCAAGGCATACGATTTGAATCTGGCTTCTCTTAATGAAGAAGAATGTGCAAAAAAGTTTCAGAAATTAAAGACTGCTTAATTATACAGCCATAAGTATACTATAAATATACTTATGGCTAAATATTTAATATAATATATATATATATATATATATATATATATATATATATATATATATATATATATATATATATATAATAGCCATAAGTATACTAGTAGAACAAATGCTACAAAAATCAACCAAAAAAAAAGATTGTCTGAAGAATATATCAAAAGTTGCTCCGGAGAGAGCATTTGCACTGGCTGAAACTTCTAGTTTGATCCGTGCCCACAGGAAATAAAGGAAAGAAATGAAAAAAAGACACAGATGGTTAGCTAGAAACACGCGCAATGCATTAAGAAGATATTCTGATGCTTGGAATCGGGGGAAAAAATGAAAGAAATGGGTGATGACAAAAAAAGAAACTTTCACTAAAAACGAGAATCATGGACTGGAGGTTTATTAAAAACTAGGAAACTATCAAACAAAAAAATTTTTCCAGATATTACGAAGAATCAGATGGAAAGGGACACATGCAGCCATTGGTTTAACAGATCAAGATGGAAATATAAAGATTCCGCTAATGATGTTCAGAATAGATGGAAAGCTTACTTTTGTGATCTCTTGAATCCAGAAACTGAAAAAGATGTTTCACGTGGAATCTCTAGACAGGATCTTTCCCATGAGGACATTCCCCCAGATGCAGAAGACATCGAAAAAATAGTGACCAAACTATAAAATTGGAAATAATCTGGAGTAGATGGTCTATCAGTGTAATGAATGCTCTGCAGCTTCAAGAATGCCAAATGTAAACTGAGAAAAAAACTGCATGAGCACACAACGCAGATCTGGAAAAAAAAATCTGAATATGAGTGAAAAAATGTGAGTAGAGTCTTAATATTATATAAAGCACATTCCTTCCATATTTCATGTATTAAAAAAGAATATATTTAGGCCACTGTAGGATACGAACTAACGTCCTTAAACTGTAATTTTAATCATGTTCATGGGCAATGGCTACAAGAAGAAACCAAGCTTTCATTCAGTGTATATACAGGTATTCTATCATGCACCTATACTTGACAAAATCTATTTAGGTGAATTTAAGGCCAAATCATGCCAATATACAGCTTTTCATGCAAATTTCTTTAATCATATTTATTATTTTTGAATGGACATAACGCAACTAAACCTAAATGTTGTGTTTTTTTTTTATTCCTTTAATGTTTTGCACCAGATGTTTGTTTCAATATCTAATGTGAACAAATTGTATTTATCATATGAGTTTATACAATAAGTTTTTATTACTTAATTGGTAACTGGTTTTGTTAATGAGGCCATGTATATATATATATATATACTGCAACTAAGGCAGCAGTGACGGTCTACCCTACAGCTTAAAAAAAAAAAAAAAAATTACCCACAGTAGGGAAATCGAGATTTTAATCTTTTAGTACTCTTTGAATTAAATTAAAATTTCCTAGTTGCTCCATAACCTCATTTATTTTTTAGTTAATAGAATTTTTAATGAAGCATTCATAAACTATAATGGAATTTACATCAATTATCATGAATTATTTTGTTATTTTTCGACAGTATCTCGGTTGATACAGCCTATGGTATTGTTACGAATATTTTACGGCTGAAATCGCAGTTGCATTTTTAACAAAAACGTCTGTAAGAATGATGCTACCATGGCAAAGTAACGAATATTATTATTAATATTATTATAAAGTTAAACCAATAGTTTCACATGAAACTATGAGATAAAAGAAATACAACATCGACAAAAAAAAGTTAATAATCGAAATCGGCCGTTTTATCATCTATATGATGTAACAGTTTTTTTTAATTTCTTGAACAGTAGTGATTTTCACGTCCGTATGTTTACTATGGGAACGACAATATGCTGTATTCCGATTTTTTTATAAAACGATTAATATTGTCACGGAAAGGGTGAAAAAAGTTGTTATATAAAAATTAGGTATTTATGTTTATTATATTTATTTATTCACCATTGCATTAAAAAGTCTGTTATGTTCATTGATAAAAATCAAAATTTCTTTAGCATTTCCGATTAAAATATCCAAAGATTCTGACATTGTCTGTGTTCAGCATTGTTCGAAAGGAAAGGAGTAACGTGAACTATGAATTGCTGAGAATGATACCAATCACCTTACAAGGAGATCAAACTCGTGTTATCTGAAGTGATTAGAATTGATAACTAGTTCCATCAAATGGCTGCAAGTAACTGATAAAAATAATGGTAATGCATCATTCATTCCTTCATAGTCCGATCAATGAATGCTCAAAAGGGAAGAGTTGACGGAAATGAGGCGACGGCCAAAATTGACTTCATGGATTTGTTTAGACTGATTAAGAATATAATATAATGTAGTATATTATAGAATCAAAAAGATTATTTTTTCAAATTTGTTACTTTGAAGTGCGTATATTTCTTAAACTATAACCGATATGAAAAAAACAACAAAAAAAACAGAATTATTCTTGTAGGAAATTAAATGTTCTTCATTTTTTTATGATAAATGTTTTAAGCTGCGACCCACCGTTTTTGAGATATAAATGAATAAACAAAAATCATGACTCTCTTCCTCTCTATACCTCTCCTCCTTGATACGGGGAATTTTAGACCTGAGAACCTGAAGTCAATTAAGGCCGTCTTATCATTTGAGTCTGCTACCCCCTCATCGACTGTCCTAAAAATGAGTAGTTTACACGAATTTATATATCCCGTCAATTTGTTATCTATAGAATTAAAGGCTATTATTTTTAAGCAGGTGTTATAATTATTCCTCCATAGGACTCTGTCTGTAGTCTGTTTGGTATAACTTGAGTCTCGGATAGTTAGAAAAGCAGCATGGTCGGAGCCAAGCTTTCTTTTGTCGAATTTCTAATTTGAAGAGGTGCATACTATACTATCCATTTGCATTTTCATTAATCCACTTATAGAAATCCGGCTAATGTAGAAACATTTAAAAAAGAATCTTGGCTTCATGATAGCCGTGTTGGGGATACATATCAGCATAACAAATTACCTAAGACTCAAGGTACAGCGAACAGACCTATATAAGAGAGGCTACAAAATTTGTATGCTTTATTTTTGTATGTTGAGCAGTGGTGGACAAGTATGTTGCACTAACACCTGTGACAAACTACATACTTATTCCGGGATTGAAATCGTCCGCCTGTGTTGCTAAATCCCAAGCCATACGTAACATATTTTTCACTAATGGTGGCCAATTCTTAGTACATTCTTGCAGAGCCCTTCTGTAGTACGTCCGTTCTGAGACACGAAAGTCATTATTTAAAAATTCAAATATGATGATAATTATAAATTCATTTGAAGAAATATTAGTATAAATATTACAAATATAATATATGTATAGGAGAAATAAGTAGGCTGTTTGCAGAAAATTCAGTATTTATGTATGTTTATATATGTATGTGTATATATATATATCTATATATATATATATATATATATATATATATATATATATATATATATATATATATATATATATGTATGAAGACAAAAAAAGAAAATTACTCTCTATGCACCAAGGCATCTTTTTTGTACAATTTTTTATTTATTTATTTTTTTGTGAAAATGGCAGATACTGTTCGTACAAAGTTGAATACATTCAAGGAAATAGAGGAGGAAACAGAAGGATACACCAGGAAAAGGTCGGGTTATTGCAGTTTTAAATATGTTTAAAAATCTCAGTTTTCGATCTTTCTCACCTTGTGCTTCAATTGTTGAGTTGAATAATGAATGATACAATTTTGTTGAGCAATAAGCAACCGGTATTTTAGTCACAAAATTAGGATGGAATCAGCGACCGTTCGGCTACATTTTATGAAATGGGATCATATGAAATATTCTTGCAGCATGTTATCAGTTTCAAATTACATGATCTTCAGTTCATAGGTAGTGTGAGCTATTTATTATGTTTTTATTTTTTACAACTTATCGAACTTACTACTTTCTGATGATTAACGATTTTTTAGTTTATGAAAATGAAGTTTCCTGGATATTTTACAAGTTAAGCTTGTGGAAGGGCTCTCATGAAACAAGCAGGTGCAACTCATTGCCTCCCCTACCTTTATTCTGCCTAAGTGCTTTTGGAACATTTTCGGAAGCACATCGTATCGTTGTGTTGGACATAATATATTGTAATTACTCTCGAGTCCACACTGAAGATAAAGTTAGAGGGAGGGAGAGACGAACTTATTTCAGCTTTGACCTTAATATCCCCAGGTATTATGTACTTAATACCGGTTTTCACAAAATTCTTCAGCCCGATTCATGGTAATCCTTTCAGGTTCTTTATTGAGGAAAGTGATTTTAGTAATTCGTGAACATTCATTTATTTTGTTAATTATAAGCTTTTCCTGAAACTCAAATTATTTCTGTTTTAGACCTCCTATCTATCTTAATGCTCAAAACAGTGGACCGTTAATGAGGTGATTAAGTAATTTATGGACCGAAATCCTCAATATTGTAAAGATAAAAGCAGAGGCAAGCATATTCCATACAAGTAGCATATATCAAGTAGGCCAGTATATCTTCCTCACCATTTTTATTGCGTGCGGAAGGAAACAAACAACAAATATGCAAGGAACAATACAACAACAATTTTAATTGTTAATTTCGACATGTTTCGGATGGTTACAAAAAAAAAAAAAAAAACAATTTTTATTTAATAGGTATCGGATTATTTTCTTACTCGTCCCCAACTTTTATCTGACTTTGAGCCAAATCGGACATATTGGAATTATATACGGCTAGCTCAGGTGAATGCGAAAAGAACTAAATGAAATTATATAAAATAGAAATGAAACCATTTTTTTTTTCATAAGTTCAAATTTTCATTCACATCTTTCGCAGATAGTAGTGATAATTAGCAATTTAGATGATAAAAGTAAAGTTATATTATTTCCAAGCACGAAAAAGGACAGTACCCAGAAGCACCTCTTCCTGGTCTCGATTTGAGTACCGTAATTCACGAAATGAGATCTCTCATCCAGCTCCTTTCAGTCACTTGCTCGTGCTAATGGGCATGTTGTAACTATATCTCGTATGAGTGTGTTGGTATGTCCGCGAAGTTTATTATGGAAGCGGAAATCAAGAGTACGTATTTGTTGGTCGATAGTTGGTGTAAGTAACAAGGAGCTTCTGATTTTAGTCGAAAACATTTGGATTAAAAATATTGTAGTTTTTCGAAGTTCATATTTATTGCTGAACTATAATTCTGAGAGGCACTGGCAGATTAAGTCAGTTAAATTGACTTTTAAGAAGATAGGTTTGACGAAAAATGACGGGAAAAAGAGAATACAATAATGCCAGTTGTCTTTCGTCAGTGTTTAGAGTATTTCGTTTTATTTTGACGTGATGGCCCCAAGTCATCCTTCAGTCGAAGTTGAGTCCAATGTAATTTAATATGCACATTAAATGTGCCATTTAAATTAGTTATCTACAACTTTTTTTTAACAATGCATAATTCCTTATTGCTAATCATAATTCCAATGCCGAGGGATCGGGATTGAGGAACAGCCGTAAAATGAATGGCAATAGATAGGATGATACAAACCTGATCACAGATTGGAAACCGGTTTGGTTTCACTCCGCTTAGCACACTAATGACCTCTTAATAGCCAATCAGAACATTAACCTTTGATCGAGTAGAAGTAGAAGGAAACACCTATCCGTCATTAGTCAATTTGAACACTTATTTGATTAAATTGAACGCTGATATCTCATTTCTATAGCTGGCTGCCACACGGCAATACAACAATCACCGATTTGAGTTGTGAGATTTGAGCGGAGGTGAGGACATGTTTAAAAATTATATTCAAGGCCAGATTTCAATCACGTCCATTTTATGAAATTGATAATTCGATTCAAGTGGTATGTGCGTACGAGGTATCTGGTAGACTCGTTATCCAAACAGTAGCGATTGTGAGACCAGTTAAAAATAGTTCGTTTCCGGAGGATTATTAGACTGATGTAATCATCGATAAAAATTAAAAGTTGTCTGAGATTCACATCAACAATCTTCGGTAGTGGCAGCTGTAAATGGGAGATAGATAATAATTGAATACATTTATTAAAAAAAGGATTTTTATTTCAGAGCGCTAGTCGTCAGTCGCCCAGGCCAAACATGATAGTAGGGATATGCTTACACATGTAGGAGTCCGATAACAGAGATCTGCACTTACCCCTACTATCATGTTCTGCCGGGGCAAGACTAACTAGCGTATAAAGAGTAGAAAACTGTCAAGGAAAAATGCCAATCGCAAAGTATTTTAAAAAAAAAAAACTTATATCTTTACGACTCGTTATATTTCACATTAGCGAACATCCGTGGCTGATTTCTTATAGGATTCATAAGGATAGCTCTTGCCAGTTGATGGTATGGATTTAAAGAGACGGTTACGCACCTATCCCGGAAACACATTTTATTCATCAAAACAGCTGTTATTAATATTAATTATTTTTACTTCCTTGTACGAAGTAAAGGAAGTATTGTAATCGCGAAAATTTTCGGTTTTCAGATTTCAATGGAAATATCCATTTAGACCATCCCCGAATCCATTTTGACTTGTTTCGTCGTGGCGTCTGTACGTACGTGTGTTCGTATCTCGCATAACTCAAAAACGGTTAGCAATAGAAAGCTGAAATTTTTTATTTAAGGTTGATCTAAACTTTAGTTGTGAACCTCCCTTTTTGGTTACTGCTTGATTACCGAAAGTGGTACTTTACTTGAAGGTCATAATTGATTTCCATAAAAAATTATATTAAAATGCTATGTAAAACTTCTCAAATTTAGTATTTATAACTTATTCATTAATTTAAATAACATACTAGATTTTGGTCTAAATTGGAAAACCGGAAGCGGTACTTTACTTGAAGGTTATATTAGACTTTCATTATAAATTTTATTAAAATAATATGTAAAACATCTCAAATTTGATAAATAGAACTTTTGTATCGATATGAATGTATTTACTATATTTTAGTTAAAATTGGTGAGCCGAAAATGGTGCTTTACTTGAAGGTCATAATAAGCTTACATCAAAAATTATATTTTAATTAGATATATAAATCATATGTTTCGGTAATAAAGGTTACAAACGCAATTTGGTTTCCAATCCAATTAAACATTTTTATTACTTGTTTTAAATGCTAAAATTGAGTGTAAAATACTGGTTTTCCTCCCCATCTGTGTGCGTGTGTGTGTCAATAGATAAGTGTCGTGACACCGAGTGTCGTTTTTGAGATACTGCAATCTTCGGAAACTAGTAACCAAATTAAGGATCACTTTTTGAGCCATCGATTTATAGTTTAATAGGCGTACAAAGAAGTCATGTGTTGTCCACATCAGATATTTTCAATTGGTGAAAATGCGGTCTGTAAAAATCTTCGTATTTAGTGGTACGTTTCATGCCAACACCAGAGCAGGAGGATTGTAACAGCTAGTGAAACTAAGTTACGTCGCTTAACAGATACGAAGCATCCACCTAGTACAATCGGAAACAACCAATGCACTATTTTCTCAACGTGATTACTATTTTTATTATATTTGCTTGCTGTCAGCTCACTACTTACTCTATCAAGTCAACTACCAAGAGGCCTCTCCATACATACTTAAATTCTAGTCACATGGAGTTTGGAAAACAGCTGATAATTATTTTCAAATCATACTATATTACGCAGCTCCTTAGCACCGTTTTATATTGTTTTAAATAAAACGTTTCGTATCTTAGAAATCTTCAAGACGGGTTACTATCTGAAATTACTACTATAAAAACAAATCAGAATAAAAGCAATAGCTTAAAAATAGACAAAAATAATCCTTAGTATATAATTATTTGCTGTTTTAGAGACTTAATAATTTATTTTAGGTTTATTTCAATAATATCTAAATATAAAAAATAACCATTATAGTTAAATTAACTAACTAAGGCTAAATTTGCTTCACTAACTCTGTATTCATTTAACCAAACGTTTCTGGTCTCGTGCAAGTCATGCAATATATAACCTACAAAGGTTCAGCATGACTCATAAATCATTAAAATATCTACCTGGTGATGGAATAAGAGCCGAAACATTGGGTTGAATAAATATTGAGTTGGTGAAGCTAATTTAGCCTTTACTAATCACATCCATTGTATTTCTTCACCTAAAATAATAATTTTAACAGAGGACGATTGTAGTTATTTGTCTACTATTAGTTATTGTTAGTACCACCTTCATTTTTAGTTCCCCAATTGGCGAATTTCCTATAAACGAGATTCCATTTATATATTTAAATTTTAATTAATTGCTATATTTTGTACTTATCTCGCACTTTTCTATATAATTTGCATTTTTACAAATAGTTTTGATAATTATTATTTTTTCCTTATTAGAAGAATTAACCTATCTCTAAATTCGTTTTTTTTTTCACTCATGATGGTTGAGACTACTTGCGGATTTGATGCAGAAGTAGCCTATCTCAATCTATAATACTTGGCACTATCCTAAACTTGGTAATGTTTCCACACATTACACAGTCTTTTTATTCACTTATTCTCATGATCAAGTTTTATTATTAAAACTGTCTCCCAAATTTAGGAATATATATTTTTTGTAAAACATTTAATTTTTACTTTCCCTAACCTATATACGAAGTATATAGTAAGGGTAAGTATTGCGATCGTGAAAATTTTCGAATTCGAGTTTTCGACGGAAATACACGTTTTAAGGTCCCCTGAGTCCAAATGACCAAGTCTCGCAAAATGGTCTGTTTGTATGTGAACAGTCTAGCTCAAAAACGAAAAGTTGTACGATACTGAAATTATGTATTTAAGGTTGGCACATGAATCAAAAATCGACTTACAGGAAGTGCCACTTTATATAATCTTTACACTTTTTTACAATTTTTTCGAAAATTGCTCTAACGATTTTGATGAAACTTGCCTTAATTATTCTTCATAAAGACCTTTAACTTTTTATATATGTGGAACATCACCGTGGAAATGCAGGGAAAAAAGTTACGATGAAAAGAATATTTTATTTACGCATAACTTCAAAAGCGTGCAATTTATGGTGTATTATTTATAGACTTGTATGAAAGGTAATTAAATCATCTAAAAAACAAAAAAAAAATCATCAAAATCGAACCAATAATAGCAAGATATAGCGCATCAGAATAACCGGAAATGATAATTATATCATATTAAAATTGTTTACAATTTTCTCGAAAATGGTTCTAACGATTTTGATGAAACTTGCCTAAATTATTCTTCATAAAAAAGGCCTTTAACTTTTCATTTATGTAGTAAATCACCGAGAAAATGCAGGGAAAAAGTAATGATGAAAAGAATATTTTATTTACGCTTAACTTAAAAAGCATGCAATTTATAGTAAATTATGTACAGATTTATATGAAAGGTTATTACATTATCTAAAAAAAAAAAAAAATCATCAATATCGGACCAGTATTAGCAAAGATACAGTATTTTATGAGGAGCATAAAATAGATGGATAACCGAGCGCATCCGGAAGGAGATGGATGCGACCGACCTCCTTCCACCATTCCGCCAATCTGTTAAAAACAATACGCTCTGTAACAAAGTAATTTAAGAATACAAAAGCGGAAATTAACTTAATAATTTTTACTTTCACATTATTTAATGGAAAGAAAATGTTTCTATGGAAACTAAACCAGAAACTTTTAAAATATATTAGCAACTTGACAAAGTTAAAATATATAGGTAGTGTACAGAATTGTTGTACTATAATTGTTTAAAAAACTGTTTTATTATACTTAAGTGGCAGAAAAGTGAATGCTTCTGAGTTTATTAGCAGTGTTTATGTGAACTCTTTAAAATTACATTAAAAAGATAATTATTATAGGACGTTAAGGGAAAGTTACACAACTTTCATCAAACGATGCGCGCACCGCACCAGAATTGTTTTAATATTTTTTTTTTGTCTTTACTTTCGTATTCACAACTGTCAAGAATGTTTTAAAATATTTAAAAGTAAAAAATTACAAACCTGTTCTGCCAATTTTAGGGCTAAGCTAGAAATTCAAAAACTTGGTTTATATATTCATGTCATGAAACGATAAAACAAAAAGTTGAAAACCCTCCTCTACAAAGTTTAATTACTTCTGTTCTGAAACGACTATATTTGTTATCGTTCTTATCTGTTCATCAGTGAGGATATTTCCTTTGAAGTCCCTATTCCTAATTCTTGTAGGACTCTATGGAACACAAGGCAAATCGAATTGTATTGACTATTGTATTCTCTGTTTTGAAGTAACATGGTTGATAATTATTTTTTTGTTGGAACTTTTGTAAATTTAGTCTTGTTTTCCTCAAATCTACCCTGATTTCCTATCTGATCTTGATTTTCTCAAATATTTTAGTTCACTACTGATTATATCTGTGGTGATTTTCATTTTATGTTATTTAATATGGTTCAAAACCTTAAAAATTAATATGTAATTTTTCAATTTTAAAGTGATAGAGGATATTTTAGAAATAAAATTGTTTATGAATTTTATTTATTTTTTGTATGCACATGCCTGGAAGTTTTCTTTATTTCAATTTTATGAACTATTTTTAAATACGTAGACGAGTTAGACTAACAGAGGTTATTATTCAAAGCTCAAACTTCAAGTAAAACTCAAATATAATGATCATGATTCAACAAATAACAGTTTAAAAACTGTCCGTCTGACGCCTTTCTTTTAAGTGAATTCGAGTACTGAAAAAAAAAAAAAATTGAAATTCTCTTGATGCTATCTCATTGCCGGAGCCCGTCGTACAAAGGGAGACGGTGAAAGTCATTTTTTGTTCTGGAGAATTCAAATATTGTCTCTTTGAGCTTTTTGTCTTGTGAAGATTAAGATTCTGGTGAAGATGCTTGGCTATGAAATTCTACTACTTGCGATACTTGAAAAATGCTACAACAGATCAGGTGATTACTTTAATATTATTATATTATCTTATTATAAACTGTATGTATGGATGAAAGATTACCTGAAACGAAAGTATTAATAGATATTAGATTATAAATTTTATTATTCATAGAATACTTATATGATTATACAATTGTTTAATCATTAACAGGCCAAATCATATCCAAATCAAATTTTAATTATTTTTAATGTCTTTCTAATTTTTCACATGAAACATAGCAATAGGTAGTTAAAATTAAAAAAAAATAAATAAAAATAAATGTAAAAAAGGAAACATTGGTTGCTACGGATTAAGCCTTTTATTTGTATGTGTTTTTTAAAGCTTATTTAATAAAGGAGATACTATAGGGAGTAATAGAAAAGAAAACGTTTAGGGTAATATCATTTTTTATAAACATCTAAATTCATTCAATTAAGAAAAAAAAAATTGTCAAGGAGTAAAATTGAATAACCCAGTTTTTATATTGAAATTCCGTGATAAGATGGAAAACAATTTAAATGCATTAGTTTTTTTGAATTCAAAACAACTAACAATTGGTTTAGCGTTTACGCCTATATTGAGATGAACTGACGAGAAAATGTCCGCCAGTCTTCCTGAGGTTTGGAAAGGGATGATTCCTTGGCCCAGGTCGGCTCCCATCAATTCTTGGAAAAACTCGAAGGTGGCCCAGCCAGTATAACTGCCTTCCGTAATTCTAAATGTAATAATAGAGAACTTTGTTTTCATGTAGCTCTGTGAAACGACCAGCCAGCCGCAACATCCATTTTCAATGCTTTTACGTTCTAATTCTCGGCTGATAGCTGCCTAACATCCTGTCGAGAACGTCAAATCCATCCATTCCAAAATTTTACAGATGAATTAAGAAAGGTTGAGTTATGTCTCGTTGGCCTTTTTGTTTTGAGAAATATCTTTTTGCAGCCTTAGTCGGTTCACGTGTCGTTCTATCGACGCATGAAGATTGTCTCATCGCTTCGGTTGCCATAAGTGCCTATCTCGGCTTTATTTTTACCTTCGAAAGCTGATCCTGTTATTACGAACTTTGCCTTTAAGTCTTTGTCAGCTCCTTCAGTAAATCATAAGTGGAAGAAATCATCAAAGAAATCATTCTTCTTTTTACTAGTATAAATTTCCATTTTATATAGATATTCTTCAGAAGTGCAAATCATCCAGATTTTGAATCCAAACCTAATCGGCTTTTCCAGAATAAAATTTTTTGAAGAATGATGCCCATAATAAGGTACCATTCATCGATAAAGGGACGAGAGGAGCAAGCCAGGAATGCGCTTCCAACCGCACTTTAGTCAGGACCGACCAATGATCCCAATTGGAAACTTGTCTGGAATTCGTAGTCTCTCGTCGTTCCAGCTCAAATTATTTAAATGCTTATATTGATTTTAAATGCACTAATTGAATTAAAGGTTATACTATAAAAAAAAATTAAATGAAAAATTTAAAAAGACAAATTTCATATATTTTTTAACAAATAATACACATTTGAAAAAAACAAATTGCTTCCAAAAATAAGTTTTGACTTTGTGTGAGCAAATGCAAATATTTACTTTTAGACAAATATTTCAAAAAAATTGTTTCCAGTTGGGGATTGAGTCATGTGATAACATCGTTTCCTGAATTCTCTACTAAAATAGCTTTTCAGGATCAGAAAAAACTTTATGAAACCTCGAAATCTACAAAAACGTTATTATTAAAGGTGCTAATAGAATATGCTAAAAATTAAGAGAAGCCTATTTTTATCTTCACATTTTATCGATAACACGAAAAAATCAAAACCAATCTTAAGCGAATTTTTATATCATTGCAAATTTATTGATTTCTAGTATGCAAACAGATTGTAATTCCGGGGATGTTTCTGATTGGATTTCGATCTAGGTATTTAAAAATCAATTCGTTTCATGATGTACTCTTAGCAAAAATCTTTTCTCAGAAGGTGATTTAGCTGAATACAAAAAATAAATATGACACTATTCTTGTTTGTAGCGATGTATGTGAAACTGGAAAAAATGTTATCAAAAATTGTTAAGGTTTTGTCGGAAAAACCTTAAATTAAATAATAATTAATAATATAACTAAAAATCGGAAAATATCTATCATTTTTTTCATAACTGCTTTATAAAGTTATCATATTTTACAACCATTTGCATTATTTATTGCTATCTCGTGCAACATATAGTATAATAGAGACAGGAGTCCAATTGTTCTTTTCTTTATGATTTTTTTTAATGAATCATTATAGAACACACCTATTAAGCCAGTTGAGGATAACTGAGCATCTACGAGAGTTCTAGCTGTCGAATTTAAGATAGCAACGAACTATATTGCACCACAATGCATGGTTAGTAAACTAGCAGAACAGCTCTTGATTCGTTTGACCTATTATCATTGGTGACCAGTATTACTCTGATTGCTTAGGGAACTGGATTTATGCTAATACTGCATGATTGAATCTCGGTCTCAATTTGCTAATAAAGTTGGTCTTCACGAGAAGTTAGACTATTAGCATCTTATTAGGGAAGGTCAACCGTCCTACATCTTGTGCTGGTTCTCAGAGATGCTCATTTAAAGATACAGAGATGCTCATCAATAATACAAATCCTTATCATTATTGGTACTAAACTTAATCGTATTGTTAACAAATAAAACTATGAACTCTGCTATGTCGTCAGAGCCTTGGAATATTCTCGAGGAATCACATTTTCTTTAATTTGGATGAATTTAGTAATGATGATTCATGACCTTCCCTGATGATTAATATTCCTCACTCTTTAATAGAAATAGTAATGACAATTATCAAGCAAGAAAAAGTGAAAAAAAAATTGACTTTAGGAACGGTAAAAGAATGGATATCGCGGAATGGTCTGGAGCTCAAAGGGTGAGTTGTAGAGTCAAGCTCTCGAGAACACTTGAGGTAATGGCGTTCATCGTTCTCAATGAGATCATATCTCGAAACGAACGGAGGCAACGCACTACTCTCCAAGCTGTTGCAATAGGGTAGACACTCGTGTCGACACCTGAACCTTATAGTTATATTTACATACTCAATTGCCATCCTGCAGCGAACTAATTCATTAAGATTACTATGAAAAACAGCTCTCAACTTTTAATTATATTCCCTTCATTAATTTCGGCATGCAAAAAGTCGAGTTATTAATTTCAAGCTAAAAAATTTCGAAGAGTTTCTAATTATCAAGTCCTAGAAGAATAGACTATTATGTAAATTAAATGTAGAGCAGTGCTTAGCAATAATTCTTTCTGCCATCTTCAGCGCCGACATACGTCCTGCTCCACTTGTTTCACCTTACTAGCGTACATTTTTATAATCATTTAAAAAATACGAAATTGTCACTAGTATTTAACATTAAATTAAATGCATTAAATATTTAAATAAAATTACAAATTTGTTAATATCTAGTTTTAAATTAAATTAAAAATAAAAATATCTAGTAGGTGTTTCCACGATAATGATTATGATAACGATAATGATAACACAACTTTCCTTAACGCTTTGGGTGCAATCCAAGTCCAATAAAAAAATTGTTTGGTGTATCTTTTGCTAATTTGCGATTGGTCGGGTAACGTTATTTTTTTTATTATTTATGCCCACTTTAGAGATAATCTTGGCAAAGACAGACAGACCAATGACTGAAAATGCGTTAATTCGACACAAAGGGTTCTGAAAAGCATAGATCAGTTGAAAAATGCACATCAAAAATTTGACTCGGTTACAATACCTTCCTTACCTCTGTGTTAAGAAAATTTATAATTCGTAAAAAGCATTTTGACACCTACCGACACATTTGCTGATGTCAAATGCACCCTTCTTCAAACAGGTAGTTGGAGTTGGGCAAAAACATTTTTCCTCCGGGTTGGATGACATATCTCCTAGATCAGCAGTGTAGTGGTTACCAGGAATGCCTTTGTAAACTATTTTATGTTTGAACTTGGCACCAAGAGATCTAAAAATAATGTTATTGTTGAGAAAAATATAATAGCTATTAGTAATATGGTAAACAAAAAATCTGTATTCAATTTAATTATAATAATAAGTTGATATATAAACATAATTCTAAATGTGATTGACTTTCAGACTACAGACAATACAGAGATTCTAGTTTGGATTAATTTACTGATTATATTTTATTTCTCTACGTTATTTTTTTTTTCGAGGAGTATTCTTTACATCCTTACAACAATGTTTTCTGAAATCAGTAATCTTTTTTGGGTAATTATTACTTCAATAAGCTTATCTGAAAAATAAGTAAATTAATTATAATAATAATGTTTAGCAAACCCAAATATTCGAGCCCATACTATCAAATAATTGTCGTTCCAGGAAAATTGAAAATCTTCGTACATCGTGATAAAGTTAGACTGTGAAAAGACATATCATTTATTCAAACAATACTCTACTAGGTTGTTACTAAAGTCTTTGCGCATAGACTAAGTTTTATTTAAATTTCAGTATAAAATCTACATATTAAAATTTTTTTTTGGCTTCATTTTTTAAATTCACGCCTGTCTATGAGACAACTAGTGAATGTGCTGGCTAAGAACATGCACATAAAAATTATTCTTGAAAATATAGAGCATCATTGCCCATTACTTTAACCCATCTTTCTACCAGAAGTTGAATTTGGTTGTTTTTGGTTTTCAAGGCGGAAAATTCACATCCTGATTTGACATTCTTGTTGTTTTTTAAGTGCCTTTCAAAAAATGTGCCATTGTCCGTAAAAGACTATAACCAAACAGTGTAATGTAAGGGCTGTAAGGAGGGTGGGGTAAGATGCTAACTCTGAGACTAAGATTTATGAGAATCTTTCTTTGATTAAGAGTGAACGATGGGTAGGTGCATTGTCTAGCTGAAACATCACTTTAATATGATTGACCAAAGCAGTGTACTCCCCTTTTAAAACTTTATATGCTCTTTCGAGTTGTTCACAGTAAACCTAAACGTCAATAGCCCTGCCACCTATAACTGGTCAAAGTGCAAAATATCCTCATTATTCCACCAAACACAAAGCATTACCCTGAAGGCTGTTGTTCCCATAATTGAACCGCCTGAACCAAAACGCTACTGTATTTCGAAGTGCCACATTTTCACCTTCCACCGCTCAAATTTCCTCAGCTCTTAATCCTTTTTTTCCAATAGTGCCTCAGAAGACCACGAATGACAATTTTTTCTTGCAGCACTATAAGTGAAATTTATAAAAAGGAATCAAAGGTAGAGACAGTTGGTGTACATAATTAAACAAAGAATTAGTCAGTGTTGAATAAGGATTCAAATGGTCAGCAATGAATTAATACATTAATACTGCCAGTGCAAATAATATAATCTGGTTATGACAAATTTAGAACCTATGTGTATAGATAGATAGTTACATCGATTCAGCAATGTTGACAATACTGCCTTATCAAGAGAGAGTCCTTCCCGGATACAGTGGTCACATAATCTGGGTAAATCGGTTGGACGAGATACCAATGAAATAATACTGCAGCAGTATTTTAGGTTTTTAATCAGAACGTCATGTGTGGGTGTTCCTTTCCCATATTGTTTATTTTTAGTGTATCTTCATCGCAATCGAGATTTTCATTAGGGGCGGGGTAGATAAAGTGAAAATGAAGAACCATAACCATGATAATATTTAGAACTCTCTCACAAACTCTATCACTTTTGAGCTCCTTAAGAAATGATTCTTGTGTGAATCGTATAAAAGTATGAACGTATTGATGATTGTATACATCGTCGTCATCAAGTTTATGTAATGAATGAGAACAGCTACAGCTGTACAGTTACAGCTACTTTTCAGGAAACCAAAAAAAGAACTTTAAGTTTTACTTTACATTTCTATTACGAATAAATTATTTTTATCTCTGGGCTATTTTACTTCTCTCAGGCCTATATTTTCTTTTATGAGATTTTATTTTGCGTTTAATGGTTCTGTTCAGTTAATAAATCTAAAGAATCCGAAAAATGCGGTTTTTCACATTTTTTACTTATACGAAATAAAAACACTTTTATTAAACACATGGAGATTAGAGAGAGTAAAGGAACATCAAACACTTTTTTTCTGCATTTTATCCTCAATAAAGGCATTAATATAGATAAAATGTATAAAATATAGGAAACTATCAAAGAGAACTATTTTGCTAGTTTTGCCCCTTGAAAGACTGTAGATACAGTACCAAACCACTCAACAGAATTGCTGGTCTGATGGTTTTATAAGTGACGGTGCAAAAGTTGTTTAAAGCAGAACGGAAAAATACATTTAAATAATATTATACTAAATAATCAAAGAAATAAATGTTAGGAATCCCAGTAGCATTTGCTTTATTTTTTTTAAATTAATTTAGTTTTTGAGATAAAGGGAAACTCTGCATATTCAAAATAAAATAAAATAGAGCCATGAAAGATCACCAATAATTAATTGTATTAATCATATAATCTTTTACATAAGTGTAGTCAAGATACGTAGAGAGTTTCGCTGCTCACTGGGTATCTTCAAATAGTATGCTAAAATAAGAAAATATACAAAAACTAAAATAGAGATAAAATCAACAATAAGAAGTTACAGAAAGTAACATGCCAAATACAATATGATGTAAATATAGAATAAGGTCTGTAAGCTATATTTAATATTTTAGTTTTTTTCTTAATTCTCAAATTTTCTTATTGAATATTATCCTGATTGTACTGTATTGAAAAAGGTTTATATTCTTACGTTTCTGTACCGAAATTGTTTTTGATTCTTATCTTTAATATTTTAAGGTGTTAATGTAGATTAAAAAAAAATCTAGATAATCAATATAACTGTAAGATTACACCTGATTTACAGATTTGCAACAAGATACTATACAAAATTTCTTTTGTATTTTCATATATATTATATGATTTCATAGGAAATGCATAAAATCGTTTTGAATTTTCTCAAACTTTTGTAAACAAATTTTGAGACTTAAAGGGGCTTAAACGGTTTGACTGGGGATATGATAATTACGAAATCTTAGAAAGATTCCAACACTATTTTATCAAAAGATTTTCGCTTTACCTGTTAACCTTGCTTTACTCCCAACAACATGCTTCAACTAGAAACATGAGTTGATTTAATGACTATGTTCACACTCTAGCTTCACTTTAAATATTGCCTAAAATTATGAAACCCACCTTCTTTTCGCCTAACCAGATTGATTGCCTTGGAAATTATAAATAAAAAAGCTTCTTGGTTTAGGAAGTGGTTGAATCTTTCCCAAAAATACGAAAATATTTTGGGGTCCCTCACGGTTCGTCTCTGTCACCCACTCAGTTTGCTATTTATATTAATAACCATCCCTTCCTTATCAATCACTCCCAATACCATATTTATTCTTACGATTTCCAAATATACCAGTCCTTACCGCCTTCCGACCTATTACCAGCCACAAATAAAACTCCAAGAGGACTTGAATCGAATAAGTCACTGGACTACAACAAACAAGCTGAAGTTAGATGCAGAGAAAAAGAAGGCAATTATAATAGATTCCAATCACCACCTGAACACTGTTCCTCATATCCCAAACTTGTTCCTAAACAATAATCCCATAAAATTCTATCCGACCTACCTTGGAATTTCTTTTGGCCAAACTCCTTCAGGAAAAACCAAGTCTCCAATGTCTCCCATCGTACCTTTTCCACATTAAAGCGGCTAAATTCCCATTTGAAACCCGAAAACTCCTATTACCTCCTTAATATTCTCCCACTTTGACTACAGCTGGACGATGTACGGGGGCGTCTCTGAGGACCACAAAACGTCTGAGGCAAAAATAAAAACGTCTCATAAATTGCTTTGTAAGATTCCTCTTTGGTATCCCAAAGGACTTCTCTGCCTACTGTTTTATGAATTGTTGAAGTGGCCTTATCCTTCTTACCGTCGTAACTATTTCCTGGCATCTTTCCTCTGCCACGTCATCTAATCCCGCTGTCCATCATACATTTTCGACCTTTTTCAGTTCATGTCTTCTGTCCCTCCCCGCCATACCCGTTCTCGGCATTCAGATTTACATACAATGGCTCATCGATCCGTAGCTTTTGACAGATCTTTCCTTATCCGATGCCCATCCTTATGGAATTTCATTCCTCCTTCCATCCGTCGCTCCAATACTCTTCCCTCCTTTTAATCCCGCTTATTCAGTCACTTTCTGTCCATTCAGTTCCAAAAGAATAGTAAATAATAACAATTAAAATTATCAATTGATAATTGTAGATAATAATAAAGAGATCTTCAAAGTATTTGAACTTTTTAATTATTAGAGCTTCGTTCTATGTTAGCGATATTTATTTTTAATTTATTAATGCTTAAAGTTTATTTTTGTTTAAAGACTTAAAAATTACATCATTATCATTTTGTATAATTTCATCTTTTTTATTTTTATTTTATTTATGTTTTTATTATTTGTTGATTTCTTTTTCTTTTTTATTTTATTCTAATGCTCTTAAGCTCAATATTGCTTGTAATGTTATTCTAAAGGGACATGTTCCAGAATAAATAAAGAAAAAATATTTGATAACAATGGTCAGCACGTTATGAGAATGGCTTTAAAATTTTCATACAATAATCTGGTTTAAAAAAATAAAATAAAAAATACATCTTTTGAATCTAAAACAGTTGCAGTACACTTAAGAACCCTAGGCTGAACAGTTATGCATGAATAATGATTTTAGACCAGATAACTTGTTCTGTTTTAACGGATATATCTCTGATGTAGGAATGTAAACTACGGATTCATTTTATTATCTTATTTTAACTGAACTACCTATTAATTTAGTAAAAAATTAATTAATTAATTTAAGTTAAAACTACATATTTTTATTACGATATAATTTATGTCTATCTACTCCAAACTACCTGCATAAATCAGGAGCAAATGAGACTATGTCCTCGCTGTCGTCAATGAAGGGTGGGAAGATGGTGGAGTCCGTTCCTCTGAAAGCGTTGCATTCAGGGCCACTCCAGACATCCTGGATTTCCTTACCATTGAACTTGACGACTGTACCAACCTCTTTAGCGTTTCTGATACCTCTCTTTACTGTGAACCTTCCTTCGTCTATTGTGTAGTTTTTCTGAAAAATGCCCACATTTTATACAAACTACCATGATAAAAAATTATTGATGAATATTAAATTAATAAGCACTGGACCGTTCCTTAAAGATGCTTAACAACGGCAAACGTTTTATAAATGAAGGGTAGTTATTTAATTAACCGATATTATCAAACTGGATTTATATTTTTATGAAAATCAATAACGACCTTCAAGTAAAGTACAACTTCCTCAATGATGATTATAACTTTATTGTAAATACAAAATATTAATTATATAAAATTTTATGCTCTGAAGAAGAGCGGAAAACCATGCAATGTTGTTTTAAATAAAAAATAAATATATATTTATATAAACATTTTAGAGAATATTTAGTAATAAATGTACTGATTGTATCGTTCACTTTTACATAAAAAAAAATACTGTGAAACATTTCCTAACGGATACCTCTCTGTAACGGATATCCCTCCCTTCGGACAATTCCTCCTGTAATCATGCAGTAAGCGAGATTTACAACTAGATTTTACAGTAATCCTAAATAAAAAAAATTAAATTTCTACGGCTAATCGTTTTTGAGTTATGCGAGATACGTACGAACAAGCGTACGTACAGACGTCACGACAGAACTTATCAAAATGGATTCAGAGATTTCCATCGGAAAATGGATATTTCCGTTGAAATCTGAAAACAGAAAATTTTCGCGGTTACAATACTTCCTTTACTGCGTACAAGGAAGTAAAAAATTACCATTTTTCAAAGTTTATATTTTTATTTATTTAATATAGTACAAAATCAATATTCAAAATATAGCCCCTTGAGATCCACTATTATCACATCTTTCAACCAGTTTTTCGATGTCACGCTGGTAACACTCCTTGGGACGACTGCAGAAAAACTCTTGCACCTCAATTTCAACTTCTGAAAAATTATTTTTTTTTTCTTCACTAAGAAAGTCGTCCGTGGAACGAAATAAATGGTAATCTGGTGGAGCTAGGTCTGAAAGGTACTGTGGGTGTGGCAGACGTTGAGAACTGCAGAACTAGCGATCTCCTGAAGATTGTTCAACTTTTCCTTGGTCTAACTGGAAGTGTGTGGTCAGAGTGTTAGAATACTGGAATATAACACCTTTACGGTTAACTGGCAAAAGCTTGATAACGCTGTGTAATGTCTGATGCATCCTGCCTAACTTTTCATTATAAAGTTCAGTGCTTACAGCACATCCGCCAGAACCTCATCAATGTCCGCTGGTGGTCGCCCTGAGCCCTTCTTCCATTCCAAGGGCATATCTCCACTGCTGAAGTTTTCAAACCAACACTGCGCAGTACCACGGCCAAAAACACCTTCACTTTCAATTGCACTTGTTTCAGCGGCTGTAATTTTTTTTTCTCAATTTTTTCTTCATATTACGAGTATTTCGTAAGAAAATGCCATCTTTCTTGTTCGACAGAAATTGATGAACTATTGATTTATTACATGGGCCAAATGTCTAAAAACAATCTTAATTAAATCTTATTGGTGAACATTGATTAGGTTTAAAAGTTTAAAGAACGCATTTACATTCCTTGATATAAATTTCAGAAAACGGACATTTGTTTTATACCATTAGATAAAGGTCGACTAATATATATATATATATATATATATATGTACCATCATGCATATTTTATCAAGACATAAAACCATTTAAAATAACCCATTCAGAGGGGTACATTTATCTCTCGGTGATGAAAATTTGGCTTTCCACGTCCGTTTGAGGATGGTCGAAATTCTAGTACTTCCGAGAGGGGCAATTAAAAATTGTCCGAAGGGAGGGATATCCGTTACAGAGAGGTATCCGTTAGGAAATGTTTCACAGTAATTTGTATATGTAAAAATGGAAAGATACAATCAGTACATTTATTACTAAATATTCTCTAAAATTTTTATATAAATATTTATTTATTTTTTTTTATTTAAAACAATATTGCATGGTTTTCCGCTCTTCTTCAGAGCATAAAATTTTATATAATTAATATTTTATATTTACAATAAAGTTTTAATCGATTACTATACAATTGTTTATTATAAAAAATTTTTAGTCAAATTTGTATATATTGAATAACAATTACTATAATATTTCTATCTTATGGTCTACATTAACTCGTACAATTTCTAATATATAATTTTTACCTATTTTATTACTGATATTTTTTGTCGCCACTTATGGGTTATTTCATCTCTTGATTTTAGATTGAATTTACAGACATTTATAACAATTTTGAGAAATTATAACTCATTACCTTCTGTAACATAATTACTCTTATTTTTGTTTGTATTATTTAAATTTGCAATGTTTTTCAGTAATTCCTGTGCTTATTAAGGATATCTTGAAAAATTTCGTAAATGCAATAATACAAGCAAAAATATGGGTATTTTTTTTAAAAATTTTTTTTAGTAATATGATTTTTTAAGATTTGGAATGCTTATTATGTATATACACAAAGCGAGACATAATATATATATATATATATATATATATATATATATATATATATATATATATATATATATATATATGTTATATATGATATATGATATATCAAATATGATATATATTATGTCTCGCTTTGTGTAGGTTTGGTTTCTCTAGTTTAATTGATAATCAGAGCTAGGGTTTTTTAGTTTTTATTGATCTCTTTTCTTACTTATCTTCATTTAAACGGTTAATGCTATCCAATTTGACTATAATTTTATGCATGCTTTTGATTTTTATGGTATCTTTGATAGAAATTCTAACGTTGGCGAGTTTTTTTTTCTAGTTCAATATAAAACCATAACAGATTATTATGGATTGATAAATTATTTGCCACTTCTATAATTTTGTTTTTATTGAAAACTAGTTTCGAATGATATACATTCATCTTCAGTTCTAAAAACACACAAATATTCAAAAATAAGCATTTCAATGTACAGTTTGGTATTATTATATATGTTAAATTAGATGTAATTACATCTAATTTAATGTGTACAATAATACCTATGTCATTATATCTAATCGATTACAATTAAATATAATTGATTACATCTAAGGTGATGTAATTACATCTAATTTAATATGTATAATAATACAAAACTGTATTTTGAATTGCTTATTTTTGAATTTTTGTGTGTTTTTAGAACTGAAGATGTATGTATAACATTCGAACCTAGTTTTCAATAAAAACAAAATTATAGAAGTGGCAAATAATTTATCAATCGCTAATTAGATTGATCCTTCTATACCATCATGCGGATGTCAACTGGTAATAGATTATGATCAAAAATGAGAGATGCATGCTGAAGAAACTGAAGCAATCTCACATGTGATTACTCAGTAGTGACCTTCAAGGAACAAAGTACTAGAATTACCTCTCTAAGTGAGATATATGACTTAGAATCAAATAAATAAAAGACTTAGAACACAAGAGAATCATTCATTTTAATATGACTCAAAGCCCCTCCCCCCCTCCCACTACTGAATGACATTACGACGGCAGTATATAGATCGACGTCTGTCTGTTAAGGTAGGGTGCTTATTAGGATTGTTTTTTAACTAGATTATAAATATAATAGCGTATATATCATGATTTTAAATACTCAGTGCAAGTTTTATAAATGACCATTATATTCTTGTAATGCACTCTATTTTACTTATTATTTCATTATTATTATAATTATTTATTTTATTATTTAATTATTTTATTTATTATTATACATTATTATTTATTAGTTCATAGTTTAAAAAAATAGCCCTTATTTAAGTACCGTTTTTTATATTCATTATTATTATAATTATTTATTTTATTATTTCATTATTATTATAATTATTTATTTTATTATTTAATTATTTTATTTATTATTATACATTATTATTTATTAGATCATAGTTTAAAAAAATAGCCCTTATTTAAGTACCGTTTTTTATAAAGTTTGCACTTCATCGTATAAGAAATCTGTAGGTCAGAGGTAACCTGCCGTAAATTGCATTTTCAAAGTTTTATGGAAGAGCAAAAATAAATTTCAGATCGTACTGTTTTGCTTGTTGTGGATAGCGGTCAATTTTTATATTTGAAGTGCTTTTTATTACCCTTCTAGCTTATTTCTGATAATTTACCTTAGAAAGTATAGCGAGAATAATGAAAATATTATAATAAAATCAAAATAAGCATAATTGGACTTAACGACAGTGCTAGTTCTGATGTACAGATACAACTAGCAACTTGTCAAATGAGTGTTGTGTAGTCCAATTTCGAAAAAGTTAAATAATTTCTGGTATTTCTTATTACAACAGAATTTGTTTCAGTGACTGCAGAAAGGTTCATTTAATATATTTTCGACATATACTTACATTTAGTATACTTTATGAGTCGGCCGTGACTAATCCTCCTCTACACCAGGTACGCAATAATATATTCTACTTACGAAATATTAAGAATGTGCTTTTCTCTCTGTAATGTATATTTGAAATATTTATCAGAAACATTATACCAGGGGTACAAAAAAGCAAACCACAACTAAAAATCCTATGAAGACACTGACGGTCACTAAAAGTCATAAACATATTATTAGATTGACTATAATAAAAAAAATCAACTTTAAATAGAATATATCTAAATTTCTTTTCATAGGAGATGTGAAGTGTATTTAAATATGACCAAGGTTTGGAATTCAAACCCATTTTTATTTTCCCTAATCTATATATGAAGCATCCTAAAAACATGGGAAAGTATTCCGATTTTTCAACGGAAATACACATTTTAAGATCCAAATAACCAAGTCTCGCATAATGGCGTGTGTGTCATAATGGTGTATGTGTCATAATCATTTAAAATTAAAAAAAAAAGTAGATAATTTTACTTTGGATCACTTGGGAGTCACACGACGATAGATTGATTCACATTTATTTTTGTATTTACCATTGATTAGCAAATTTCAACCATAAGGACTATTTTAAATTTTTATTAAAATCGCAAAAAAAAATGAAAATTTATAAAAAAAAATCTCTAAATAAATTAAAAAAACGTAATTTTTAAAAAATCATATCGATGAATAAATAAATAAATTACAACAGAAATTAAATAAAATACAAACATGCTATTAACAATTCAATACAAAAGTTTCGTAAAGTTGTGCCAATAAATACCAAAATTTAGTACATAATATCAGTTTCTAAAATTTCATTTGTTGCAGAAATTGTCTGTAAGGATTTAAGAACTTAGCTATCGTGTGAGGTTGATAATTGTTTATTTTTTTGAAGATTTGCGAAAAAAAATATCGACCTTCTGGTTAAAATTGGTTGGCAACAGGTGGGATCCATTTCTGCACTAAATGCAGAGAGATAAACATAATACAGCAAAAAAACTGCATGCTGTAGGTTGGCGACTATGTGATGAAAGGCCATTTAATAAGAGCTAAATATCATACAAAAAACCTTCATATTACTCTCCTAAATAACCGAATGATCTATATAAATACTACCCGACCCGTCAATGCTTCGCTATTGCTAGATTTAAGTATATATATAAGTATATATAGTATATATATATATATATATATATATATATATATATATATATATATATATATATATATATATATATACATATATATATATATATATATATATATATACATATATATATATACATATATATATATATATATACATCACATATATATATATATATATATATATATATATATATATATATATATATATATATATATATATATATATGTCTAAATATAAAACCGGAATTTTTCATTTAAAAATCTACTTATCGGCTTTCAATCGAATGGAAATAGCCTCTCGTCACAATTAACTGATCTGCGAGTTGTTGTTGGGTTTGAGTGTCATCCTCATCCAACAATGCTTGCAATTCACTGTCTTCAAATTTTTTCGGTGGTCTTCCACGTGTCTCGTTTTTGATGTCAAAATCACCAATTTTAAATTTTTTGAACCACTCAAAACACTGTGATTTCCCAAGAGCATATTCACCGTAAGCTTCAACAAGCATTCTATGGGATTCTGCTGCTGTTTTCTTTAAATGGTAAGAAAAAATCAATGCTGTCCGCAAATCGTAGTTTCCAGGCACAAAATTCGACATGTTTACTGTTGTTTCATAAAATACACTGTTGTATGACAACTGAATTGTGAGTTGAAACACCTTCACAGATGATAACAAAACAAAATGGTGTCCCCAGCGGGATTCACGGTATCTAAATTTACAGCTAGCGCTTTCTATTGGCGATTTCCGGTTTCATATTTACATACCTGGTATTCAGGGAAAACAATTAAAAGTTTGATATCAATTATTGTATTTAGTTAAAATTAAATATTTACATACGCATTATTATTTTTATGTTTTAGATCACATTAATTGTAATTACAGCTTAAATTAATTTGAAGTTCATCGCAATGCTCTTGGAAATACAATGTTTTGAGGATTCTATTTGGCATATACACAAACAAATCATTTGGTTTTCCTACACGAAAGGTTGCAACGTATAACTGTCCATGATTCTCCAAATTATATGGGGATTGAGTACACTTTATCTTTGTTTTATTTCGTCAGACACCCTTCCTCGATATTTTCATTTCCTTTCTGTAACCTTTCGTAGCTTTTCGGCTGCAATATTTTCTTTGCCTTGATCCATTTTTTATTAAAATTAATTTAGTGACACTTTCACTCAATAATGTTTCAATTTTTTTAATAATTCCTCAAGGGTGAGGGCCAGTCCTAAGGACGGTTTTAATCACTCGGAAAAAATAAATATTATTGTATTTTTTACACTTTATTTCATTAAAAATCATGCAAACTATAGCTGTATGGACATAATTAAATGCAATACAGGTTATAATAACCCCCATTTTTTATTGTTATTAATCTCATAAAATACAAAATAACTTTTAAAATAAAAATCTCTAAAACGTTGTTCAATCTTATTTCTTGCAAACATTTTCAAGGTAGAGGGTCACAAAGACAATATTTTTTCTAAACGGCAATAAAGTTTCACTCAAATAAGATTCACGTTCTCACACTATTTTTTACCTTTCTATTGCATTCATAAAATTATGTTTTCACCTATATTTTTTTTCTTACCCACCCCAAATATTAAAAATAGCAAAATCCACAATAACGTGGTCAAGGCATGGCCGAATTCCGAATGCATTCTAAGGATGATTCAATAGATCTGCTGTGTACATCGGTGACATCAGTCATTCACCCAAAAATTTTACATTCTTTTTTTTTTTTTTAATTCGTTAACTTGCTTCCATGGGTATGAAGTTGTCGTGGCTACGACAAGTTCGCAAGTTGAACATTTTTTCTCTTTATGAATTTCTTTTCTAATAACATTTCTATTTAAAATCGTTAGATTTTTTTATTGATAAACCATCCAGGTACCATGCAGATGATGAAGTTAAAATTTTTTATAGATTAGTTCAGCAGTTTTCGTAGTTACAATAGAAAAACGGGATGTATTTTTATATAATAGTATTATTTGAATGATTTCCCATTTTTTTAATTTTTATTTGTATATTCAATAAAATATTAATACTATAAGAGCCCGAAGGTTCAATGCCGATACGACAAACAATCGGCCTTGGCACAGGCTATTTTGGCTATTTAACTTTTAGGAATTCGTTCATTAACGAAATTTTATTAATTAATAAGCCCTAAAGGTCTAGGTGCCCATTATAACCTAGATACTAATAAAATATTCAAACAATTTTATTTAATTAAATGGCAATGTAATCAGTACGCTTTTCCTTATGAAAGCAGGTATATTTATCTATTATTAACGGGTGGAAAAGCTCTGCAATTATAAATTACAACTTCACAGTTCCGTTGTAAAGGAAACGCTTTTTAAACGAATATAAAATTTTAAAATATGAAAATTCTGCATTAATAATAAATGTGAACACTCTTGTAATAATAATATTGTACTCCAATCCAAAGGTATTATTACTATTATAGTAGTTATTCATCAAATAATTATTGATTTAATTTTATTAACTTTATTAATAGTAATAATATATTTAGAATATAATTGGAAGATTACGCGCATGCAGCCTCGAGTCTCAAAAATACCGGTAAACAACTAACCAGTCAACGTTTCGTCAATTCAGGCATCATCAGAACAGATACAAAAATATCGCATATATGCAAACCAAACACAGCACATCTAACATCAACAGTCTAAAAGAGACGCACCAAGTAGAGACAGAATTGCACTCCAAGGTATCTAATCACGTACTGAAAGAGAAAAGGGGTGTTTTATATATATATATATATATATATATATATATATATATATATATATATATATATATATATATCAAATATATCGAAATAGTAATTCGATATATCAATATAAAACATAGATTGTATTAGGGCTCGATTTTTTTAATTTTTAAAATGAGGATAAGAGAAAGGTGGTTTTCATTGAATTGAAGGTATAAAGTCATAGAGTTGTAATAGCAACAAGTAAATATTTATATAATACTCACGACAAAAAAAAATTGTTAATAAATAAAAGCTTATTATTAGGAACTGGAGAAAAAAAATTAAATTAAAAAAATATGGAAGAAAATCAAAATTGAATGAATTACTAAAAACCAATCAAAGTATATATATTTATTATTTAAAAGACTTATTACTAAAAACTAGAGAACAATGAACTAAATTTGGCAATTGTTCAGCATAAAGAAATTAAAAAAAGATGGAATTAATAACGACTGAAATCGATAAAATTATTAAATTTATTGATATATTATTAAATTTAACGTAACCAACATTTCTCAGTTCTTTAAAATACCCTCATTTTAATGTATTGACCAGTGAGGCGATTTCGGTTGTCTGGTTCCGAAATATTTAATGTTGAAATCTCGCTTTCCGATAATACTGATTTTGCCGATGAAATTAGGCACTTCTGGCCAATTTCAGACATTTCAAGGCTTAAATTATGGCTCTTTTTTTTTGTTTATTTATTTATTTTTTTTTGTAAAATTCGATACTCAAAATTTAATATCGATATTTTTCCAACACCCTTAAGGGGAGGTAACATGACAACAGAGAAAGGTTATATTCAAACATCTCATAAAAATAAATTAAATTTTAAATACAAAAGAAAAAATAAGTAAAAATACACACATGTTGAAACATCCCAAAATCTGCACAAAAAAGTAAAAGGAAAAAAAAATGCAGAGCAGAGAAAGGATATAATAAAACAATTGATCAACTAACACCAACAAAAAAATTAAATGCAAAATGCTAATTAGTTATATTTGTTAGATTGGTCTAAAATCCTTAACGGTCTGTGTATATTTGATATTGCTGTTTTTTTTCTTGAGACATTGATTAGCTAGTTTTTTTCCGGAATTTTAGGGACTCAAATCATCGAAGCTGGAATCTTTCATTTATATCCAACTAATTATTTTATGTCTCTTTTAGAATTGTTGCTCTTGTATTGGAATTTCAAATGATTAAGTTCCTAATTATTTGCGAAATACATAAAGGAGTATATGAATCAGATAGCTCAACAAATATAAAATCTATAGCAATCTGCTTTATAATTTATGAAATCTTATGAGTTAGCCTTGTCTTACCGATTAAAAACATATTAAGCACAATTATTCAGTGAAAAGGGATAATTTAAGAACATTCCTTCAATTTAGACTTCTCTATCTTAAACTAATGGAATGTGGTTCTTAGCATGAATTTAACCTATATTGTTATCTTTATGATAATATCTTAACTTTAATTATGCCTCAATTCCAAGTCACATGGTCTTAAATTAGGATTTCGTTTAAATTAGCTATGGAAATAATCCAAGATATTTAGATCATCAATCTGGAAAATAAATCAGTAAAATACACTAACTAACTCTAACCACTCTAAAAGATAACAATTCTGTCCTCTAATTGTGTATAGTAATAAAATAATAGTAATAAATGTTTCATGAACCTACATTGCTGGTTCATGAAACTTTGTTGTTTACTAGAAAACCATCCAAATAATTCGAATAATATCTTAAGCTTAGCCGTGACGTGTGAACTCCATTGGGTCGAACTTTAGTCCTAAGTAATGTACTCAAATTTCTGACATTCTTCGTTTCGTAGATAGACTGGAGAGCTGGTTAGACCAAATTTGTGATGCAATGGAATTTTTCATGTTTCAGCTTTGTTCGGTCTTTTCTAGTTGGCCGAATGTTCTTTCAGACATGCAGGAGTTTGTTCCGATTTGATGCACTCTTCAGATAAGTGAAATAAGTGTTGCTAAACCGTATGATACCGTGGTAGGTGGTGACGTTTTAGTATGCCCAATAACATTATGCATGGAAAGTTTGGCACTTTACTATTTCTTTCTTATTGTAATGTTATTCAACCTTGACACATGCTTAATATATTATTATTACTGCACACATTTTTTAAATCCCTGACGAAGGTTCTACGTATATCTACGTAAAATAGAAGCAGTGATACTTCTTTATTTGCCTTTGGTTGTCTTCTATTTTTGTATAATAACATTCAAATTAAATTTATAATAAAATCCAAAACTCCAAGAAAAATGGAAAGAGAATTATAGAATGCTTTTTATTAATACTCCTAAAGATCATTTCGATAACTGCGAAAATCCGCCTTGGTTTTAGACAGATATTTTACCATTTTCGGTATCAAAGTCAGGTGTATATAGCCACGAGTTACTTCCACATTCAGCGATTTTGTTTAGTTGAGTGTAGAGTAATTAATTTTTTTTTTAAACATTTTTAACAAAATTTAAAAAAGTCTCTAGATTTTGACAATGACTTCAGTTTCTTCAGCGGCTCATGTCGCTCATTTTGTGATTTTATTGTTTCGTTGAAGGGGTACGATTTGTCGATCAGTACAGAACAGTAACAGAAATGTTTTAGCCTTAAGTGACATGACATGATGAAAATATCTCACTGTGTTTCATAATGTCATATATGATAGTTACGTTATTTCATATTCGACAGCTAGACACTTTAGTGACGATATCTAGACGCATTGTCTGGTGTCTGTTTGCATTTAAATGTATATTACAAGACTGTCTGAAGTTGCAAAGAAAAATTATAAAAATAAATGCGTCCATCTAGTTATTTAAGAAATGTATCAGAGGTAGTTAAAATTTATAAATATGATAATTACAATTTGAAGAGAATCAATTATTACAATTTGAATATATCCAGTATGGAAATTTATAATAAAACAAAATAAAAAAAAACGAGAAAATTAGAAAGAGAGGTATAGAGAGCGATTACTATTTTTAATACTCAATAACTCTGTAATTGAATTGCAAATGACATACGTGGTTGAAATACCAAAAAATAGATAGCTTAAATAAATACGATATTTAATACTACCAAGCTAAACATAAATTAATGACATAAATTAACTATTTTGTTTTAAAAGTATAATTTGGTAATAAATTATTTAAGAAATTCTTATCTTATCTTAACTCTTTTATCTTCGGTCAAAATATTTTTCGAATAGAATTATTATAAATAAATAAATATATGATTCCACACTCTCAATCAGAATGGTGGTGCCACACACATGTTGGTGGTTTGACATGCACAATTCCTCCCTGACTCGAGCTGAGTCAACGGCGAGGTAAATGGTCAAATTTGGAGGGGTGAAAATTTCGAGCGAAATTTTATTTTTAGATTAAGTAAAAATATTTTCTTCTGTTTTTGTATTGTTTAGACCTCAATTCAGTCAATAAAATGAGTTAATGTTTCAAATGATCATATTTATTTCGAAATATATTACCTAAAAAACTATTTACTTTTATTGGAGTGGTCTATGAAAGAAGTGGTGACAAAATTAAGCTTGCTCCCCTAGAAAAACTCCTATTTTAAGCCCACCTTGAACGAGACTATTTGTACGAAAATATCGTACATTAAAATTCTCAATTATCAAAAAATACCGTTTAAAATTTTAATGTCTCTTCACAATTTTATAATACTTTTTTTTTATTTAACACAATAATATTTAAACAGCATTTATTATTTAAAACTATAAAATTCTATCTTATTCTCATAAACATAGGGGAATACCTTAGGAACCATGAATTTTTGAACTTATCAATACTTGATATATACCACGAGACGATGTAATATTTTTAAACCTATTTAATGGATATTTACATAATTATGTGCTTGATCAATAATCTAATTAATGAAAAATAACTGGACCGTTCGCGATAAGAAGCAGTATTAACGAAAAGTTACAACAGTGCGCTTATCTATAATTTATGTGATAATTGGACCTCTTGATACCAACGCAAGGCGACACTATCAATAAATTAATTCTAAAACGCAAAGGTAAGAGAAATTCTTTTTAGCAGCAGTTGCAATTGAATATTCAATAATAATCGTTATTTACATACGACGGTTTAATTATAACTCAAAGAATTTCTGGAAGTAGCATCTACCGACCTAGTGGACTACCCTTAGGAAATGTAACGAAATTGTTTGTCAAAAAATGAAATGAAAATTATGGAAATTTTAATAATATTATTAAATACGTCTGGATTGTTCTAAGATTTGATGTTCCAGCGAAATATTTCATTACTCGAAAATCCCTGGCCCAATATACAAAAAAATATAGTGCCTGTAAAAATAAAGTGATGTAATAATTAATATTCAAAATTCATATCTAAATTTATAAATAAATTAAAGCACTAAATTTCTTTGAGGCTGATATTTTTGTTGAAATGTAACTGTAATACTCTAGTGATAGAAACTAGAAAAAAAAATTAACGAGTTTAAGCTATTACAAACAACAATTCATGATAACTGATAAAAATAATTTAAAAAAAATATTTCTGGATTAAGTGAACCAAATTTGCCAAGGTACCTATAAAGTAAGGTACTACCTTCAAAATATTTTTTTTAGATATTAATAGAAAAATATTAAGTAATCATGCTGGCTTAAAATTAGTTTTCTTTGGCAGCTATGAGTTTAAAATTTTGCATAGATTCTACAACTAAAAACAGAAAATATTATTGATTCCTAAGAAATTAATATTCCTTAATCAGAGATATTACAAAAATTATTTATTTTGTTTTATTTAAACACCCAAAATGTGTTCTGGCAGAACATTAATTTTCCATTTGTAAATGATTTTTGCCGTAACGCTCATCTGGATAACGGTCATCTTAAATTTACAGTTGATTAGATAAATTAAAAAAGGAAATCTAAATAAATTATGTTAATGCAATTATAAATGCTTGTCAGGCTCCCTGAACGGCGAGACACGTAGCATACATTTTTTGATCTGGAACCTGCATGGAATGTTTTTACAAGATATCAGCATTTACATTGTTGTGGCTTTTATGCTCAGTTGATCCCTGCGAGCTCTTTTGAGCAGTTCAACCTGGCTGTTGAACATGAATGTGGACGCAGTGTCCACATTCATGTTCAACAGCCAGGTTTTCCATAAAACCCAATTAAGGGCCAGGTACCCTCTTAATGGAGGCTGGGTGGTATCATAGAATTGTCTGCCGACCACAGAGTTGGGAAGTTGTTAGTTGTTACCACGTTAGAACATGCCTTATTGTAATATGTGGAAATTTTAAATCCAAGCACGCATACATTTTTTTCTACGATTTTATTATGGCTTTTATATTCCTGTTTAATTAAAAGTTGACCACAAATTCTCTTCAAAGGTCCCCTGAGTCCAAATAACCGTGAATCGTAAAATGTACTTTTCAACATAACTTTTTACCTGCATTTCCTCGGTGATGTACTGTATACATGAAAAGTTAAAGGCCTTCATTGGGTTTTATGGAAAATCTGGCTGTTGAACATGAATGTGGATCATCACCTTCTGGTTCGTTAAGGAACAGCACTTTTTACCGAGTACTGAATCCAAGACTCTTAGGTTATAGTTGTATAGGTTTATTTTGTAGGTAAGTAACGGAAATCTAACGTATTTTATAGTAAATAATGTGTGAAATCAAATGAAAGAGATTAAGTTATCTTATAAACAAAAAGGAATCATCGAAATCGTACCGGGATTGGCAAAGATACAGCGTATCTTCTGAGGATTACAAGACCCAAGGTAGATAACCGAGCGCATCCGAAAGGAGACGTATGCGAACGAATCACTTCCCACCGATCCGCCAATCTGTTGTCAACAATACGCTCTGTTATAATGTAATGTAAGAATACAAAAGCATAAATTAACTTACAAAATGTTTCCATGAAAACTAAACGGAAAGTTAAATATATAAATATATATATGGAAAATATATTTCCTACTTGACAGACTTAAAATATATAGGTAGTGTGCACAATGGTTGTACTAAAATTGTTTAAAAAAATGTTTTATTGTACTTATGTGGGAGAAGAAGTGAATGTTGCTGAGTTTATTTCAAGAATTGTTTATTTGAACTCTTAAAAATTATATTAAAAAGATAATTATTATAGGACGGTAAGGAAAAGTTGTGTGATGCGCGCACCGCACCAGATTTTTATGAAACCTTTACATTTGTTATCGGTCCATGAATATTCTATTTACTTAAGTCAATCTTACTTTTTGCTTATTTTTCACATACCTATGATCAGTTAATCATGCACAAAATTAGTGAAACCTCCTGCAGACACCTGTAAGTTGACAAAACAATATGGTGGCCATTTAACAAAATGACATTGCATTCAGCACCCAATCAGGTTTGTTAAACTATTTGACTTGTTTTCTATTATGATATTTAGCACACTATTGTTGAAACTTGACGCCTAGCACAACTATCATGATTTATCATACTAAATGAGATATTGTGAGTACCCTTATCATATCTGAATATAATGAATTATTTGAGCTGACATTTCAGAGAAAAAAGAAGTGTTAATTTTATTGTGAACTTCTAATGAAATGAAATCTGATTTTAAGTTATTATATAAGTATTTTTTTTGTTTTTTTGAATTATCTTATAAAATATTGTCTTATCTTTTAAAGTTACACAGCTCAATTTAAAAATAAAATATATACATGGCATTGTTCGGTAGTATTTTATTTTATTATTTTTAAAGTGAGCACTCAACCATTGTTATAAAATTGAACGCAAGAATGAAAAGCAACAATACAGCTGGAGAACCATTCAAGTGGCTATTTGTATGCATCAGTGCCTCCGTTTCTGAGAAGAAGAAAAAAAAAAAATTGGGGCCCAGATATCCCCTTTACCTCCAACATCTCAGCAACTTGGTTACGAACATCAATAATTAGTCTCTTTCAAAACAAAGATGAAATGTATAAATATATATTTCTCAATGCAATGCCTAAATTCACTGAATTTTAACAATTCGCTAAATACATAGTTTTCCTGTATCTGATTCATTTTACACATTATAGAAATTTACGGAGTGTTCATTTTAAGATGGTTCAAATGCATTTAATGGGTACCACAAACCTGACGCGTGTCCAAACTTTGAGGTTTGCAGATAACACAAAGACGGTGATGTGTTTATGCACATCATTTTAAAGGGTAATCAAATTGATAACGAATGATGCCAACAACATTTTGATATCTTTAATTATAACTAATTTGCAATTATTAGGAAAAATAATGTCCCTACCGGGTTGATCATATTTTTATTAAAACGAGGGGAAATTTTTTTCTCAGAATCATGTATAATGTTCTTGTAAGCCATATTAGTTTGGACGCACATAATGTCAAAATTCCAAATAATGCCCATATTATGGAAAAAAGCATTAAGCTGTACAATGTTTTCCTCTAGTATTTTTCTCTCAGACTAACCGTTTTGCTGTAAAATGCTTTTGACCATTCTTAAAATATACACCCAGTGTATTATATGTTTTTTGTTTATTTTAAGGAAACCCTGGTTCTTATAAGCGTGGTGATAAATGACCCCCTTAAGGCTATCTATTCATTAATGTAAGTCATATTTGTCAGTAGTATGTATTATATAACGGATATATGAAGTTATTATAAGTTATGTAAAGGATATACCAAAGCTTTTATTTATATATAGAAGTTAAAATATAACGAAAGACTGTAAACAAGCGACTGAAATTACTATACTCCTTTTTTTTTTCCACATTCAAAATTAGACTGAAATTAAATACAAATCCATATTGATATTTATATTTGCACATATTTACGGTTCTGAAAAAACACACACAAAAAAAAATTCGTACTTTTAAAAACTACTACTCGTATCTTTTCAATCCTAAATTTCAAAACTGAGAACAGAAGCTCCTTGGTGCATACATAACAAAAATCTACGTTCCGATATACACCGAATATCAACCAACGCATTTGTACTTTTTATCTCCGTTTCCAGATGATTAAAAAGGAATTGGATGAAAGATCTTCTATCGTAAACTACGGTACTTAAATCAAAGCCGAGAAGATTTGCTGCTAGGAGCTGTCCTTTTCCTTGCCTGACATGCTTTATCTTTCTGTCATAAACTTTGCTGACTGCCACTATTTGTAAAAGGCGTGAATGTAGAGTTAAAGTTAAAAATAAACAATTTATTTTACTTTTATAGTAAACAGAAAAACAAGTTACGAATGTAAGAGAAAATTTGTAGGAAAGGAATAATTATAGGAACTTTTTTTCTAGCAATACAACAGAATAAAGTATTACTTACATAATTAAACTAAGATAAAAGAAAGTTTTTTTAGAAATGATTAACTAAAACAATCCGAAAACACATCTTGTAACTAACATAATAGATATGATAAAATACGAAGTTCCTCACTATCAAAACGAATCTACATTGTGCCTACTAAAAAGATTTCGATAATTTATCGACCTTTAGGCAGGAGGACCAATTTAGGGGAATTAGGATTTTCATTGCACTAAAATCACTACACCAATAAGCTTTTTTCAAGCCCTTGAATCAATAAAGTCCAAAGAAAAGCCAAGCCGCTTTTTCACTGCTAATCCGAACTCTATAGAAATTCTCCGTCCACTTTTTATGCTAGGATCTCCAATGGTTCGTTTTTGCCATCAGTTTTAGTATCAGTGTACCATGCATTTTTAGCCTATTTTGACTTAAACTTATACTAATAATAATTTTAAAGATATAACCTAAAATTTACTCTCTTCCTTTACACCTTCTAAAATTAGAAAGATCTTCCTAAAAAAAAAACCGATTTCAAGATTTATCCGATCTGTCCAGACAGGATAAAGCCATGTTATGATAAATTTTCAAACTATTTAGTAGTAGCAGCCGCCTGCTTTTGTATAATATCGTAATAAATGGTTCGTAACGGAATATATATATATATATATATATATATATATATATATATATATATATATATATATATATATATATATATATATATATATATAATCCCTTATTTTAGTAAAGCCTTATTTCCTGCAGGAGTCATCAGAATTGGCCGTTCGTTCCATCTTCAACGGAATAAACTTGAAATAGACGATCCTAGACAGAACTTGCTTTGGATCATATAGAATAACACACAACTAAAACTAATTAAAACTAAAACTAATTAACTAAAACTGATTGATTCCTCTCTATTTATAGTTTGTGTGTTCTATTTACATTCTGAGATGGTATTTGTTCTATATTGTCTTTCACCGGACATTAACATCTATATAAAAAATTGACCTACTGTCCCCTTCTCTCGTCGGGTCTACGCTTATCAATGAATTACAAGGTAGAATAACAAGAAAGAAGAACCCGTTAGAAGAATTGAGACAGCTCCGAAATAAAGGAACTAAAAATAAAGAAGTTTTCCGCTTTTGAAGTCGAGGTATGTTTTTTCGTTTATCTGCTCCCTCTGTTCCTAGAACAATCTATTTATCCTTTTCTATAGAAATTGGTTGTTTTGATATGAGGTAATATATATTTTTATAGGATTTATTTTTTACTTTGTTAGTTAATTACTATCGTACAGTTAGTTAGTTACTACAATGAGATGATTTAGAGATCCGGGAAAGAATAAATAAAAATCATTTTCACCAGTATAATCTCTTTACAAAGTGATTTATTTGACAAAACCACCAAATTTTCTTAAATTTTTATAGCGAATCACAGAAAAGTATTGAAACACTTCCAACACATTACGATTCATGCCGATGGCATAAACATTAAATTATTTCTAACTATATATATATTATATATATTTATATATATGTATATATATATATATATATATATATATATATATATATATATATATATATATATGTATATATATATATATATATATATATATATATATATATATATATATATATATATATATATATACATATACATATATACATATAAGGTCAACATGCACGAATTAAAAAATATGTGTAAATAGAAGAATAGTGTTTGAGAACAATTTTGAATATCAATAAATTATAGAAATTACAGTATGTTTTCCTTAAAATAAGAATAGCTAGTTGTGTTTGATTGTAATTAGTATTATGTATTTTTAATTCCGATAATGTATGGATAATTTAGTAATGTATGGATAATGTATTTTTAATTAGTGTTTGAGAACAATTTTGAATATCAATAAATTATAGAAATTACAGTATGTTTTCCTTAAAATAAGAATAGCTAGTTGTGTTTGATTGTAATTAGTATTATGTATTTTTAATTCCAGGTTTAAACTTGTGCAAACATGGAAATTACCTGGAAATAATCCACATCTGGTTTCGCTTTCCTAGAAATCCAAGAATATCACAGGTAGAAAATTATGTTGCGTTGAAACCAACGTAATATGTACTGGAGCACTTTCATCACATTTGGGTTCATGCCGAAAGCATGAGCATTATCAAAGCAATGTCCAATACTGACATAAAGGAATATATATACAGACACATATGGTAAACATGCACGACTAAAAAAAAAATAAATAAATAAAGAAGAATAGTGTGTGAAAACAATTTTGAATATCTATAAATTATCGAAATTACAGTGCAATTTATAAGTGGCTAAAAATATTAATTTATTTTTTGTATACTACAACATTAACAGAAATAAAAAAAATTCTTCATTATATTCTATGAACTCCAATTTGTTTCTTATCTAATAGATATATGCTCAAACCATCAGGATTATACTTTTGCTGTATCTAATGGAATGAATTCTAAATATAAGTTATTAATTATTAAATTTAATTGATCGGAAAATGCTGAATCTACATTTTAGAATTGATTTTTTAAAGAGAAAATTTATTATGTTGTTAAGAAAAGGTTTTTCATTCTTTTGCATTAAAAAAAATTAATAAAAATAATAAACTTGGAAATATGCATTGTATATGGATATTACTGTGGTATTATGACGTCAGATGAGCTGTGAACTATTCAGTGATAAGTTAAGCATGTGGGACACCGAATACAGAGAAAAATTGCCAATGAAATCACCGGTATTGAATTGAACAAAATTGGCAGGAAAGATGATTTATTTGAATAAGTGAAATTCAATTCATTATTAATGTATGAATGCAGGATACATTGCCCCAATTCCAAAGTGTGTATATTTTTAAATATAAAATTAGATATATTCACTGTAAGCGTTTGTCCACTTCTCCAAGTTTTTATAGATATTATATAAAGGAATGATTTCATAATGCATTTTATATATTATCTAATTTTTTTAATCTATTTTATTTTTTACTACTTTATTTTAAGTTTTAAAAATAACAAAATTGATCTAAAATTGATAAATATTTATAGCTTTATTTTTTTTTTTATCTCTTAAAATTAGTCTGATCATTCATTTGATTCGTTTAAAAGAAGGTGCATTCCTCTATCACTTATAATTTGCGGACGTCCAAGTCATACAGAAGATGCTGGTTACGTGTTGAGAAAGTTAAAGGAGTAATATCAACAAAGGGGTCTGGTTATAAATGATGAGAAGACGGAATTTATGTCATCCAGTAATGACGACAAAGAACTGAATCCAGAAGAGGCTCTAAAAAGAGTTCAATACTCTAAATAACTTGGATACATAATATTGAATTTGATGGTTCCTGTGACATATAAATAAAAAGAAGGACTGCTGATGGGAAAAAAAGGTAATATCTATGCTCAATTCAATACTATGGAGTAAGAATATCATCCATAGAACCAAAAGAAATATCTATAAAAATAGAATACTGAGCATTAAGATGTATGCAACAGAAACCTGGACCATAAAGGGCGATCTTGGGAAGAACTACTGGCGATGAGCGACAGGATTATCAAGAATGGATAAGGTCAAAAACGAGGCAATAAGAGAAAAGATCGAAGTAGAAAAAACATTCTGGAAGAATTTGAGAGAAAGTGCCTAAAGTGGTATGGGCATTTGAAAAGAATGCCTGAAGAAAGATTGCCAAGAGATGTGTACACGTGGAATATAGAAGGAACAAGAAGGCGAGGTAGACTAAGAAAAAGCTGAGATCATGAAGTGGAGGAATCTTTTTGATGGGGATGGTCTACGAGAGGAATGGGCCTCCAGAATAGCCTGGAAGGCCATATGAGGTCAAGGTCCACTGTTTCAGTGGAAAATCCTTTAAAAACGAAAAGTTTTATTAATTATTAAATTTTCCTTTTTATACAAAAAGTTAATGGAAGGATACTTTTATTTAATTATTTTTTTAAAATTTATAAATATAGTTTCTTCACTACAAATCAGAACAGAACGTATTGAAAATATTTGTTGTTGAGTGAAAATTTAATTTGCCAGCCAGTGATTCCCAAAGTAGGTACTGCTAGAAAACCTCATGGGTGCCGCGAAATTTTTGAATAATTAAATACAAAAAATTAAGTATTTAATTAATTAAAATAAAGAATAAAAACAATTAAAAATGTATAATTATTTTAAAAAAATAAAATTCTATGTTTAGTTTTTTTTTTCTATTGTGTTTACTTCTATAGTTTTTCATTTCATTAACAAAAAGAACACAAAAAAAAATCCACAGGTGTGAGTATATATGTATGAACAAATATTAGTTTCCTTCCTGAAGAAGCGGACTCGAAAACGATGTCATACATAAAATAGTATATATTGCTGTGTTTTATATTTCTGACTGTACCCCGACCATTATCTCCCTTATTCATCTACAATGAACTATATTTCTTTGTAGAATTAAAAATATTATTATAATACTATATATTCAGAAGTCAGAATGAAACATGAAATCTAAGTAACGACTGGTTTATCGTGCGTTATGTGGATATACAATCATCCAAAAGAAACGTGCAATTACTGCAGCGGATCTAAGGATCAATTAAAGACTCAGCGAAAACACTTATTTAAAAACAAACAACTTAATTGTAGACGGTTGATGTAATAATTACTTAATTTTCAGGACGAAACGTGTTAGTAAACATAAATGTAATTCCTTGATAAATTATACTTATTATCAACATCTCTCTCTCTCCCTCTCTCTCTCTCTCTCTCTCTATATATATATATATATATATATATATATATATATATATATATATATATATATAAAATTATATATAACGCACAAGATAGCTTTTAATGTCTATTTGTGTATAATTCATCACCGAAGTCATGTTTAGGAGCAATGTTCATAACAAGAGAGGCTAAGTTAAAATGAACTTAAAATAAAAATTCCTTTCAATGCTAGGAAAGAAATTCAGAGAATTTAGGAACACAAGTGCTTCTCCTGAAACAAGAAAAATCTTCCACGAATTTCCATTGCTTTGCAAACCAGTGAAACATTTTTTTTCCTTATTTAATTATTACCCATTCTTATGAACGTAAACTAAGGGCTCTTTTTGATGACAACCACATTTTATATTTTTTTAAATTGGAATTTTTTTTCCAAATATAGAAATTTTATTCAATATTCAGAAAATTTTTTTCTAATAAAAATTTAAGGTTCCTAAAAACAGTTCGATATATAGAGATTTTTGATATATGGAAGTTCGATACACAAAAGTTCGACTGTATATAGTGTTCTTTCACTACAAACCAAAAAATAAAATATTTGTTTCTATGTGTTGCTGTTGAGTGATAATTTAATTTGTCAGCCACGATCCTTCACAGTATATATATATATATATATATATATATATATATATATATATATATATATATATATATATATATATATATATATATATAATCATTTAATAAAATTTTGAGGAATCGTTGAATTTTATGAAAAATTTAGAGCATTTCTCGGCCTAATCCGAGGAACGTCTTGACAGAAAGCGGAACTGGATAAAAAATGTATACAAGTTGCCTTACCAACAGAAATCAATACTGCCTTACCTTAATTAATATGAAATCTGTCTGACGACTAACTATCGATGGATTCAACGGAGATTTAAATGCAGGTTGGAACAAGGAGTCTGAATAAAGTCGTGGACCTAGTATTTTTAAACTTATTACTATCGCGAGCGAAGTGGTTTATTTATATGTTTTTATATTAAAAAATCAAAGGAATCAATTAAATGAATATATTTGTTGTTATTATTTGATAATGTGTTTTTTATGCCTAACTTCCTCGAAATATAATGAGAAAAAAATTACAATAAATATGGGCACTTAAACATTACAAAATTATATACAATTATTTTAATGGTCTTCCAAAACCAGCCAAATCCGAACTTTTGCGCAAAGTAAGCCAAGTAAGATATTTTTCTAATATTTTTTTTCTTAATCTAATGAAACCACCCCTAAGACGATACAGTTTACAATGCATCACTTTAAATTTAGGTTATTACAATGTATTTTCGGTTAAAAAACACTAAAAAATGCCATTTTGTGGCTAAACTACATACAAAATCTCTCTTAAGTCACGAGAAATATTCAAGAAGGTGATAGCAGATCTCAAGAGCAACAAAAAAATTCACATGGATCATTGGTCCTATTTCATTCGGAAAATCGGGAAATTTAATTTTTGAGCTTTTCAAGAAAGCCATGTTTTTTGATAAATAGGTAGCGATTAATCAAAAACTATTTAATGTGATTAAGTTCTCATTACACCATCACAGAAGACCTACGATTAGTAATTTTGTAAAACATTCTAAATACACTAAGATTTCAAATTTGTTTTTATTATGTAAGAATGTGTAAAATTTTAGTAACGGCCATCATGAAGTATATCCAATTTTTTAAATCGAGATTAATTTCTCTGTAAATATAGGTGTTGATGTATGTACTTTTGTTCTGAAAGTGGGGTCAAAATTATGAGAAAAAAAGTTATACGAAACACAGGCTGACTGCAATTGTTAATTTAATATCTGTGGATTGAATCTATTTGCATTGCCAGGAACTATGAATGCTTAGAATTTCTTACCTCTCCGAAGAACGAGAAGAGGAATATGTCGTCGTTGAGCTTCTTCAGCCCTTTCGGATTGGCCCTAATCATAGTGCAGATAGCTTTGGGTCCGAAGTCGTTGGACGAGCAGTTGATGGGAACTCCTCTGAAGAGGATGTCCATCACCTTGGCAGTGAGGAAGACTGTGCTTGGGCTGTTGAAGAGAGCTGGTAATGCTTTGCTGATCATTGGCAGTGCCCCTGGCTTCTGCTTCTCCACCGTCAGCACCATGCTCTGCAAATATAGGAAGCTTATGTGAATTATAACAGTCCTGACAGACACAAGAGGAATATATATCGACGTCGTTTTTTGAAAAAGGTTAAAGCGCAAAGATTCGAAATTTACGTTTTAATTGATTAAGGGACATAAACATCATCTCTATCGATTCCGCTCACGATAAATTAAAAATAATAATAAAAATTTTAAATGATCTAAAAATCGAATATTGATTACGTAAGCACAAATACTAGCGACTTTCAGTCGTCATTTTGGCCTAAACTAGTTCTAGAAGCATTTAAGATATATTCTAATTTTAAAGGTGTTGGCAGGTAAACGCCTACTATATATGATAAAAAATAAATTGTTGTTTGGGAAAAAATCATTCATGTGTTTCCTGTAAAGTTTGCTAAATTGCGCTTACGGCTTTTTCGTTGCTCATCTATTATTATTAAAATGCCACAAAGCAATAACAAACACAATAAAAAATGTTTAGAAGTTCAATGTGTACCGAGGTTTCGGCCTACTTTCAGGCCTTCTTCTGGACCAAAACAGTAAAGCGGGAATTAGCCTTTTGCAGGATATAGGGGATATCATTCCTCAAGAGACTTGAAAAAGCTTTTAAAACGTTTTATTACCGTATTTCTTCTTATTTTCTTGCTTCCTGACTACCGAAGGTTGGGAATCCTTGTATTCAGGCAAGAAGTGAAAAAATGTATGTCCTCAAAATCAAAAATTTCACTCGCGTTTAACGTTTTGTGCATACAGACGTTTTAGAAAGAACAATCCGATTTTTATCAAATTTTCAGGGATTGTGCGGGTTGGTACCTTGTCACTTCTGTAATAGCCCATCCACTACTTTCACTTTTATACTCGTATTTTCCTTGACTCATCCATATTTTAGAAACGGCAAGCCTGATTTGGCCCACAATTAAAGGAAAGTTGAGGATTAGTGCAAAAATGGATTAGTATAAATTTTATAAAATTGCATCTACTACTTTCGTGCTCTTATTCTTCTTGACATTTTGTAGAATCCATCGGCATAGGGGTCGTTTACTAAGTATTCGAGTTTTCTTAGTTTTTTAATCGGATTTTTGGTTTCGCACGCGGAATACATCGGCATAGGAATCGTTTATGAGGTAATCGATTTTTCTGATTCGGTTTTTTTATATGCGCATTTTGAACTTTTTTGTGTAATTTTCCGAAACTGATTTTAATAGTATTTGTATGCCTAATTATTAAGTGTAACTAGAAAATTAATTTTTTTTTGGTATTAGTTTTTTTTTGTAGTGTTTCCACGCCAAATGTTTACATGGTCTTTTCTAAGTAGTTTACAGTAATACTTCTTGACTTTTTATTTGATGGATCCTACATATAGAGGTTGTAAATTTATGGTTTATTTTAAAATCTTTTTTTTTTAAACAAATCTGATTAGAAAAGCAATTAAATATACAAAGGTTTTAGTAATGATAGAAATTTAATTATTGTGTCAATTATGCACTATTATGTGTAACTCTAAGACATCCAATCACACACTGATGGCAAAGGGAGGTAACATGACAACAGCTGAGAAGGTTATCTTCTAATCTTTAAGGTTATCTTCTAATCTTTAAGGTTATTATATGACCTTCTCAACTTCAGTCATGTTATCTCCCTTTGCCTTCAGTGTGTGATTAGATGTCTTGGAGTGATGTGCTGTCTCTGTTTGATGCGTCTTTCTTGACGGTCGAAGTGAGATGTGCTGTGTTTGGTCTTCATAGATGTAATTTTTGGTGTATGTCCTGAAGATGCCTGAATTGGCGAAACATTGATTGGTTAGTTGGTTGCCGGTATTTTAGAGACTTGAGGCTTTGTGTTTTGGAATCTTCCAATTGTTTATAATAATTAATTTATGCCTCTTGTTGAGTTTTTCCTCTTGATTTATATAAAAATATTTTATGAACAACACAAACTATTTTGTGAATGTGTATTATTTTTATTTATGGTTGTTAGTGAGTAAATGCACAATAACATTGAAAGTTAAAATTCGTACTTAACATAATAGAAATATCAATACCAAATGCTTATTGATGAAACGGATTTTTAAAAAATATATTCACAATATGCTAAAAAATAGAAAAAGACTTACTACTTTACTTATCAGGTTAGGGAGCAGTCGGTAAAAGGGAAGTTTTGGATTGTTATATAACGAGTCTTCCAATAGTTTCGAAGGTTGTTTGTTATTCATGTTCCTTCTCTAAAGTAGGAAAATAAAACAATTTTTTATCACATTATTTAACGATAAATACATTGCAGTTATGAAAAATATATTATATTTCACGACCGTGAATGTATTTCTCCAAATATTTTAATATATAAAGTTTCATTAGAATGAAACAGAATATTGCAATTTTAAGAGATAAATAAATCAGTTTTTCAATAGCCAGGAAGACACGGTATTAGTAAAGATGCCTGTTACTTGTCTAAATGTTGACAACATTTACACAAGTTCAAGAACAGCATTTTCCACAGGAAGTCGGTAAATATCAAAGAATCCTTCCTAAATTTGTTGGTACAAAATACTGGTTTTGTTGCCAATAATTTGTGTAAACGCGCCTTGAGCTGAACAAATTCTGATTTATTTTATAGAATTTTTCATATGTTATCTTGTATTATATTTTCGACGAATCTATCCTGCAATTTTCAGACAAGACCAAAATTTATCATGCCTTGGCAAGAATTTAATAATAAACTGTGAGGACCGATATCTCTTTTCTACTGTTAGATATCTCGATAATAATGGTAATTGTGTGAGGTAACTTCGTTTATGCCTACCGCATCTTCGTTTTTAGATAAATGAAAGCGCTTCACATTGCGGAGTTGACGAATATACAGAATGTTAGGCGTAGATTCATAAATATAGTTATAAATTATTAATACAACATAATTATTATCTGCAATTAAATGCAATAATTATGTACTCACAAGAAGCGCAGGGTGGGGAATGGTTATCACTTCTTCACCGGTCAATCCTTCAGACCTGGATTCCTGGAAGATCCAAGCCGTCCTCTGGTTGAAGGACACCGTGTCTTCTGAGGGATCGTCTTCTAATTTTACCTTTTCCTTCCACTCGCTATTAAAATATTAAATGTAATGAAATAAAAAGTATGATCATTTAAAAAAATGCTAAGTTTGTTGATTAACCCAGGAGTTGGTGTCCCCCAGCCGTCTACAACGCAATATATCTCATCATGTGTTATTAACTGTCTCCTATAATCCCATCTAGCCTGGATATTGCCATTTTTCCTCCATCTTCCGGATTCATTTTTGCCCATCATTATCGGGTTTGTACTCTGATTATTTGTATGGCTATTTTAGAAATACTTCTTCTTTTTTTTTTTTACAAAAAGCAATTTTTGTTTAACAATTTGAATTATTCATATAATGTCAAATTATCGATTAATATCCATATAAATACATAAATAACTTTATCATTAAAATAACTATGATTTTTCACATTAATTTTAAAATATTCTTTATTAAATTTAATCCAATAATTACAATTTAATTAGTAATAATTTTATTCCTTAAAGTTCAAACTATTTTATTGCTATACTATTTTATTTTTTTAATTAATGCCAATTACTAACATTAGATGAATTGATGCTAATATATGGGCTAATATGGCTAAAAGAGTTTGAAGAAGAAAATGAATTAAATAATAGACCGAATATTGATTGTCTGATTTAATGTTAATTTTAAATTGATAAAAATATTTTAAATTGATAAAAATATTTTAAATTTATAAAATTATTTTAAATTGATAAAAATATTTTAAATAAATTTTTATAGTTTGTTTTACATTCAACATATTATTTTATTCCTGATAAAACAAATAATTTGCCATAACTAGGGGAAAAGAAAGTTATCTGCAATTAAATGCAATAATTATGTACTCATAAGAAGTGCAGCGTGTGAAATGGTTATCACTTCTTCGCCGGTCAATCCTTCGGACCTAATTTTTATTTTGTGAGGAACACAAGTACCCAACGCGCCTACTCCAGGGTTAAATGTATGATGGCTAATTTTAACAAAGGCAAATTTAATATTCAAGCATAGACAAAACCTGCCCTATTTTTTTGGTATCGATGAAAAACATTTTCTATATTTATAAAATACTCATTATCTGATTGACTGAAATAAGTGTTTATCTAATACTTACTCAAAGAAGTAAGGTCCAACTTCTTGGAGTTTGGGTTTCTGCCCTGTGTGAACCTCCTGGGGGTTGGTCACGTTGAACATGTAAATTCTGAACTCCACAGGAATAGGGAATTTCGACCATGCTGCTCGCATATCGTTGCCTTTCTTAAGTGCCACATTCTGGGAACAAAAACATTTTTCAAGCTTATATTAGGATACTGCTATATAATTATAAAAGGGTTATAGATTTAATATGAATGAAAAAGCGATGAATGATTCAGTACAGTTAGAGTTCTAACATACATGCCAAGACAGACGGACATAGACTGCAGTAAGGTAACACCCAGTTAATGCAAATATAAAGGTGGTGCCCTTCCAAATAAATTTCCCTTAAACGAAATTGGAATACTAATTGATTAGCTACTTTATTTTTTGGAAAAACAATACGTTATACTGTAGGAATTTATTTTATAAACTTAATTATTTTCCAAATTTTAATAATACGAAAAACATCTATCACAAATATAATTTTTTTTTTCACTAACAATAAGACGAATGTTGTTTGAAAATACTGGTTACATTCCCTTAACTAATGATATAACAACATAATGTGAAAAAGTGAACTTTAATAATTCTGAAACACAAGTTAATCTTCTTGTCAAAAATTGTTTGAAGGCTAGATCTTTTTTTTATATCTATGTAAATCGCAAGGTATTACTTAAATATTAATTAGTTCTTACTTACTTAGGGTATTTCATCATAGAACTCATAAGACTTTGACTAACATAATAACATGTTTATGTATAAAAACATACTATCGATACTTGAAAGCCATATAAAGCTATGCCTATGTTTTTTTAGAGCTGATATTTATTTCTAGTTAGAATTTAATTTTCTATTTAGATTAACAAGGAACACCTATAGTTCAGCTAACTCTTAAAGAAATGTTCTTTCCTTGACACTAATCCCTTTCCAAAACTTTTCATTGCATTCTTTTAATTTTCAGTTTTTTTCGCCTTTTAAAAACCTATTCTTCTTTATCATTGGACGACAGGGGTAATTACATAGAATTAAATTTTACTTAAGACAAATAATTCTTATTAACAACAATGATAAAACTGTTTTCCGATATTCTCCATGAAGCTCTGCAGTTTATTACCAGTAATTCTGTGGAAAGTCGCAAAAAAAGCTACTCTTTATTGCAGCTTTAGAAGAGCTAGCCGATGTCGTTCATTCAATCAGAAGCCAACATTGTTTCCATGGATACAGGACATCACAATTTGTCCCTCGAAGGGGTAAACTTTTTGCCCTCCTATTTACAATGCAGATAGTAGTGCGAATTATTTATCGATTTATTCCAATCACAAAGCAAATCTGCTGAATACGAAGGTGACTATTCGTAAATCTCTTTCACCATAGGTCACACTGTCCTCTCATAATATCGACGAAATCAGTAATATAATTGAAAATCACAATGCCAAAAAATCGTCGGGATTTGACAAATCGACGGGATTCGATCTAGTGTTTAAAAAAAAAGTCACATATAATCACACAATCGTTATTTTTTGTTATTAAAAAAATAATTAAATCTCCTCACAGGGTTCGTTTTTCATATTTCGTTTTCCCTTCACCCACCGTGCCACTGCGTAAAAAAAATAAAATAATAATGTCCGGGTGGTATGGTACCTACTCTTTTATCGCCGATTACTTGCTCACCCCAGTAAAATTTTTTTTTACCTCACCATTTTCTATAAGTTTTTCTGGGTTTCACCTAGGCTACCTCATCATTGCCTATAAGTCCCAAAGCTCTACTACTACTAATAATAATAATAATAATAATAAAGGATTTAAGAAATAAAAATTCTTACGCAAGTTGTTTTAAATGCCTTCAGGGAATATTCATGTCAAATTTGAAGAAAATAGAACTACGCACTTGGTTGTGACAGCGAAACAAACAATTTTTTTATGCTGTGTGACCATTAAAACGACCGCCATTTTGAATCAGAATTAAAGATTAAAAATATCTGAACATACGTCGTTTTTCCTTACGTCAAGAAACTTGTGACACATTTAATGAAAATCGAACAACGGATCAGGTCGAAATTGAATAAGGAATAGGTGGTCAGACGAAATGTCGAACAGTCGAGTTAAAAAAGGACTCCCATCTATTAAAGAAAGATAACAGACAAATCCAAGCTACAAGGTGATCTTCTCGGTACCAACAACTTTCGTCCAGAGTTATCTTCACCAAACGGGACTCGCTGGCAGCTGGACTACCATCATGAAGGGATCATTTATAACTGCATATTTTAAATTGATGCTTTTATAAACTGGCGTAAGTAAATTAATTTAATTGCGTTATTAAGTTATTCCTTTTCATCCGATGACCGAAACAGATCCTATCCTTATCCTTATTTTCCAATTCCTAACTATGTAGTTGAGAATGAATAAAAAGTTTTTCAGTTATTCGACGCATCTAAACTCGTCTGTAAAAATATTGGCGCATGGCATGCATAAGATTAGCCAATCCTGGCCTAGACTATAATCATCGATTTCACATGGCAGAAGATTAGTTTGTTATTCAGCAAGGTATACCTGGAGTACTTTCTAGAATCAAGAGAACCTTTTTATCAAATTATGTAACATGTTTTAGCGAAATTGATTTTTTTTTTAAATATGATAAATTATCCAACGTCATTCGATGCAGAAATTCAATTTCCCAATAAATTATTTCAAAGTTTGACTAAAAAGTTCTCGTTGACCTGAAGCATTAGGTCTCAAAAATGTCCATTAATCAAGTGGAAAGATTTATTGTTGTAATATTCATAGACTAAACTTTGGATTAGATACTGTCAGGTCTGAAGCGGTAAATATTTTTCTGTAACATGCTTTAGTTCAGATTTAAAATAAGACGAATATTTCTTCTCAATTTTATTTATTTTTGTACTGGAATGAGTCTTGACTGGAATAGAGACGATACTGATTGAAACTGAGAAGATACTCGGAAAGATTAAACTCTGGGTGTTGAAAAACCCGAGCAAATGTATGCAGACGATCGTGAATGTGTAGTATTAATATGTATAAATTTTCCCCTCCACTTCCTCCTTACCCGACCCACCCTTCCTTACGCGATTCCTAATAGACTTTCTGGGCCAAATAGCTTCAACGGGTATGAACTCGGAGATTGTTAAAAACAGCGGCTTTTCGTAGCAATATATGTATAAATTTTCCCCTCCTCCTCCCTCCCTTACCCGAACCACCCTTCCTTACGCGATTCCTAATAGGCTTTTCGGGCCTAATAGCTTCAACGGGTATGAACTCGGAGATTGTTAAAAACAGTGGCTTTTCGTAGCGGAGAAGAGGCTACAGAATCTATTAAATAAAAGAAAATTTTGGATCATTATTAAGAAAACATACTTATAACAAATAAGGATTAAATAAAAAACCTTTATAATTGAATCTAGAAGCCCAAGTATCCACTATAGCAAGTGGAAAGGGAAGTGCTGCTGAAAAAAAGCTTTAAGCTAAAACTTTAAAGGCTTTTTCTCTTGTTAAGAATGATTTAGATTATTAATTAATTAATTTATTTGATTTACTATTGTTGTCAACAATTATCACTAAGCTAAAGTAATACAATTAAAAAAAATCAGACCCCTCTAGCCTGAAATTTATGTAAATAAAAATTAGAGAATATGTAAAAAAAAAAAGAGACATTTGCGAAGCTAAATCCTGTAAGAATTGAATATCACAAAATGTAAAGTTCAATAAATGTACTATGACTAAGTCGGATAGACCTTAATATAAAAGGTTACTTAATTTTTATATATTAGGAAACCTTTAGTTTGCTATTAACATGGGGGCGTGAAATATTTTACAGTTAAATTACATTGAATGCACTTAATTACGCAAATGTGATTTAAAATCGAGCTTATGCAATAAATATAAATAATGATTTTAATTTTTTTTTCCATATCCTGAGTATTCATAATTTTTGTTGAGTTTATAAAGAAATGAGAGTTAGAAATGTAGTATTTCTGGAAAAAAAAAATCCTCTAAATATAATATACTAGTAATATAATGCTTAGGCGCAGCGTCAGGAATACGGTGGGGCCCACTTAACTTCAAATAAATTAAAATGTAATCGAAGTTTAGTTAAAATAGGGAAGTTTAGTTAAAATCGGAAAATAAATTTTTCGGGAAGTTTATTATTTTTATTTTTTTTTAGACCTATCAATTTAAAAAAAAATCATAATATATCAAAATTTCATACTTTAAGGACTACCTAGTAATCAATGCTTGGGGGAGGCTCTGACTGAATTAAATTCCTGCCCTCACCCCTCTAATGATCGAAGCACGCCAAGCCTATGATTATATGTATTATAACATCATAATACATATAATATGTACATGCATATGTAAATATGCTTCATTACGTATCACATTATGCAATAATCGGGGGACTGACAAATGTCATTGAATCACTCACCTTGGACGATAATTAGAACTTTCATTGTTCGTTAGCAAACTACCATTGAGACGATTCTTTTTAGTGCACTAGGTCATATAACATCCTGTTTAGTTGAGCAAATGAGAAGCAATGGTATTTTAAAAATACACTTTATATTAAATTATTATAAATTTTATATTAAATTATATTTCTTATGAGACTGGTAATTATCTCAATTATCTGTAATTATTCAAGCATTTCCAAGACGCTTCATATCATGAAAATATTCTAAATAAATTAAAATTAAAGAATGCTCTGGTTGGTTTTATTTCAATGATTTTATATGATGAAATAAACCTATTTATAATGCATTAATGACTTAATTATCTTTAAAACGTAACTTCATTATAATAAATTGGAGTATTCATTTTAGCAGTTCATTTCTTTAATAATTTGGAGTATTATCTTCAAAGGACAAAAATATTCGGTGAAGACCATGTTACTGAAGGTTACCCAACTCAGAAATCCTTTTAATATTTTAAAGTAATTAAAATTTATTTATGTTAATCGGCCAAATGTTTACCAACTTATCTATAAATAATTTTTATTTTCGATGAATGTCTGGGTGAATTATGTTGAGGTAAACTGAAAATTCAGGCTTTTTTTTTTTTAAATCAACATTAGCCAACTAGAAGTTTTATATTTTTTAGACGGTATTATCATAAAAAACGAATATGTTTTTCAATCACTAACAAGAATAGTATGAAACTTGAAAATCATAGATTCTGATCACTTATATGTATGTTATAGCGTAGAGTCTCCTCAATGCTAATGTAAAGTGGCAAGACACAATTCGCTTACGTCCTCGAGATTTTAAGTAATTCAATTTTAAGTATTCAATATTTAAGATATTATTGTACTACAATATTAAATATTGAGTGGCCTCGTGGTAACACCCCTACTTACCGCGCCGAAGTTCATTAATTTGAATACCGGTTTAGTAACCTTTTTTTTTAATCTTAAATCGTTTTTTATACATCTGATGTTTATAAATAATTAAATATTGGATTAATTACATTTTTATTTAAATTTAATTTAATATGGATGACCATTTTTCAGTACCTATTAAATTGTTCAATTAAATGTCTATTTTTGTTTTTTTGCATTTAGTTAACGGCGCTTTGACTGCTGTGACCCATAAAATATTGAAAAGTTAACTATAAATAATTATAACTATTGAATAATAATTATTGTAATAAAATAAAATTGTAACAATTATTATAAAAATAGGAGTTTTAATAATCACAATAACAAAGTGATTAGTATAATAAAATATAATTAATTAATTGAAAATTACAACTCTGTGCACTTAAAATCATAATACTTTTTACTCACTCACTCTCCATGTCATCCACAATTATACATTCAGTCGGATGATAATAATAATAATAGAAACACTTGGAACATAAAGTTTTGTCACAAACCGCATATTTTACAAAACCACTACTGTTGCAATTAATTTTTTTTTAATTGGTTAATGAGGAACATAATTCATTCCCATTCATGAATATTTTCTCTTTCATTAATGAACTTTGAGGCGAACTAAATATACTGGATCATTGCTGTAAATCTAGGTAAGCTCCATTGATGCAATATAAGAGAATAATTTTAAATGAGCTGGTGAACTGTGACCAGACCTTTGCTGATTGTGAGCATTGGAGGTAAAAATTCTTATGAAGTTTGCTCAGATAATTGATACCCAAGCAGATAAAATATAAAAGCAGATATTTATAATGCGTTCAAACAGTAAATTAAAAAAAAAAAACTAATGTGATATACTACCAATAATAATTACATTAACGACATGACTATAATTATTTTCAGTGCATAATATTGTAATTTTCAATTAATTAATTATATCATATTGTTATTATAATTATTACAAGTCCCATTTTTACTATAATTTTTACTATTTAATTTAATTTAAATTCATTGTCACTTGTAAAAAACAATTAAATAACAAATAAATAATTACCATTAAAAAAACTTATTTCAAAACTTTCTTCCATAGAAAATTAAATAAAAATAAATAATTTAATGTATCCAATATTAAATTATGAGAGGAACCAGCCCTATAACATATATATAAAAGTGATCAGAATCTGTAATTCCCAAGTTTGATACTCCCCCTGTCAATTTTGTTAATTTTTCTTGAGAGAAACATGCACAAATCTCTGAGTAAAATATAATATTTTATTTTTAATAATTAAAATAATTTGAATTTTGCTAAACTAGCACTGTCTTTGAAATTTAGAATAAAATGGTTCGCATATCTTAATTTCATTAAAAATTCATTTAAATATTTTAAGGTAATACACTTTATTTCTATAGGATTAAATAGTCTTAGCTCATGAAAGAAGGTCTATAAATTATCTACTCGGTTCTCGAATAGGAGAAATAAGGCCACAAGTAATAATTAGTTATCTGATATGCAGAAATCGATGGAGGCTGTTAAATATTCAAATGTCACTTATTTAATAACATTTTCTGCAATAACACCTTAATAAGGGAGGCATTTCATTCTCCATATAATTTTACGCAGTGCCAAGTCCTATTCCGAGAAATGAATAATTCCGATCCTGAATATTAAATTTTAAATGGATATTTTCTAGAATTTTAATTCGATAAATTATATAACTGTTTTATGCAAGAGTTGTTTTATTTAACGGGCATGTTACAATTCTATCATTTACTTTATAATTAGACTTGTAACCTCGTGATGAGAAATTATTTTGTACGATAGTGTTTACATTTTTCCTAATGATTTCAGTAAAAGTAATCATAAATTCAAGAACTTAATTTTATTTACTTTATTTTCTCCTGTCTTTTTGTGGAGCAGTGATCTACTTGGAATTTTATTTCAACTGAAGAAATAATATATATATATATATATATTATAAAGACATGACACTAGACAAAATGGACAGAATCACTGACTGCAAGTATTGGCTACATCCAGCAGCAAATTTATGGACTAGATCACAATGTGCTACTCAGGTCACCGAAAACACTGATGTTTACACAGACGGTAGTAAGGACAGCGAGAATACTGGATGTGCATGGTTATTCCAAGCACCAGATGGAAGCAATGTGGAACAAAAATACAAATTGGAATCCTATTGCTCGAATAACCAGGCAGAAAAATTTGCTGTGCTAAAAGTGACGGAATACATCAGTAACGACCCGCTACTAACGAACACACACATCACTATACATACAGACAACAAAATCTTACTGGACTCTGTAAATAATTCCGACATTCATGACCATTTGACTGACCAAATTAGACAAAATTTAATAGAGCTTCAAAACATAGGGAAATCAGTGACTCTTAAATGGGTAAAGGCACATTCAGGGGTTGAGGGTAATGAACGGGCCGATTACCTTGCTAAAGAAGCGGCAAAAAGTGATTTATTGCCCTCATACCATCAAGTACCGCTTTCATACATAAAGAGGGATCTACAATTTGATTTGGTTAAAAGATGGGATCAAATATGGGTGAACTCAACCAAATCACCTAGCTTACACAGATTTATACCTCATATTACATCACAAAATTACAGAACTATACACAGTAATGATTACAAACTAACGCAACTACTGACAGAACATGGAAACACAAAACAATATCTCAAACGATTCAACATTATACAAACAGACTTATGCGAAGAAGACGGACAAATCCAAAATTTTAGACATATACTTTATGATTGTAAATTATTTGACAAACAACGTTTTCATTTGATTAAAAGTATAATTCTTAGAAATGGACAATGGCCTGATACAGAACAAAATTTGCTTTCTAAATTCAAGACAGACTTGCTGAAATTTATTAAAAATATAGACTTTGACTCACTGACCAAAGATGGGCAGCGTAGGTGATCTCTTGTCGGCTATACTTCATTTTTATTTATTTTTATTTTTGTTTGTTTGATTTAGTTTTGTTTTTATTTCAATTAAACCACTAATTATGTATGTATTAAACCACTAAATATGTAAATTTGATAAATCAAACCAATCATGTAGTATGCCTCTAAGGCATGGAGCATGTAAAAAAATAATAAACGGTCCTTATGTGGGGTTACCATGTAAGGAAAAGATGAAAAAAAAAAAAAAAAAAAAAATATATATATATATATATATATATATATATATATATATATATATATATATATTAGATATATATCATACATGAATATGTATGAAGTGAAAAAATTTAATGTACTCAGAATAGAAAATCACCCCTCGCGTTTTTCGTTTTAGGCATCAAGGTACAATTTTGGACCCGTCTTTGTCTGTAGTCATTTCCGTGAGACGGACCGTCAATCCGATTTCGATGAAGTTTTCAGAAATTATGCGGTTTGGTACCATATCAATATTATTAAATAGCATCCTTTCATTTATTCGGATAATTATTTTCCTTGCCACATCTATATTTTGAAAATGTCTCGTCCAATTTGGCCAAAAGTTGTTTGTGATATGAGGATTTCGTTCATGTGGGATTCCAGTGGTTTGATTCCGATTAGAAAATTAATTTAATATGCAAGAGTTTTAGTAATGATAGACATTAAAGTAAAAACAATTATTATGCTAAAACATATTTTTATGAACTATTAGATTTCTATATATTTAAATAATATACACGCCTAAAATATAAACATATAGGTTATTATAACTCTTTGAAACATTATTTCGTTTTTGTTTTAAAGCTAAATTTATATTCGTTTTAATCTTTTTAATTAAGTAAAAATTATATTAACAGTTTTTAATGAAAGATGGGTGAATTCTAATGTTCTTAGCGAATGAATGGCATTAGTGCAGTCTTACAAATAAAACATTGATCTAAGAAAATTGAGAACTCATATATGTATTTTTTTAAAAAGATAAATATAGTTTGGGACGTGTTACAAATTCAAAACACCACAAAAAAAATACCTTTCATACGTTAAAGTTATTATAAAAATGCTTTAATAACGTTCTAGTACCCCTGCCATTGCTTCATTTTAATATTAATCCGGACAGAAGATTTAAAAGCTGCTAAGCTAGGTAAATAGAAGGACTTGTGAAAAGATGCTAAACCAAAAGATTATTAACGGCGTAATTATATTTCCATCATAGACTTGCGGGAAATAAATATTTAAATTGACCCAGCACTTTAGTCACACAGTTAACAAATCGAATGAGTTCAAAAAGTAATTGAAAAGAATTCCTATATATTGGTAAAATCCTTCATTACTTGAATCTTTTTGAATAATAAAAAAAAAGATATCGCATTACTACTGCGATTTCAGTGATGGATACAAAAGTTATAAGAAGAAATGGTTGCATCATTCTCAGCCACCAGCTATATCTCCTTACCTATAGAAGGGTCCGATAACCATTTAATCAGGAGTGTTAGTCTCTCGGAGAGAAATAAACTCGGGATCGAACCTAAACCAGGAAAACAGAAGTCGATAGCTCTGGACAGATTTAATCAAGATCACACATCAAGATCACAGTTGATAAAGTCTCCATAAATCGTTTCCAGAGTTTAGGTATCTATCCTGATGCTGCTTTATGTTATACAGTATCAAGATTATTTTTATTAGAGATTACAGGAGCAACAGCTATTTTGCGGTGCAGGATTCGATTATTTATAATTCCAAACTTCTATATACGAGAAAAATGTGAGATTTGTCGAATTGAAGCCAGTTTTTGAAATAAAGCCAATACATACTCTTATATTAAATGCAAGTTTTGTTTTTTTCGAGCAAGAGTGATTTTGCGGGGCAGCGTTTAAGCGTTGAGTCTAGATAGTTACAATCTTCTAAATACGAGATAAATATCAGACAAAGGAAATATTATTTTGGTCGTCCTTTAGAAAATTTTTAAAATTTTTAAATAGTTTTAAACTGATTTTTTAATTCCTTTAAAAATGCCCAAGTTTAGCAAGATCCTTCTACTTCATAAAAAAGTTTGTCGAATATGTTCAGTCTTGCGGATCGTAAAAGATACAATTTTTCATAATAACTTTTTCGTTTATAGAACAAAGCGTTGAAAACTAAAATAAAACCTCAGTATATTTCCAATGAAGTGAGTTTTATCATTATAAAAGCTTTACCAATTACCAATTATGTAATTTTAAGAAGCAGCTGGTAAGTTTTACCAATGCTATATGTTATAGTAATTATTAATCAGAAAGATATAAATTTGTTACATAGCTCATTTTGTAGTATCATCTACCGCAAATTACATATTGTGGTCTGGCAGCCTATATCCGTCGGAATTGGGTGCGACGCAAGCTAAAAACCGCCCAAAAAATGCAAAAAATAATTCGATTGACATACATGTGAGTGATTTGTTGACCGTAGATGCAATTTTAAGAAGCAGTTGGTCTGGGAGTGCAGCCAATGAAGAACCCACTAATAACTGTAATTATTTTATTGTGTGCTAACGTTTCGGCCTAAGTTTTGAGCCATCATCAGGACTAAGAAAAACATGATAAAAACAGAGACAATACCAATAACAGTAATTAAATATGGTAATAAAAATGACATGACTAGTATGATGAAAAAAATATTTTTCTTTATTCTTCATATTTTTTTTATCTTATTAGTCATTTCTGTTTTATTACCACATTTTATTACTGTTATTGGAACTGCCTCTTTTTTTATCTTGTTTTTCTTAAATCTGATGATGACCTAAAGTATAGGCCAAAACGTTGGCGCACAATAAAATAAGTTACACTCATTAGCGAGTTCTTCGTTGACCGCACCCCCAGACCAACTTCTTAAAAAGTAAAGACATACAGTTGATTTTGGTCTCATTTTTTTCCTAAACACAAATTATGTGGTCTGATAGTCAAAAGCCGTCGAGAACTGGTATCCAGAACGGTTTTTATATCGCGGAAAATTGATCTAAAAATTGAAAAAAAAAATAATAATCGAATATATATATATATATATATATATATATATATATATATACTTCATTTTGGTCTGATTTTTTAATATTTCCCTTTCAAAACACGATTTATGTGGTGTGGCAGTCGGATGCCGTCGGAAACTGGCCGCCAGACCAGTTTTATATTGTGGAAAATTGATTCGGACATTGAATAAGAATAAACGCAAAACTAAAATCGAAAATGAATTGAAATCAATTGATATATGATATATACGTTAGTAGCTTCGAAATTTAACCAAATAACGTGATATATAAAATTATTTAACAGAGACGGTTTCGTTAAGTGAAATTAATTTATTCATAGATAGATTTTAAAATATTTAATTAACAACATAAGTATTGAACGTTATAAGAAGTCGAAACACGTTTTATATATATATCTTTTCATTTCAACTTCTTATAACGTTCAATGCTTATGTTATTATTTATTAATATAATATAATATAATATATATATATATATATATATATATATATATATATATATATATATATATAAATATATATATATATATTTATCTTTTCGTTTCGTTTTCTTATAACGTTCAATGCTTATGTTGTTAATATAATATATATATATATATATATATATATATATATATATATATATATATATATATATATATATATATATTTTCCCATCTCCGAACTCATTAACCGCTACAGACCTAAGACCATTTGCAAAAATATATTGTGTTTCAACATGTAATAAACGTTTTACAGTTGGAAAGTTGTCTCAAAGCTTTCAAAAAGTAAGATCAGTTTATTAAAATGTTTAATATATATATATATATATATTAAACATTTTAATAAACTGATCTTACTTTTTGAAAGCTTTGAGACAACTTTCCAACTGTAAAACGTTTATTACATGTTGAAACACAATATATTTTTGCAAATGGTCTTAGGTCTGTAGCGGTTAATGAGTTCGGAGATGGGAAAATATAACACGGAGAGTAGGTTAGTAGTATAAAAGGTTCATAACCTTGAAAGAAGAGAGCTCATCCAGACCAGCGGATGGAATTCGCCAATATCGGTTATTGCTAATTGACTTGTTTTTTTAATTTATTGCATTTAAATCATAAAATGTATAAATTGTCAAGACCAACTGATAAATCATACATCAAAAATGAGAAACATGGTAGTATTTACGCAAAATCTTGAAAAAAGTTTAATTTTTACCAGATCTAATTTCACTAAAAATTATTTTTGTATTAAATTTTTGATGAATTAAATTATTAATAAATATTTTCGAAGGTTTAAGATTTTTTTTTCGAAAATATTTTTTAAACTGATTTTCAATTTTGTTGTTCTTAATAAATTTGTTATTGAATTTGTTCTGGAATAGTAGTTGAGGTTTATCGCGCATTAAGTATCGTACATATAATAATAAATATGAAGAGGATCTAACATTGAAAATTCACTGATACATACTGAAAACGGTACCTTTGTAAAATTATATGTATGAATTTAAATTAAATTTATTTATATCTTTGAATTTCACTTGTTTAAATTGCATACTTTTAAGCACATTTTCGTCATTAAGTACTTTATAAGAGCTGCGGATGCTATCTGATGGACGAGTATTTAAATGATAAGTTTTGATTGGTAAAATCGGTATATTTATTCTGTGAAATAATATCAACTGAAAATAGTGAGCGTAAAGCTTGAACTGGAAGAAAATTAATTATACTTATCAATCAAGACTTCAATTTCATGTTAAAAATTCGCTTAGCTAGTAAGTTATTATTATACATAGAGAAATATAAAAGAGAAATTATAAATAAGTGGAATAAATAAATAGAAATAAGTGTTCTGACCGGTAGATAATGTGAAATTATACAGGTCAATGAATACAATAATTTAGCGAGGGATACCCGTGCCATAGAAAATTAAATAAATAACTTATACATTACAGATGAATTTATAGTTCAATTTGAAGATTGCCCGCGAGGTCCCGCGCCATATGCAAAATTTAAATGCAGTTTACATGTTAGAGCCTAGAACCTAACTTTCTGATCGCCCCACACTATATAAAAATAAAATTTGACACATATACAAATTTACTTATGAACAAAAAATCATAATAATTAATAATTAAAAATTATATCCTGAATGCGTGTTTTAAGAGTAAATTTAAACCGTTTAAGCGGCATGAAATGCTGCCATTTTGCCTGAAATTTTCAAATTATTCCTAGCCTCCCTTCCACTTCCGAGGTGCTCTATAGACCCTTTTAAAGATTTTTAAAAACATTTTGTTGTTATAGACAGATATTGTAATTTTACTTTTATTTTATTTTATTGTTGTAATGGTTAGAATTTCTGACTTCGGTACATTTTTTTCTCGAAAAGTCTTTGGCAATGTAACTGAAAGCTAGTCAAATTATCTCTCATCACTCATTTTAATTCGCAGCAGAGATGCAGCCTGTTTGGTAAACCTTGTATTTTTCTTAAAGACGATCAAACTCATGTTTACATTTATTATTATACATAAACTAAGTTTAATGTTGACGCAAAGATTAAAGTATCTGGTCCCTGTTGCTTGACGCGGGTGGTTTCTAAGGAAAATAAGATCAACATCCTTTTAACTAGAGGCGGCCATTTAGTTAAAAATTAGTTATAAGGAAGAATACAAAAATTGTAATTAATAAAAATTAAAATCCTCTTCACTAATGTCACTGTTTCAAGCTGACTTTTTTATTTTGTATTACTTTATATTTCATTTGTAAATAATATTCTTATCTCAAGTATTTGTTTAAAAATAATCAATTTTTTTATTGTCTATTGCCCTAACATAGGGGAAGTTTAGTAATCGGTCAAAAACATTTTTCGTTTTCAAGTTCTCTTGATTTATAAGTTTTTGGGTCTAATATGTGAATACATAATTATATCCACCATCTTCCCTTATTTCTGGAGACTTCATGTACCCCTAAACTGCTGAACCTTTTTAAAAAAAAATTCGTAGTATTTAGTTCCCTTATTCGGTGTTAGAAAAAAGTCTTCGTAGGAAAAAAATAAGTTGATGCTTAAAGAAAGGTTTTAAAAAAAACGATTGTATGTTTTTTTTCGTTTTAGTATTTAATGAACGGCATAATTTGAATTTTTAATAAGCAAATTTTCATTTTTTTTTTTATCTCTTCCTTAAAACTCTCAGCTTCAATTATTTCTTAGTTTTAGTTGTGTAATATTTTCAATACTGAAAGCACATTTTTATCTGTTATATTTAAGGTCGAATTTCCAGAATTATCTCGAACAATCTTATTTTTCACAAACTCTAAACTAAATCAAAATTATAAAAAACTGCATTATGAAAATTAATTAGAAAAATATTATAATTGTAAATTTTGAACAAAAATTTTTTGCGACATTTTTTAAAAATTATTTGATAAATATTCGTTGGAATTTTCGGAAATAGATTTTTTCCGTTGGAATTAAAAGTATTATCATATTATTTTAATTTAAAAACAATCACTATTATGGAGATGCAAACATCGGAAATAACAGAAAATGGCGCCTAACACTTGTACAAGTCAAAACTTCATGTTGGTCGGGTGTTGAAATCTCCGGAGTAGTCGATCCAATCTTCCTCCATCCTCACCTGGTTTATCTTGTAGGCGAGGAACTTGTGGAACCCCCAGAAGCCGAAGATGATGCCAACCAATGAAAGGACAGCCCCGGTGACCCCGAGGCGCAGTGGTGCCGCCATGTCACTCCTTCAGTAGTTGCCAACAGACTGAATTGTTCAACAGCCTGCGTGACTCCCTCTTCACTTAATCCTAGCCTGTCCGCTCTTAGCACCTTAATTATTACAGACCTCCTCAAGGCGAACTTGACTTTGCCACAAGCGATTATGTATTAATTTCAGCGCTTTAAAGTCATCAAAGTTATTTTTTTTTCTTTTTTTTTCGATTCACAAGGATTCTAATAAAATAGTTAATAATTTTTTCTTGTTATAATTGTTTTAGGATAGTAAAGTTTATTTTCTTTACAATTAAAATTTAACAGAGCATTTGCACCACTGTAGTAGTAGTAGTTGTAGTAAATTTTCAAAGTAAATAAAAACAATAATAACAACAACAAAATTTACATAGACTTGGATTATCTAATCCATTAGTCGGGTGACATCACATCAAAGTAATAATCATACAAATACAAAATATAAACTTTAACTGGCTTATTCAAGATCATCAAATTTAAAAAACATAGCTTCAACAACAAAAAACCAGGCATTTCAAATAATCCAAAGGTTCCCTTGCAGAAAGTGTATTTTTGAAAAATACTTTTCTTCTTATTTCCTTCAAAATTGGACAAACCGCAAGTATATGATATCCTCTGGCTGGCCTAAGTTATCGAGATAGCAGAGAGCACTGTCATCCAAAACCCAGGGTCTCCTGTAAAGGTTGTGAGATTCTGTCCTAGCCGGATAGTAATCCTTTTAAACTAAAGGCTGTATCGCTCACATAGGGTAGCTCATTGCTTACAAATCTGAGTATTTTATAAGTAGTGTGGAATTGAGCATTTTCCAGTCTGATTCTCAACTTTTCCTCCTCCTGAGACTTATTATGTCTTCAATCACTCTCATAGTCATCTCATGCGGTGTTAAAAAGAAATCTTACGGTTGGTAGTCAATTCTAGTTCATACTTCAGCATCATCTCTGTACCATCCAATTGTATATCTAATGATTTATTTCTGCGAGGCGTCTGGTGAATCTTTGTTCTGGAGCATTAAGCAGTTTTAATATATGTTTAAAAAATAGTCTCAAAACATAATTAAAAATTGGAGGTCTGCCTGTTTTCTGTTGAAAGGCATAGTTAGGAGTGATTCTAGGGAGGCCAAATATTCTTTAAATATAACTCCTTTGAACTTGTTCCACTTTTTCATAAGTTTTTCCACCCCACAACTGGGCATCATAGCACAAGAACCCTCGTGTAACTGTACCAAAAGCTCCCATCTTCGCAGATAGAGGTACTTCTTTTTTCATGAGGAAGCTACGCTACGTCGCATGTATTCCTCGCATCGCAATAGGAACTTTCTTCTCCAGGTGTTTATTAAAGGCCATATTAGTTGGCATAGTTATTCCTAAGTATTTATACATGAAAACCACTTCCATCATCTCTCCTTTGTAGTACCATATGTTATCTTGAGCTAGCTTGCCACCATTTCTAAACACCAACATCTTGGAATTTTCCAGATTCACGGTTAGGTTCCAGATGGTACGATACTCAGCCAGTTTGTTTATCATTTCTTGTAGTGCTTCAGGAAATACAAAATGAACAACAAGACACTCAAAACATCCCCCATTTTAAACACTGAAGTTAGGGGTTATTTTCCCTCTATACTAGAAATTACAAAAATTCTAATGAATTGAAAAAAAATCTGGTGAAGTGCGCGCATCACACAACTTTCACTTACCGCTCTATATTAATTATCCATGTTTTCAAATAATTTAGAAAACTATTTTGAAAATTGAGCATTTAAGTCCTATCAAACTATTTAAATGAAGAGAAGACCCAGCTGATATTAAAGATCATTTAATTGTACATTAATAAAATAAGTTTGATCAAAATAGTTTGAAGTCTTTTTGAGAAAATTGTATAAATATGTAAAATCAATGATATAAAGTTCCTTTAACATCCCAGGCATACCTATCTAAAATTCGTGATTTAAGTTCCAAAAAACTATTAATTTTTGTGCTAGACTCACCAAACACACACATAAACACACACACAGACACACAAACACTCACATACAAACCCATACACTCAAACACAATTTTGAAAAATTTGGTTTTTGGATTCAGGAGACTATAAAACGTGTCTTTACATTGAAAATCAATTTGTCAGGATCGTAATACTTTCTCATAATATATATTTCATATAGGTTTATGTGTATATATATATATATATATATATATATATATATATATATATATATATATATATATATATATGTATGTGTGTGTGTGTATTGTTTCTTGATGCCGTTGGACATGAGCACATAATTAGCTCACTAGAAGCAAAAGGGGTATCATCGGATTTGAAAAACGTTCCGGATGTTCTGTTCCAGTTCACATTCGAAATCGCCGAATGTGCAGAAAGACTGGGTGTTGTTCGGGGCTACCGAAGTGTGAGAGCTCTATGACGGTCGCTCCGAGAAAGTATGTTAGAAGAACGGGATAATTGCAGGTGGCCAGGCGTTGGTGCTCGCCATTTCAAAGAGACCCCGAATGCCAACAGATACATTAGCGAAAAGCAAGTTCTTTCGCTGTGCCTTGAAACTAAATATTAATGATGCAACCCTGCATGGAATCCTGGGAGCTTTCGGACAGCAGAGTGATGTTGGGTACCTCTGTCACAAATGCGGCAAAGAGTCTGAAACACCAGCCCATTGCTGGAAAATTGACTCAACAGCTCCTTCCTTGTAACACTAAGCATAGTATCAAAATATATAAATATATTATTTACATTTTTTTTTCATTCAAAACAATAAAAAACATTTTTAATGATTGCAGTTTGAACACAATTTTCTTTGTTTAAAATACAGAAGTGAATTATAATTATAATGTATTATAAGATTATATAGGTAAGTTAATACAATATCTTAGGACGGCAAACTTTAATAACTAATGGTGAAATTGTGAACACTGAATAATCTCACCAGCCGGGATGACTTCAATTTTCATATATTTTTTTTAGTTATTTAATTATTAATTATTTATCTTTTAGTACATAATTTAATAAACATATATAATGAAGCTAAACAAATGTTCCTTGAAATGTATACTTTTGTTATTCTTAACGGACTGAATGTCCCAGAATAAAGATTAATTTTTCATTTCATTTAAAAATATTGGAATTGTGAAGCTTTAATGAAGTTTATCTAGTGAATTGAATGTAATAGGCTGTGTTTAAATTCACCATTGAATTTATTTCTAAATAAGTCCACTAAATGAGTCACATTTAGTTCCACCAAATAATGTACCCGAAGATGGTATTACGTAGTCAAATAATGAAAATTAGGTGATGAAACCTACTACTTTTAATTGAATAAATCATTACCCACCATAATTACAAGAAAATTGTTGATATAATTAAATTTAAAAAAATTAAATAAATAAATAAAATAAATCAATTACATTCAGGAACAAATTACATTCAACATGATTGATTAACAAACATAATATGTCTTTTGTTAGAGTTTTTTATAAATGCACTTGAAGTAAGATGTGTTAGCATTTTATTTTTTTTAAATGCATATTTCAAATTTAAATAAGTCGATGTTGCTTATACAGGTACATATTTTTTTTTTCTTTTTTATAAATTTACTTAATATATTTTTCCTAGTAGAGCTTTAGTTTTCTTTTTTATAGTCATTATATGATACAAAATTAATTATGAAATAAATATAAAATAAATACTAAATATAAGAAGTTGTGAAATTCCCGTTTACCTTCCGATATATACGAATCAATCAGGTTATAATGGATTTAGGTCCCTCAATAATGCATCTACAAATGATAGGGTATAGCGAACGACATCTGTGGTTTACGCTCCATAGATTTTAGACTCGATTTGTGTACGAAATTGAAGTGATTTGCATACTTGATGTCGGCAAACCTAATTGAATAATGTATACAATCAGATTTTTAGCGTAGGTATTTATAAACTGATGTTTAATGAACAAGTTGGTGGATTGAAATGAAATAACACGAATTTCTCTTTGTTACAGGTATGCCCAACCACCGATTCATATGAATTAAAAAAAAATAAAATGGCTAATTTAACTACAGAAAAGCCATTTAAATTAAGGTTGCCGATAGGTATTAAACCAAACAGTATGATGCCCCAATGGAGAGAAAATTTCATCAGCCTAATGCTACATCAGAGCTCGCCTATTCAAAGCCTGTCAACTGAAACGAGGACTTTGTAACTCAAAAAGGCTGGTTCAAATCAATAATTTTCAAGTAGAATTGAACACATCATTATGATTTATTGCTAATAAAAATATAAACTTAAAAAAAAGTGTGGTAATTAAAAAATAAGTTTATTTCTGAATGACTAATTCATTTAGTTGCTTAAACTGTGCGTTAAGTTAATACAATCCAGTTACTCTTTATTATTTCGATTTATATATATATATATATATATATATATATATATATATATATATATATATATATATATATATATAAGAGCAAGCAAGAGCTCAAATTGAGACATAAATAATTGCAAGGACTAAATGGATAGTTGCAAACAAGAAACCAAGAGTCTCAAAAATAAAAAAAAACAAATATCCTTTCGAAATTTCGTCAGTTCAGGCATCATCAGAACCGAAGAAGAGATAAAAAATCTATATGAAACAAAAAATGCAGCACTCACATCCACAGTTCAAATGATACTAAAACTAGCATTCCCTTTTCTCTTGTTTTTGCCAGATCTCCTCTTTTTTTATTACTTTATTTATTTGTTTGGTCTTTTTTGGGTATTTCGTATGAGTAGTACATTTTTTTTATTTTTTATGATATCCTATTTGTAATTTAGCCTTTCCTGGCTGTTGTGATATAACTTCCCTTTTCCCTCAGTATGTGTTTGGTTGTCTTGGTGCGGGGTGTTGCCTCTGATTAGTATCATTTGAACTGCGGATGTGAGATATGCTTCATTTTTTACTTTATATAGTTTTTTCTTTTGTTTTTTCTCTCCTTCTATCCTGTTGACGCCTGATTTGGCGAAATATCGACAGGTGATATTTTACTTCTGATATTTTTGAGACTGTTGGCTTCTTGTTTGGAACTATCCATTTTTATGTATATATGTGTGTGTGTATGTGTGTTTTTTTTTCTAAATGAGGGTGTGTGGAAATCTTCAATAGACAGGGATAGGCCCGTACCTATCCGCGTGTGGGATTTCTACCCACTAAAACCACCTCCCTACACCTCTTTCCCACCCTCCACGGGACCACCGTTAGGCATTACTTCATGGAGGGTGATTGGCTGTGTGCCGCCTCATTGTTTTAAGCTGCCACTATTTAAGCGCGCCTCTCCTTCTCCTCCTTCCTCAGCTTCTTGATGACCTCTGCCGCTAGGCGCTGGCCTGCCATCCAACACTCCTGTGAAAGCAGCATCAGGCTGACGATGCTGTCTACTGTGGGTCCTGAGCCACAGATTCCTAGAAATTCTCCCCTCTCTTCTTGAAAGCGGGAACAGCTAAAGAATACATGCTTTACAGTCTCATCTATTGTTGGGCACCTTGGACATACAGCGGTATTGTCCAGCTTGAACCGCACTTGGTAGGCTCTGAAGCAGCCATGTCCTGTGAGCCTGTGTGTGTGTGTGTGTGTGTATGTGTGTGTGTGTGTGTTTGTGTGTGTGTGTGTGTGTGTGTGTGTGTGTGTTTGTATTTGTTTGTGTATGTTGCTTTTTTTATATAAAGAATAAAAACTTATAAATGGCTCTTTTTCTCAATCATGAAGTCATCAAGAAGATTGCCCAATGTATCAAACGTAAATGGTAGTAAATTAGTATAATTCAGAGTTAAATCATAGTCGATCGTTAGGCCACAGTTATGCAATTTATTGTTCTTAATTTTTAAAGTTTTTATTGATGTTAATTTTAAAATGTTTTGTTTAGAGCTAAAATGACTTTATTGAAAAATAATGCAAGCATCCGCCCTCACGGGCAATAGGTATTTGTACTCTGAGAATCCGTTTAAACAGTGTGATATGATTACATACCAAGTTACTAAACTAATAAACTAAAATAAATAAATAAAATAATAATCATTAAAGAATATGTACATCACAAATGATAATAAATAGATAGGCAAATTAAATAATAGTAAAATAAGTATAAGACCATGATAAAAAAAATATACATATATGTTAAGTAAATATAAAATAAGTCATCTTCAATACATTCATACCTTATATGCAATATTTACATTCTGCCTAGGGAACTCCGAACCAAGCTTTGCCCGACATATGTGAATGGCAAAGCAGAGTTCTAGGAGATCCCAACGCTTCCCACCCAGCCGCGTCACTAATATTAAACGCTATTCTTATTTATTTTATTTTATTTTTTGTATTTATTGAACATAATACAAGCTGCCACACTCAAGGGCAAAGAGTATTAGGGCTGAAGTATCCATTTACACTGTATGTACAACTATTTACACAATAAATAAATATAAAGAAAAATAAATTGATAAAATAAAGGACACTGGAGATAAATAAATGTACAATGTTAACAAAAGAAGAAGTAATAAAATAAAATAAAGAAAATAGAATAAAATAAATAAATAACATAAAATAAAGAAAATAGAATAAAATAAATAAATAACATAAAATAAAGAAAATAGAATAAAATAAATAAATAAAATAAAATAAAGGAAATAGAATAAAATAAATAAATAAAATAAAATAAATAAAAATTCTGGATTACATTCATACATATACACATATTTACATTCTGCCCGGGGAATTCCCAGCCATGCCCTGCTCTCCACTTGTAGAGATGACAAGGCAAGACTCAAACAGGTTCCAGCGCTTCTCTCTGAGCCACATCACTGGATTAAAGCCAGTGGAGACTGAGTGAGAGCACTAGTGAACCCACAGTCGCTCAGGACTTGAGTGGAGGATCTGACCATTGCCAGAACTCCAATAACATATTTAAAGAAGGTCTCGTGGCCACTGCCGCTTCAACCTACGAGGAGGATTATAGGGATGGCTTGAGCTGGATAGGGATTGTGCTAAAGGATTAGGATGGCAGCTAAGGTTCTGGTGAAAGTTTGAAAATTTGGATGGAATAAGGTCAAGTACAAATGGGATGTTTAGGTCATGATGTAAGGTCTTGTTTGAAACATAATAGGGAGCATTGACTATTGTTAGAAGGATTTTGGACTGGAAGGATTGGATACGTTTGATGTTAGAAGATTTTGCTGTCCCCCACAGTTCAAACCCGTAGTTCCAAATAGGTTTTAGTATGGTCTTGTAGATTAATAGTTTGTTGTCTATTGAAAGATGTGATGTTCTGTTCAATAGTCTATATAACTGACCATATCTTCGGTTGAGTCTTTTCAGCCTGGTATGTGGGTTCCATGTCAGTCTAAACGCTATTCTAGACTGAATGAGAGCACTAGAGCTACAAACGCTCAAGATATCATAAAATTGGAACAAATAAAGTTTTTTTTTACAATTTATGGTAGCAGTTACTATAATTATATAAAAGATGTGGAGGTATTTAAGCGTTTCGTAATATTATTCACGACGATGTTGATTTAAATACTGTAATTTGGAAAAAAACGACATTTTGCAAATATAAGTGTAAAAAAATATGTGAGAAAGTTTCATTTTTTTGTGTTCAACTAAAACCAGAAGATGTATGATACTGAGTCAAAAAAGTAATAAAAAAAAAAGTCATTGGCATTCTCTGCAAGAAATATCTCCTTGTTCCCATAACATATTAAACCATTAATGATGAAACTTTGAATGCATAGAGCTTGAAGACACATCTGGTAGGTCAAAAATATAGAGGAATTCTGCGATAAGCTAAGTAGTAAACGCCCAAGTTAGGCAGAGGTGGAGAAGGCTGGTTCAGGCGGTCAAGCTTTGCCTTTACATATGGAAGGTGAAGTGTTATTTAACCTTTGACTACTACCGTGGGTCGAAAGTGACCCACCCAAAACAGTAATTTTTATGTTTTGTGGCATTTTCAAAAGACAGCAAAACTATATCTTAGTTATTCTCAAACTACCAATGACGAAAATATCGACATACTAATTGATAACAGTGATGGTGAGACAATTTTTACAGAATATGACACTGATTCAGACATTGATGAAAACGATTTAAAACCTGACCTCGATGAAGAAGATGTTGACAACGATGAGGCAGTCAGTAAAAAACATCGTTATAATTTTTATTACGGCAGAAAAAAGAAAAACGCTTATAAATGGTGTCAGACGCCACTTCTAAAACGAGGTCCTGCGATGTTGTGTTGGGAATAGCAAAAGAAAAAAAATCAGCAACTGCACTCAAACCATGATCAATTTTAATAGACTATAATCATGTCATCGAAAAAAATGTGAATTACACAAATGAAAAAAATACAAATATTTCCATGAACTATAATATTCCATGTTTTATATTCCAAAAACATTATAAAACATTCCACTTTCTGTGACGAATGTTCAAAATCTATTTGTAAGAAACATTCTGATAGTAAGCTAGCATTCAACAACTGTCAAAGGTGAGTCAATTCTAATTTCAAATTTTATGGAAGAGTAAAATAAGCCTCATGCAATTCATTTGAAATTGGCTGTACTGATTCCTTAATTGTTTTAAGATAAAGGGGAACATGTGAGCAATAAGAAAATCCAACAAGTGCTGTAAAAAATTACTTTCTCAACAAAAATGAAGTTTATAAATTTTTTTTTTTGTAACTTTTTCATTTGTAGTTAGATTTTTTATGTGACATTTTTAAATTATCTATTTACTGTCTATTTGTTTTCTTAAGGGTTCATGTATAAAAAATATATCATTGCCAATAAATTTTGAGTCTTTATTAACCTTTTTTTTATTTTTTTTTATTGCGGAGGGTCAGAAAAGACCCATGGCAGTAGTTATGCATTTTGAAATTATGGTAGTAGTTAATGGTTAAAAAAAATAACATTTTATAATATTTTTACTTTATTTAATTCTTTTGTTAGTCGGATCTGTTAAAAGTTTTAGGTGAATAAAAACAAGCCAATGAAAGTGATCTCATTTTAAAGTGTTATTGATTTAGTAAATTTTTAAAATAATCACACATAAGTATTAATTAAACTAGAATTATGGTTTCTATAATTTTATTTTACAAAAATATTTACTGCTTTCAATTACCATTTTTTCTATTATTTATCAAGAGTAGTTTCCTTCATGTATTTATAATTCGATAATTAAATTGGTAATGGATCTCATCTAACATTCGTCTTGTGATGCTGACTTAAAATGAAGGGCTCTCCTAAATATATTGCTATATATTAATAGTTATAGTTCTTGTGAGGTTTAATTGTTCTCTGGGTCAATCATGGTGTTTAGAAGGATGGCAATTGGCTGTTTCTGTTCTGTTTATGCAACAAGCAATCGGCGTGCATGATAACCCCATCAAACCACAAAGTTCATTCAACTGCAATCTGCTTGCAACTGCAGCTACTTCAAACATAATTGCAGAGGAGTGATTGGATAGCTGTCGGCACTGCGTGTTACCGTGCTTCAGGAACTGAATTGAACCTTTATGTCTCAGAAGCGTGATTATAAATGTTTCTGCACAACTCTTTATGCATTTTATCATTAATGAAATAATGAACTCACTAACAATGGCATCCCCTTTCCAGACAAATCAAAAACTTAATATTTTTTTTGTGCTAGAGATGTTAATCGTGATCGCGTATATAGTTATGAATTCGATTCTGGAACTAAGCATTACCTCTGAATAATAAAATCCTAAATGTGGTTCAGTATGCCAGGAAATCTCAACACAATCTGATCCCATTGTAAAAATTATTCCGTATTGCTTTTACTGCATCCTAAAAATGTTCTATAAGTAATATATCAAATTATTATTTAATTTAAATTTAAAATTTCAAGATTTTTCGTTATATATTATTTCTTAAAGATGTTTTTGTTTGGGTGACGGGTCTTGTCAAGTCAAATTTTTATTATTAACATAAAATTCAGGCAATATCAACTATATTGTACAAAAAAATCTTCTGCTTTCTTCCGCCATTTTGTATTTGATTTCTTCAAATATAATGAATAAACAACTATAATAACTTCAACTTAATAATTTTTTCTTTTGTAATTTCTCCTAGATTCTACTAAAATCATTAGAGAATTATATGGCATCCTGAAAGAGTTGAGGGAGTGAAGTAAATTGGATATTAAGCTTGAAGAATGATTGGTTTAGTGCAGTTTTTCACAAATTCTCTGATTCGAACTTTTGTCCGGTTTTAACGCTTAAATACTCCTATATACAGCTGGAGGAAAGTAAAAAAAAAACTTTAAGATTTTTTTAAGATTTAAATACTCTCATGTGAGACATTGGTTTCACTTTTAATCGACAAACTCGTCAATATTTATTGACTGCGTGTTTGGTTTGAAGTAGATTTTTACCGAACGTAGGCGAGGTTCTGTTTCAACTCTGCCGTTCTTTCTTTGTTTTATAGGCGTAAAACCCTTAGGCCTTCAAGGCCTATGGTTTGTTTGAACTATTCAGATTTTGAACATATTTGGTCTATATTGTAAGAAAGAATAATGATTATAAAATAAATAAATAAATAAGAAACAAAAATAGAAGATAATTCAGACAATAAGCGATGTTCTTTTAAAAACTTAAATACCAATGTCACTGAAGCTTCATTATCATTAAGAGCGCTAGATAGATTTGGGATCAATCCTATTCTATTTATTGTTGTGACATAGTGAGTCCATTCCTCAAAAATATGTTTAATCGTAAAATGGATTTACTGATAAGGTGTGAGTTCGTGAGTCCAGTGTGGCATATTAAGCGAGTCAGGGGGACTTCATCTCTGCGGCTGCTGCGGTAGGATGTAGACCATGGTTTATTACTTTTTTGATAGCTTTTAATTTACTAAGGCGACTTTCGTCCCACATGGCTTACCATCTCTGCCTGATCTGCTAGCTCGTTGCCTAAAAATCCAGTGTAACTAGGAATCCAAAAGAAATGTATGCACTTACCCTTGGAGTATTGATAGATGAGATTGGGTTTTTGTAACTACCGTTTGATTCTTATAACTAATGTTATAATATTTTTTTATAAGATTGACGCGGATGGTGAAGGGAAAATAAAATGCGATAATTACAATAATTTTGATGTGATTAAATTATTTATAATATTGTATGGTTCTGAGATTATCTGTGAATCCTCCTTGATATCTCTAGCTTAAATCTTGTAGATGGGCACGAACTCTGGGAGAAAGCCAAATTTTCGAACATCAAGCGTATCCAATCCTTTCAGTCAAAGTCCTTCGAACAATAGTCAATGCTCCGTGCTATGTAACCAACAATACCCTACATCATGACCTCAATATCTCATTTGTCTTAGATCTTATTCCATCCAAATTCTCCAAATTTCACCAGAACCTTACTCACCATCCTAATCCCTTAGCTCAATCCCTAACCAGCTTCACCCATCCCTACAATCCTCCAGGCTAATTGTAAATAGTGTGCCTGCGTTTAAAATTTTACCTTTATTTTATGTGTTTATAAGTTTATTTATTATTTCTTGTATTAAGTGTATTTTTTGTTGTTATTATTTCATTGTTTGTAAATATTGTACGAATCATTTATTTTATCACTATTACCATTGCCCCTGCTGCGACAGAATGTAATATTTCTCAATAAATAAATAGTCAAAAGAAAAAAAAAAAATCTTGTAGAATCCTGGCTATTCTTTGACATTGAGTTTTGCAATTGTATAACTGATGTCGATATTACAACAGGACAATTTGAACTGAAGCGAAAGAGTCTTATTTATGAATTGTTGTACATTGATCCAAAATAAAATAAAAATGCCTAAATTGGTACACGAGGCACAGTTCAGTTGCACACAGAACTATAAGTTTAATAGGGTTCAATATAAAAATAATTAGAACTGAAAACACGTCATTTATATCCGAATTTTCACACTATAAATACGATTCTAACTGGGCAATATGAATACATCTGCGTCTCAAATAATACATGGCGACAGAAAGGACGAATTCAGGAATGACTACGACTTATTCTCCAATAAACACAATTGTTCGCTTAAGTTCAGTATGCTCCTTCACAGCATCTATCTCTTAGGTCGTTCAGCACGAGTTTGTATTTGCTCAATTTATTAAAATTTCATGAAACCACTAAAAATAAAACATATAACAGAAAAGCTTAAACATATGGCAATAAGTAAATAACCAGAACACGTAAAAATATGAGGGTTTTTCCGCATCACACAGCCCAACGAATTGTATTCACATTTAGATACCTATTTCAGAAGGTTTTTACGGTTTATCAATGGCCTAAAGTACCTATGATATGATTACCTATGAGCAATTAATAGTTATTCATTTTAAACAACTTAATATTGATAATTTCTAGATAAATATTTTTTTTTTTAAGTTATTTTTGTAACTAACTACATTAACAAGAAAAAATTCCAGAATGGAAGAGATTACTGGGAATAAGGGCTGATCCCAAAGAAGATTACTCTTTCTCTTTGCTACCTATATAAAAGTTGGCCATGTTTGGGAGATTTTAATCTCCCTTCAGTCGGTTTTCTCTTATCTCTCAGAAACTTTTTTTTTCAATCACTTAAGAAGAGGAAAGTTAAAAATGGTCGGAGTGAATGGTGAATGGTGAATGGATTACAATACCTTTTGGATATTCTTTTGAATCTCGTCAGCCAGCTCGTTACCATTGTACTTTCCTTAGTCACTAAATTCTTTGCCTTAAAAGAAAATAGGGAAATATATTTTTTTGAAATGTTATGTTCTAATTAATCCCTTTCAGTCAAAAGTATTCGCAAATCAAACTTTAACTATCGGCAACTTACATGCAAAAACAATATTGTATGCGATAGTATAGAAATTTAATCTGTAAGCTATATAAGATGCTGAATAACTGGTAGCTTCAATATATTTTTAAATACCTAATTAAAATTTATTTCGGGACCATTATATGCTAATAATAACACTTGGTGCTCTGAATCTATTGAGAATTGACCATTTCTAACCATATACGTATAATGTTAATATAATACATTATTATTATATATTTTTTTTTCTTGTTTCGGCCTACTGTGGACCACGTTGATTCAACTGTGTCATCGTGCTTTGATACTTTTCCAGTATTCTCGCATTCGTCTTCTGTGGGCTCCATTCTTTCATCCATCCACTTCTTGTCGGTTTTCAACTTAGGTTTATCTTGGAATCCCTGGTATGTTCGAAGTTTCCTTTGCAGAGAAGCACGTTCCTGAATGCCTATTTCTTGGAGGTCTTTTCCATCTTCAGTGAACCAGGATCTTTTGATTTTCTTATTTATTAAATAGGAAAAGATTCGGCTGGTGAGTCTCTGCGAGTTCATAAGCGCTATGTGGCCATAGAAACTACTTCTTCTTTTTCGAAAGATGACTGTTATCCTTTCTACATGCAGGTTCAGTTCTTTATGCCGTCTCCTGCACTCGCCATTTTTACTTGGCCCTAGGATCTTTCTCAGGATTTTTTATAAATTTATTTTTATGCATTGTTACTATATTATTAACATATCTTATTATTATGATCTTATGATTATTATATGTTATATTATTATTATATTACCTACTAATATATTAATATTATTTACTTACCAATAGAGTATCGTAAAAGTGGGCTAGTTTTCTCCATAAGTGATAACATTGCACCACTGACATCATAAGTTATTTGCTGTTATGCTGCTCACCTGTAGTTGTAAAAGACAGGGAAGGGCTGGGAGGGGAGGGGGGAGGGAGGAGGAAGAAATGAAATATACCTTCCAATCGATGGTTGTAATGATTAGGGATGGATAAGGATAGATTATCTGATATTTTTCTCCCTCCTTCTGTTATTCCCAATAAAACATTTTGTCTCAAACTTTAATTGGTGGATGGTTGTATAAAGATGAGTTTGATCCCTAACTTGTTCAAAATCTATCTGTGATCACGAAACAAATATTTAGTTATTCGTCTTATTATTTGTTATAAGATTATTTGTACTAAGGGAGAGATGAATAACTAAAACAGGGCATGGTTTTAGTTATTCACCTCTCCCTTAGTACCTGATTGTGGTTAACTTTGCACCAGAAATTGGGGATACTTTTCTCCACTAAACGGGAAGATGTATTAGGTGGGATAGGCGCACTAAAGCTTATATAAACCCCCAGAATACCGGTCAGAGTCCCTGAGTTGGATTTGTGTGCCATCAAAAGTGTAATAAACATTTTTTTTAAATATACCTATACCTAATTTGGATTTATTTAGTCTATATTTATATTGAATACAAATTTCTATTTTAACACTTTTAATTATTTTTCTTCAGTTTAATTTCAAGTGAAAATTTATATTTATATATAGTTTGAAAAAAGAAACATTGGTATTTTCATTGAATTTTCAAACAAAAAAGCATTTTATTATAACTCTTAATCTTTAGTTCTTAGTGTTTTTGCTCATTGATGATGACAACCTTAAATTGCAATATTTATTGATTCCAAAGTGTTTTTAATTAGTTTTAGAAAGTGTTGCGAATTCTCCCAACCTACTCATAAACTTGGCCCCACTTTTTGTTAAAACAAACAAATATCATCACTTTGTAAACTGGGAGCTTTTAATTAAGATATATAAATTGCAGACTTTTCTAACTCCTGGAAGTGAGTTAAAAATGCGTAATATCGAAAAAATTCCAATATAGCGCACAAAGTAACCCTCTATTACTGTAGGAAAAAATTGAAAATACTAACACATATGAACTCCAATGGTCGTGTGGAACGCAGCACATTACTTAATGCAATCCAAAATACTGTTTTTTTCCAATAGAGATATGTAATGGATTGCATAATCCAGTTATATACAGTCGAACAGACAAGCAAAATTAATAAGACTATTTCCAGATAAAATCAAGATTAAAAGATACAATGTCAAGAAGGGACGCAGCCATGGAAGGGAAAGGGTAGGGTGTCACCCACTCCAATAGTAAATCTGAGACCCAACTTCAATCTGCGAAAATTGTTGTAAAACATTTTGTCCAAAGAGTTATTAACATTTAAACCCAATACCAATACATACTGAATCCATAAATTGGAATTTTATCGATACAATGTTGTATTTGAATTATAAAAAAAAAAATTGCGTCATCATTCGCAACAGTAATTGAAAATTTCAAATCCAAAAGATTGGGGAACATGACTATATCCCATAATGTAGTTAGGAAAATTAAAATATTTAACAAAGCAGGCAAATTTTAGATTTTGTCCCTCTTCCAATTGGAATTCAATGTTATACTATGCCAGAGCGAAATATTTTCCCTTGTTTTTTAAGTGAAAAATTTAACAGAATACCCAATTCAACGGTTTCATTATTTCAAAGCATTGAAATCGGGCACCATATTGGTATTATTTGAAATATCAAAGAATACAAATGATTTCGACTAATTGTATTGTACGTTTGAGAGGTAAATACTTTTAAATGCATTGAATTCTTCAAACACCTACCTCACTCTAACTGATGGTATCTCCAAATCTACCATAAAACGATTTGTAATATCATACAAAAATAGAATGTATACATATACAGGACTATCATGAAAATTGTATTGATAACTTTTGTGGTGTTGATTTTACTCAATGTGAACTATCCAAATTAAAAGGATTCAGCTTACCACTGAATATTCAAAAAAACTTGATATATATATATATATATTGACATCACGCATTCAATCGCTTAATGAAGAAAAAATCATCACATTCCACACATCCAAATGTAAATAAATTTGATCCGTTCAAATCAACAAAAGATCTATCAATCCTAAGAAAATCAGCCATTAAATTGTAAAGTTGGGAAAATGCTATCAAGGGTATCAAATTATTTACTTATACACCACAAAAATTTATAATATTCATAAATAATTAGAATAGTTGATTTCAGCTTATCTAACTATAATATAATATTCATTAAATTTGTTTTATTTATTATATGTTAAGGTTGCACCCCTATATTTGTTGCTTGTAATAACGGCCTCACATTTTTGAGCAGGGATGGAGCGGTAACTTTAAACTCTCTACTATCCTAAGTTGGATGAAATCATCGCAGAGGGTCTGTGGTTCCATGACTCACTTCCATTCAGTTCCCAGTACTTTTGAGGAGTAACTTGGAGTGGGCGACAAAGTCACCATGTCAGCTCCATGCGATTTTTAGTATGGAGATATCTCAAGAACATGGTGTACCTCGAGATTTGCAGGTGAGGAAATTGTTAGAAGGGTGATGGAAAATTTTCTGCAGCCTCAATAGCAGGCGACATTTGTAAGATGTAATTTTTAAAACCTACTTAAACGAAACTATTTTCAATGGCCTTTTTTGAAAATAAAACCATTTTTATTTCTAGAGACATTGGTCCGTTTTTGAAATCTCTCCAAAATTGGTCTGTTTCTATCCATGGTATGAAGTTACCAAGGAAAAGAGTAAAAATATTCTAAAACATACTGTCATTAAATTTTAAATAACAATATTGATAAATATCTAAACTAACATGATCTGAACGTGAAACGAATAGGTTTCTAATATCCATCGAAACTGTTCTATAAATAGACATGCTGGTCGAGATAAAGTTTCGACGAATTTTGAAATTTTACCATGGCTCATAGAATTCCTATTAATTAAAATAATAAAGCGAGAACTAAATTGGCAGAAGAAGTTGATGAATATGCATGAAAGCAAATTTCCATGGTTAAATAACGATCCTTTAAAGCTAATAGACTTTTGCTATGGAAATAATTCTCTTTGCACAATAGTTATTGTTACTACACATTTATTTCGGTATTTAAATTTATATTTAAATATATTAACTCGGCAGGGATGCCCTATTTTTTTTTCTTAAGGGGCGTCCCGTGAGCGTTTATCTCATGGTATGAGTTTTTAAAACTAATAATGTTAAAAAAAAATTAATAAATTTAATATGAAAAACACATTACATTCATTTTAAAATAAAAATTATTATTAGAATTATATTGTAAAGCAGATATACTGCAAAAGAATACTTAATTTTTCGAAGTTCTTAGTCAGAACCTATATTCTAATGTACATTAGAACAAACCAATAAAAAATTATTGACATCATTAATTGAAAAGTGTTAACTTCAAACTTACAATTAAGTCCGTTATTTAGGACTGAAGATTTCAGATTGCGTAAATGATGCAAGATTTTCTTGCCTCGACTCATGACAAAAAAAAAGCCACTTACGTGTTATCCATTGCAAGTCAAAAGTAGAAGTGAAATGGGAAAGAGAGAAAGTTAAAATTAAAAAAGGACAATAACAATATCAATGATTAAAAGAAAAGTGGACAAAAGTATACACAAGGTATGAGCTGAAATACGATTAAAATATTTAAGTTTATTTCCAAATATAAGTTGTTTCTATAGTACGTTGTAAAGTGCAAGACAAAATAATCTCCTTGTTCGAGTTTGCCATACATCATATTCCAATTTAAAAATTTTCCAAGCTACATGAACTATACTTGTGTAGCTCTAGTGCTACTCTATACATAAGGCTATTTATCTATTTACTTTCTAATCTATTTACGAACTTTCCTTTGTCATAATCAATATGAATAAATACTCCAAAAAAAAAGGTACATAAGGTTATTAATGGATGATTAAAACCAAAACATCAAGTCTCTCAAATAGCGACGATTCAGACATCATCAGAACTGAAAACCACAAAATCAAAATGAAATGGAAGTGTTTACACTGCCTGAAACCGCCTCTGCACATTACACACGAACACACCAGAAATATTTGGTTATTCAAACCAGTTTGATTTTTCGCATTCGTTCTGAAACCACTTACGTTTTGCTGGATATCATCAATAGATTTTGACAATGGATGGAGACACATTAATTATTCTTGTATTTGTAAATGAGTCTGTAGAATATGCAAGAAAAAAAATTACAACAACACATGTCTTTTTCGCCAGAAGTGGTATATAACTGCTCGAGAAATGATTCCAAGTAGTAAGTACATTTTTATTATATTTTTTATTGTTCAGGTACAAATTTACTTTTTTTTACATATAAAAGTTTTACAACATTGAAACTTGAGTTTATATTTTAGTTTATGACACACTTGATACCCTATTTTATCGTCTTTTGCATCCAGCAATTCGTTAAAATATTGTGTTTATTCTGAATTCTGAGCAATGATTTCATTCGCAATGTTTGATTCTTCTAAAGATTTCGTTCTTGCGAAGAATGCCATCCACTATAATCTTAGTCTTAAAAGGATTAACCAAATACATAGTGTACATCACTTGCAAATCTATTATTTTCAAGTAAATATTGAGCCTCTAGCATACATTATTTAGTTGACATCCGCATGATGGTATAGAAGGATCAATCTAATCAGGGATTGATAAATTATTTGCCACTTCTATAAATTTGTTTTATTTAAAACTTCTTGCGGACAAAATAGACCCTTTCCAAAAAAGCGGAGTATACGAACTAAACTGTAATGATTGTGTAGGCAAATACATGGGAAAAACTGGAAGATCGCTAAATCAGAGATTAAAGGAACATATACGTGCATATAATAATAAGACAGATAATTCTAAATTTGCAATTCATTTAAATGAAAATAATCATAAATTCATCAAAGACTCAGAAGTTAAATTAATATATCATGTTGAAAACATCCTCAAATTAAATATATATATGAAGCACTTGAAATAATAAAATCCTTCAAATCCAATCCAGATTTTTGCTTAAATGACCAAATAAATATCTCCAATAGTCCAATCTTAAATTTATTCCTATCTATAACAGAAAAAACAATTACTCACCGGCATTACTGGAAAGACCCTGACCATTAAACCGTTTACCTAAAAACATGCTACCTACCTTTTGTTCATTGTTAGTTCAATGCGAGAAGAAACCAGTATAAACTTTTCTATTTGATATAATCTATTTAAACCTTAATGGGTATCAACATTTATTTGATTTCTTGTCTTAATTAAATTCATAATTCTTAAATGTTTTATAATACTGATTTATATTAATCTAATTTAATATGAATAATAATACCAAACTATATTTTGAATTGCTTATTTTTGAATTTTCTGTGTGTTTTTAGAACTAAGGATGAATGTATAACATTCGAAACTAGTTTTCAATAAAACAAATTTATACAAGTGGCAAATAATTCATCAATCACGCATTTCCTTATATATATATATATATATATATATATATATATATATATATATATATATATATATATATATATATATATATATATATATATATATATATAAATTATTTGATTAAGTCAGCAATGCTGCAATTAACTCAATACAAATAGTGTTTCTATAATAATTACCTGCTGAGAGAAATTATTACAATTAATCCATTATTGTAACTATCATATTACTATAAATGACCGATATCAGATTTTACCAGGAAACATTTGATGGTTGAGCGATCTCACTATCTAATTACGCTACTAGAATCCTGGTGATGATATCTTTTTTTTTGTAATATTGTTGATTGTAAATTTTTTATTGCTTTTGATTAATTAGAGATGATAAAAAGACATTTCGAGCATCAAGTGAAAGTATCTTTTTCTTTTACGAGATGGTACTTCCTCCTTCCTGACAAGCATATTCATATATTTTAAATGCATTTTTTAAAGAATAAACAATGGGTAAGTAGATATCTTAGAATGATACCGTTCTTTCGATTGTGAAGAAGACTAAGACAGCCGAAATCGATACAGGAAGGTTAGGCAAATAATACGATCCTTTATTCATTCTTCAAACATGCTGATCACTAATGTCAGCCATTCAGTAGGAATCGATAGCTAATTACTTTAATTAATCGATTTATTTTTCTAACGGTAAAATGTTATCGTGCCCAACATTACGTCACCCTTATAACGTGATAGGTACATACTTAGGTGTGAAAAATAATTATAAAAAACATTTCGTAATATTTTATATGATTATTTATTTATTATTATTTGTTTTAATGAAGATTAAGATGACAATAATTGAAAAAGAATGATGCAAAGCTTGGCCAGTGATCGACTAAGGAGCTGGATTATGAATACAACCTTTGGCATAATTGTATCTCATCAGGGCATGCTATGATGTCGGCCTTTCTATAATTATTGACCTATTCCCTGCTTTTGTGGAATTATTTCTTGGCATTGATCAGCTAAGTAGAAGAAACATGAATAATTTAAACAATGGGTTTATTCGAACAATCATCTGAGCTATTGAGCCGTTCTCCATTCCGAACGGAACCTCTTTTAAGTATTCAAAAGAAATAGTGGATTTGGCCCAGGTGAGAGTTAATCTATACTTTTAGAAAAGTCCAGCCTGAATTATTTAGGGAAAGGCCATATTTAGTGGTTATAATAAAAACATTTTTTTTGGTAACTTCTATCTTCGTTAATCTTAGTCTTCGTTAATTATCTGACTCATGCCCATAGCTTCGTAGCCTCACATAAGTATACATAATTTAACTAGTCTCCTTGATGCCAAATAATCGTTTAGAATAGCCAATGTCGTTTAGATATTATTAATCCTACTCTAAAGCCGTTAGAGGTTGAAGCAGTGAAACCCTTAACGGCTGAAGTATAGATAGAGTCTATGAAACTCTTTCTCTATTTTAAAGGAGTGGAACAAATAATAAATGAAGGATCTGACTTCCCTACATAAGAAGTTTGGGATATAATATGGGAATTTATCCCCCTCAATTTTATCATACAAGACTGTTTCTATAGTTAAATTTTAATTTAATTACCAATAATTTTCAGCTAACATTATTTGAAAGAGTAAGTAATGTAATGAATGGTAAAAATGTGGTAAAATTAAAAAAACGAAGATAAAAACTATATAAATATATATGCGTGAATTTTGAAAAATCAATAAACCAAGAGCCATATAAATAAACCAAAAAGAGCCATATTAATAAAAAATGTATATTAAGTAATAATATTCATATGAAAAACTTCTACCACTTTTTTGGTTATGGAGTCCCTCAGACTCTGTGGTCCCTGATAGTGAGAAAAAAAAAGCCCTAGCTAAAGTAAGGACTAAGTACCGCCTACAATCAAAGAGAATTGGGCCCAATGCATTACCTTGGCTGAGCAATGGTTTGTTTAGTAATGCTTCTCTTTGCATTCCATTTTTTCTCATCCAAATTAGCTTGAGCCATCTGTTTAATTAATTTTGAAAATCTCATTTTGAGTATTTAAAATTTTTAAGCTTTAATGAATTATGATTGATTTAATGTAAAATTATTTTAGATTTTTTTCTCGAAAAAACAAACAAAATAAATAAATAAACGATTGAAACAAAGCTTAATTTAATTTTTTCCTCAATTTAACATAAATTTTATTCATAACCCCAAATTTAAAGTAGATTTGACTACAATAATACAATGATCCTTCTTCTTTTAATGTATTACAGATACAATTTTAGTTTTTCCGTTTAGTTATTTTTTTAAAATCTTACTAATTTTTAATATCTGTCAACCATGGTGATGGGGCACGCTTATATTTTGAAATTGTTCTTAATCTAACATTACATCTAGCTTATAACTATAACTTGCCATAGTCGAGGAGTCGGCGGAAATACGAGGAAATTCAATTGCGAGTTTGTTAAATATATTATGAGTCATATAATTTTATGAATAATAAGTCATGAAGTTTTTCTGTATTTTTCGTTTTCAAGAGACGTATTTTTACAAGTTTTTAAAAAATACCATTCTGAAATTTTTAAAATCTCTTACTTGTATTCTTCCATATGTGAGAAAGCAATGGAGCACCGTAGGGAAGGAAAGGACGAAGAATGCTTCTATAGACAAACAGTTTTTATTAATTAATCTGAAGCAGAGATGTGGGTTTCTAAGAAAGTAACATGATTTGTAAGATATTTGTCTGATTATTAATTTAATTAGAATAATTAATAATTTTGAATAATATTAATTATTAATTTTGAAGTCGAAAAATAAATTACAAAAATAAATAAACCATCGAAATGCGGATTAACTTAATTGTTTCCTCAATTAAGGTATGATTTTATTAATTAACAATAATTATTATTGCAGTTAGAATTACGATGGATTCCAGATTGTTAATTGCGGGAGGAAAGCTATCCCTGTTTTATTAGTGCTTTTGTTATCCGGGTAGAATGGGGCTGGTGGATTGTTCGATCTTGTACGTTATTGGTGTAGTTGTTTCGAAAATTTTCATTCTTTGTAGTCTTAATAACATCATAATCAGGAAAATTCTTCCTTGATAATAAATAAATATAATACTTAAATAAACTCAATAAATAAATAAACTCAATAAATAAACTCAAGAAACAGCACATTTAGCAAACAAAAAAATGGCGGTCATTGGAGCTAAGAAAAAGATAGAAAATTAAAATTATTATTTTTGGGCACTGCAATAATGTAGCAATCAAAAATAAAAAATCATTTCATTATAAAATGGTCAATCAACATCACTTGGATCACTTGGAATGGAAAGACCCTATCATAAAAGATACCGTCCCAGACCAAGACATGTTTTTTACTGCACTTTGTTCAAAAGTTATTTATAAATGTTAATTTTTAATGGTTTAAATTATATATAAATACTTATATTTTGTAAATAATATAATATATGTAAGCTATAAATGATATCCGGTAGCTGAAGAAATATAGAAGTGACATTGTGTAGTTTCTTAAATTGTAGTGTTTGAAGTTCGAAATGAATAAAATGGATTGCTTTTCAATTTATAATTTTTTTTCTTAGCTTTCCAGTAAATCTGCTATGCAAATATTATAAGGAATAGAAGTATAAGGAATAATATAAGGAATAGGAATATAAGTTCCTTGTTAAAAAATACAGGCCTGTTCAACATGAGGGACCCCTTACATGAGGGACCCCTTACATTCCGTAAGGAGAAGCGGAACACATTTCGAGAAGTTCCAAGATCACGATAATGCGTGGCTATCATCATTACAGATGGAATTGTGTAGTCCCGAGCATGGTAATGTAACCTTCTTAGTGTGCTAAGGAAGAATTTTCGGAGCACTTCAGGAGAAAGAGGTAATAACTACGGACTATCTTGAATACCCTTTCAAAAGAAACTGCAGGAAAAGTAGGATATATAAATGCTTGGTGGATACGTTTTTCTGATGTATCATATACGTACGTATATTCCATTAAAAAGCACTCGGCTTTTAGTGAGTTTTTTTTTATTGTCCAACATATCCTGATGTCCAACATGTTCGGATCAACAAGATCTTACTTGATTTATGTTAAGTAAAATTAAATGTAAATCTGAATTCTTATACCTAATACATCTTACGGAGGATATGATATAAACTAAAGGATTAAGTTTAAAATTCTTGAAAAATAAAGGAGATCCAATGAAATAGATCTCATAAAGATAGACTTTTTTTAAAGGATATCTGGTCGACCCTTTCTTTTATTGATAAATTTGACTATCTGTTTTTCCCAATAGATAGAATAATCTGATGTAATGATGACATTTTTTCGATTGATCTATATGACATGGTATATTTTTAAAAAGATATTTTTGATTGAAATTTATTTCTTTTTAATATATATAAGGTACATAAATCTGTGGTGCGAAACAATAACTAAATTGAGTTTCTCTCTGTAAAAAGAGTCTATTTTATTAGTAACACAATTTTTTCATAATTGACATAATTATAGCATGGAGCTGTACCAGTCAAGGCGTGATCCTTCCAGAAATAACTTAAGTACTTCAATGTTTTCACAATCAACCTCTATTCCGAGACGAAGCTTTCTCCTTCAAAAATATTCATCTACTGGGAAACATTAGATTTTCCTGTATATTTTACAATTACAAATTTTTCTGATAAGTTTCTAAGATTATGGTGTCCAGAAATATCGTTAATTTTTTTAGAGAGTTGTTCAGCGGTGTGAGCCACCATCTGGGATCTATAGCAAATAAACTTTGAACTGAATATTTCCTTCATCATCGATATAAAAAAAAAAAACCTGTACCACCACTACAACCCGTGAAGGGTCTTGGGCTCAGTACTTGGGTAAGGACCGTACTGTTTCAAAGCCAACGGTTGTGTAAGGAGGTGACTAGGCCGAGATCACGCTCAACCGCTAGGTTTTTCCCCCAATTAAGGGTACCCACTTTATAGAGGCTGGGTGAGCCCCAGGAGGGTCCCCCGATCCCACAGGGTCGATCCGCGACTGAATACAGAATAAATAATTATCTGCCTCAGGCGGTCTCGAACCCGGGACCTTGAGATTAGTAGCGCAGTGCCTAACCCACTGAGCTACCCCGCTCCCCATCATCGATATAAGCCTCACTAATTTCTCTCGACATCGAAAACCAAACCCATCTCCTATCGTGTCTCTTTTGTAAAGTATTTTTTACTTTTTGATAAAACTGAGTTTTTATAATTGCATCATGCAATTTTTCGGGTTGGAATTGTTCCGGAATAATACAAGCTTGGTTATTCACTGTTGTAATTGAGTTTATACAAAATAAATTTGTTTTTAGGTCATCTACAACTTTGACTACAAATTACAATTTTAATTTATCCATTAATTTTCAAAAGCAGCTAAGGAAATTCCGTTTTATAAAGTACACAAATCCGTGGAGCGAAATAATAACTAAATTGAGTTTTTTTCTGTATAACGAGTTTATTTTATTAATTACACAATCTTATCATAATTTACATCATAGATTTCATTTAAAATTAGCACTCATAACTGTAAAAAGAGAAACGGCATTTAAAGCTATTATAACAATAAAAACAATTTATAATTCAAATAAACTATAGTATAATGCCAGCTAACGCAACCTCCTTTTTACCACTCCATATGATCATTATTTCCATAAGTTCTTTTAAACTGACGACGGTTAATTATTTAAGTACTCGTAAAATTCAAATTAAGTTAAAAAGAAATAAGACGAACTTGCTAGGTGACGTCGAATTTCTTTTTACATATATTTAATTTGATTATATGTTAGATGATACATAGGTTTAATTTATATCGAATACCAGTTTTTTTTTAAAAATGACACAATAAACGACCCTCCTAAATGTATTAGAATATATTATGCACCTAGTATACCTATGTTGTCTAGTTTGCATAAAATGAAGGACTCAGATATAAGCTCGATTTCGACAAAGTTCACTGGGGACTTATTTCATGACAAAGCATCCTGATAAATCTCAACAGGCCTACTGTGGGTTGGCAAAGTTTGGATAGCCTAGCGGGCTACACAAGTCTAAACTCTAAGTGAGTAAACAAGAGAAAAAAAACTTCCTGTGACTTCATAACTTTAAAAGGTAAAGTTCCACAAAATATCACTTACATAGTTTGACCTTTGTTTTAGAATTACTTGTTTTCAAATAATATTGATTTCTCTGTCACGATTTTTCTTCTTTAATGCGGACATTAAAATCGTTCTGAGCTACACATTCAGGAGGAAAATGAATGATGCGTATCACGAAGAAAAAAAGGGTTAAATATACTGTTTTTTGTTATATTTCACGTAGAGTTAACTAACAAAGCACGTAATCACTCCCTCATATCAAAGACTCGATGCGTTTACGAAATTAAATAATTAATGAAAATTTTTGCTCCCAATAAAAATTTAAGTAGACCTAAAAACTATGTAAAATGCAAGAAAACCTACAAAACCATGTTTCGAAAACCTTTAAGTAATATTAAACATATTTATTATTAATTCAACAGCTCAAGAACAGATAACCGATAATATGGAAAAGTAAAACAGTAAAATTATATTTAATTAGTGTCTAATACTGTCTATTCTCCGATGAAACTCCGAGAATTAACTCCTTGGTTGACTAGAGATAGGAACAACTTCAGGTAACTTTGATTTCCTTCTCCTGGAAAGTTGAAAAGGCAGTGGCCCGAGACCTTTTGTAAATTTTTAAACTGGCGTTCTGACTACGCGCAGATCCCGCATAAGCGCTGCGATAATTACTGTAAAAATGCAACTTTTCTAAATTTTTGTTTTTGTCAAATCATTTTACAAATAGGCCCAAGTATTTCAGCTGAACAGAACTCCCAATAAAACAATAACACTGTGTTTGTTTTCACAGATGATTATTTAATTAAAAATTAGGCAATACATTTGTAATAGAACAGCCACAAGACATGCAATCGTGCCCAACAATTTTTGTATCTTGTTTAAAATCGATTTTGCACTTTAATTTACTTTAATATACAATCTATCAAAATTTGTTTTGTTTTTTGTAGTCAAATAATTTCAGTAGCTTCCTTTTAGCAGAAAATTTGTACTCAATGATGAATCAACACAAAATGAGAGAAAATACGAGGATTTATTGTTTTTGTTTCGACTTGACTATTTGAATCATTAGTGTAAACAATCGAGGCTCATCCCTCGGCTTCATTGTCACTAACTGGTCTAGTTTGAATATGAACAATTTCCATTTCAATATTTAATATTCAAAATTTGAATTTTCCGTTCGCTGTTTGTGTCACTGTGCATCATCAGCACTTTTAATTCTAATCCTCGGTCCATCCATATATTTCCGACCTTTTGTTCCCTACTAAAATTTATTTACCCTCACTTCTATTGTATTGTTCTACCTAGAAAACAATCATAAATGTCGAATTTCAGCTCATTTTATCCATAGGGGATCGCCATTTTTCCATTGGGAAATTTTTATAGTGGAGCTCTTGCAATAGTCAGCTTCTCCACTAGAGTCCATCTGCGGCTGTAGTGCCCTCAGCCCCCACTGGCTTTCGATATCAATGACTATTTTGAAAGTTGCGTTAGTATCTTTTCGTTCAAAAGAGGGGGGAGTAGCTTGGTTTAAAGGTCCACAGACTGATTGTAATATTTCACCTAAGTACAACTGTATTTATGAGGATTTATTTCAATTCACTGTACTGTATTTTGTACTGTATTTTCAGGAACTAGGATTATTTTGAGGAAGGAGACAAGGATATTTTTCTCGCCCCTTCTTTCACTCCCCTTCCCTCCTCAATAAAAGTTAAACGTATTTTAGAATACTTACATATTTAGAAATTAATATCATTATCTCATAACATTAACTCGTTCTATTGACTGCATTGAGGTCAAAACAATCAAACAGCAGAAACAATTATTTGTTACTTAACCTAAAAATAAAACCTCTCGAAATTTGCCGTCCTCTAAATTGTGCAGCCAAGAGCTTAAATAAATCAAACAATTGAACACTTAATTTTAGAAATCCACCCCATTAAATATTTTAGTTCTTAATTTTAGATTATTTTTATGTTTCAAATATATTTCAAATAGAATGGGAAATCCTGATTATTCTTTTATTTATGCTCACAGATGTTTTCCCAATTGTGTGAAGGCGAGTTCTGATTCAGAGCCTCTATTTGTACAGCGCCAGTGATCATTAGTCAGGACACATCTAGTACTTCATCAATGTCCTACCTCATCTCCCTTCATCTCAATCTCTTGGGCCATTACATAAGTTATCCTAGTGAGGAATATTTTACTATTTCTTTTTTGTAACGTTTAGCTAAAAAGTTAACTATCGCGAAACTAGATCTCTCATCCACCTCTCTTTCAGTCTTCGTCAGTCTTTCAGCCACAGAGGATACTGATATCTTGTACTTAGTACGTGTCTATTCATGTGCCAATTTAGTTCCTAAATTATATATATATATATATATATATATATATTTTTTTTTTTAACTGAAACTGAACATTACGAAAAGAAAAAATTGAAATCGAAATCAATGGATGAACAACAAATACATAGACAAAATTGAATAATTTCTTGATAAATAAGAAAGAAACGATTGTTTTGAGACCTAAGTAGCAACACGTGTGTAAATGCAGAGAACAGGCAACTTCGTAAGTGTCTTCCATCAGTTACGAATTCCCTAACTAAGTCTTAAAAGGTCTTCCAGTTTAAGTACTTTACTTCGGGGATACAAACAAACTTTTTAGAAGTTAAAGAAATTCTTCTCATGTACTACTGCATCTATCGGATGATTGGCCCCAAAAGTATCAAATATAAGCAATGTATAATTCTCCTGTCAGTAATTTATTTTTTGAATTATTAAATTAGTTTAATACACTCAAGAATTTAGTTTCAACTATATTATTCAGTTAATATATCTGGCAAAATTTGCGCATCAAATAATTTGCTTTATTTGTTAATCTGTCATATATATATATATATATATATATATATATATATATATATATATATATATATATATATATATATTGCTATCATTTCGCGATAATGACCATCTAAGGACCGCACCTATATCATTTCGGCTTTCTTATTTTCTTCATTTTATCACTCACCTCTCTTTTTCACCCGTACAAGGATCATAATGTATTTTCTGAATTTGTCTCTGTCCTGTTTAATTCTTTTTAACTACTGTTGGAAAACCACGCCAGTCTGTTTGAAAGATAGCTTTAATTCAAACTTTTATATTTTAGTAAAATTGTAATTAAGACAAAAACTATAAATATTTACATGTACTTATAAGTAATCATGTGATATTTTAACAATTAAAGTCATTAATGATATATGCGAGAGTATCTTTTATCTGTTAAAAGACAGCTAAGAGCATTCAAGCTATATTGATTTTAGGTATTTTAATAATATTTTTTCATTAGCTATCAAATTTTTAATGTACTAAAATGAAAAAAAAGTATGTTTTTAGTCAGTTTTCAATTAAAAAAAATGAAAAGAGGAGAAATTGAATAAGAGTTTGACATAGGACAGAAACTGGAATTTATTTTAGTGACCGCGACTTATAATAAACATCTAACGTTTGTCATAACCGTCAAAGGAAATGTTTGAAAATTAAGTTATATTAAAATATAGAAGTGCAAAAACTCAAAAAGAGACTTAAAACAATTATCAGGCTATAAATAGGAGACTTCACATAGGAAGCCTATAGTCTCTAAAATAATGGAAAACAAAAAACCTATCGATATTTCACCAATTCAGAAATCAGCAGAACGAAAGGAAAAATAAATAAAATTGATCAGATAAATACAAACAAAATTGCATCACATCTCCATCTGTACAGATACTGTAGTCAAATAATAAAATAAGTGTGTGTGCAGATGCTACTATTTCTAGTTGATATTTCTTTTTAGACATTTTGTCCTTATATATATATATATATATATATATATATATATATATATATATATATATATATATATAACTATCTATAAATATATGTATATGTATGTATGTATATACATATGCATATATACATATATGCGTATATACATATATGCATACATATACACATACATATATGCATGCGTATATACATATATACATATGTATATGTATATGTGTATATATATATATATATATATATATATATATATATATATATATATAACTCTTCCGGCGGTATGGTCCTTGGCCTCCTCAAAGATTCTCCTCCATTCAGACCGATCTTCTGCGGCTTTTCTCCATGTACGTACATCCAAGAATCTAAGGTCGGCCTCTACATCATCCAGTCATCGTAGTTTAGGCCTGCCTCTTCCTCTTTCTCAATCTGAACGCCCTTCCATAATCTGGGAGCCTTTTTTGATTCATACGATGCACATGACTCAACCATCTTATCCTTCCCTTTTTAATACAATAAGCTATACCTGGCTTCCTATATAGGTCCTTAAGTTCTGTGTTAGTCTTTATGCGGAAACGATTTCCTTCTTTGATTGGGCCATATAATCTTCTTTGGATCTTTCTCTCCCATGTGCTTAGTAGCCTCTCTTGCTGCTTGGTTTGGATCCATGCCTCACTACATTACAACTGGACGAAGGACCGTCCTATATTCCCTTATTTTGAGATTTCGGGGTATATCTCGATTTTACGGTACGGTTTCTTATCACGATGATCGTTCAACGATTCAGTTATTAGAGTCATTCAACGATAATCATAGATCATTATTAGACTATATTTCATAGGCGCTGTGTGTTAGGAACACATTATGAGCCCTGCCTTTCTAGCAGCAACTTCACATTCCGAAAATGCCTCTAAAAGTGATTTTTTACTTTTTTCTGTGATGATCACATCATCAGCATAAGCAAGGTATTGGGTCATATATTAATAGATGCATCCTTCGGCCTTTGCTTTAGTTGCCCTCATCATCATTTCAAGTATCATATTGAATAGCACAGGAGATAGTGGGTCCCCCCGTTTATCTCCTTTTTGAATGGCGAATTCTCTGGACATTTCTCTCTGGACTTGTACTAACCCTCTACAGTTTTGTAAAGTCATCCTTATCAGCCTTATAAGTTTTGTGACTCCATAAAAAGTTTTTCCCAATTCAGGCTTAGATTTAACGATACGATTATGTACTTACCTGACATTAGCCTACCATGTGCTGGAATCACCCAAAATATTCTCTAAAGGTTGCACTTAGCGAAATTAAAAAAAAAAAAGAGATAAGGTCTTGTGATCGGTTAACACCGACACATGTTCTCCGTTATTTTAGACATTCTAGGTTTTGTGTGTGGAATCTTCCATTTATATTTTTTTTTAAATAAAAAAAAGTTATTTACTGATTCTGAGGCAATCTTCACAAAATAATGATTTCAAATAATGAATATTATTTTTTTACAGACAATCGATAGAAAAGGTAATGCTTGCCGGCGTTTACTAATTTACAACGCTGTTAAAAAGGAACAAAGAATAAAATATTTTATATGGCATAGTAACATTTCACTTTAATTAACGATATTTTTTCATAGCTTGTAAAAATCAAATATTCCAGCATTTTTCTTCCTTTTTCTGTGGCTAAGAAAATTATAATGGAAAGGTCAATAATGTCGGAAGATGATAATGTTAATTCGTGGGACTCCAGATAGTAAAGATATCACATGAATTTTAGGAGGATCAACTAAGAGGTGAATCGTGGATGAAAGACGGGCTGAAAATGTTTGAGAAGATTTTCTTCCTAGAGGAAACTGGGGAGTTGGGGCTGAGAGATTCGGTCTAAATAAAGGCTTTGAATTCCTGGTTAGGGTAGATATTGGAGGGTAATTACTAGAAAAGGGAGAGTTTGAGGTACCTTATTAAATAGGCGAACAATAGTCTGACCCTACAAAAATTCTTAAGGCAAAACAGATTGCCATTGCCCGTGATTGTAGACGTAATAAACTGTTGATAATGGACTGTCTTACAGTTAGAAAATAATTTCAATTAATTTACTTTTTATTTACTATATTTTCATGAGAAATTCATTAGTTCAAAAGACGGCTCTAATTGATGCAAGGGAAAAGTGGGATCCAATTTGAAAAAATCTAGTGTGGGCGAACCGGTATGATTCCAATCTATACAATTAGTCAATTTTTTTTTTAACTACAAAGGCATGAAATATGACCATCTCTGGCATATTGCTGAGAATTTATATTGTAATAAATTTCATCATTTCCTTTGTTTCGATTGCTTAGTTCCAATTAAAAATTGTTTCCCCTCCTTTGAAGTGATTTAAAAATAAAAAAACGTCTATTTTCTAAATGGCTAAGGTAAGCCCTAATGAAAATGTACGTTATGAGTTTTAAAAACTCAAGCTCTATTCCCTTTGTTGTGTGAACACGTTCGCTCAAGTATTCGCTACAAAGCTCGTTTCATTCCAAGTTTCATTACAAAGGAGCCACACAATGAGAGAATCAATTAAAGACTCTTGTCATTTTTTCAAGCAAAGCATTACTTGAAATGGAATTCTAATGACGAGCTTGTATAATTAGCAAGAGAAATTAAAATTTCATAATTCTCAGCTATGCAAATTCGTTTTCCGTTGCACAGTATTGATTCGACGATATGCTAAAATTAGGAATAAGTGAAAGACTTAAGACAAAACAAAGAAAATAAGTAAATAATAAATTATGAATAGAGCCCGGATTCTCGTTCAACTTTATTTCCGATGGCTTGAAAATTACTGGGACCAATTTATTTACACGAATTAAGACATCCTGATTAATATACATAATTAGGTATTGATAAAGTATATACCACTTCTATAATTTTGTTTTTATTGAAAAATTTATTGAATGCTATACATTCATCTTCAGTTCTAAAAACACACAATTCGAAAATAAGCAATTAGAAAATACAGTTTGTTATTATTATAAATATTAAATTAAGTGTAATGTAAATTAGTATTATATTACTGTATTAGTATTATAATGTTTAACATTCGAAACTAGTTTTCAATAAAAATTAAATTATAAAAGTAACAAATAATTTATAATTAGATTGATCCTTCTGTACCAATCATGTGGACGTCAACTAACATATGTAAGTTTTATTTTGAATGAAATTTCACGTTTTTAATTTTTTTGTGTAAATTACAAATTACACGTTTTATGTTTTACTGCCTAAAATTGCGTATTTAGCCGTAATTATAATAATTAATTTTAAATTGTTTGGAAATGTAAACATTTTAACAAAATTACGAAGGAAGTTTCATAAAGTTATTCAAGGCTGCTTATAACATACTAAAGAAGATTTAATTTTCTGGAAAATTCTCAATAGTTTTCAAGTTTGTTTTTCTTTCTTTAAATTTGTGAAAAGCCAGTTAATCCTCACCATTCCATTTCCTACCTTGTATGTTCCATCGTGTTATGCTCAATCTGCCGTAGTTAAAATAATTATTCAAGCACATAGTTTCTCGAGAAAATATATGTTTTATAAGTTTTTGGACATGAATTAACTGATAGATAACAAACAAAATTCCGCATTCATTTTTATAAGTGAAGGAAATCAGTAGCCCGTACAACCCAATTAACAACAAAAAAATTTTAAAAATTCGACAAAGACTCAGTTATCGATATACCCAGCGGAAAAATGTATGAATTTTTTCACTCGTCTATAACACAGAACTTAAAACTTTAAAGCCGAATCAGTGAACAATAAAAAACACTAGCAGAAAACGTTTTGTCACAGCGTGTGAATAGCATGAATTCGTGCGAAAAGTTGGCATAAATCTTCAAATAAGCGCTCGTGAACTTTCAGAGCACATCGCATCACAATGACCCATCCTAAATATTTTAATGATTAAAAATATTATGTAAGAAACCAAAATAGGTATATGTAATTTTTTTTCCAGTGAATCCACTCAACGATTTTGATTTGCTCTGAAAACCAGCTTAAGATATTTTAGATATTAAGACATTTTTGGGCATTAAAATGACCTAAATTTGAGTCTAAAAGGATATTATGTGCATCTTTTCAGATAGGAGTACAAGATTGAAACAATAATTAATAACATTAAAATCTAAGCCAAATGTGTTTAAAAAAAATCGTTTACAAACTTCCTCACTCTACAAACGTTTTTGGAATCTAGCTATGAAGAATTTCAATTTTTTTGTTTTCATTTAAGATTAATTTCATAACAATGTTTTGCCCTAGCAAATTTTTTTTTTTAATTTTTATAAAAATAAAATATTTGGAATTGATTATTGTTTTTATTAAAAATACTTTACATTGCATTTTTTATTTCAAATTTTTGTGTTATTCTTATATCCCTTTTTAAAATGTTTATATTAATTTTAATTGAAAAGTAGTAAACTAAGTAGAAAAAAAAGGCTTAGAGTAGCCTTTCGAAGTATCGAAGTAACATATAATATCCTATGATTATTCATGGTATCCTATGAGCATTCATGATATCCTATGTACATTCAAAATAACCTATGTGAACAAAATAAGAATACATTTTCTTCATTTAATGCTATTTAATTTTTTAGTGACTAAATTTATTTGAAATAAAACTCATTGAGCATGAACTAGAACATATTTACTACACAGAGAACTAAAAAATTGGCATCACTATTGTAAAACTTGAAAATTATCAAAATGTTAATCTGTTTTTTGTGTCTACTCAAAAGTAAGGTTATAGCACACAGGATATTTTCTCAGGTTAACGACGAAATAATGGTTTATAGGTCATTAGGAATTGGTGAATACGTAGCCAATGTATTTGGAAATAACTGATTTTATTTCAAAAAATGTTACAATGAAATAGATTAATTTCATTGTATCATAAAAACTACATTTATACATAACCAATGTATTCGTTCTCTGGATGATTTAAAGGAGATGGTCAGACAATAAACCGAAACTAATCTACTAGAAATTACTAGAAGGAAGATAGATTTTCCGAGTACGCCAATAACAGCCGACTGAATTCGCTGAAATAAACTGTTTTTAATTTATTTTTTGAAAATGAAACCAGTTTTTTTTTTACAGTTCTTCAAAATTTGTTAGTTATTTCTGCTCCAACCTTCATTAATATAAAGATGAGTTTGGTAATTTTTTGGAAAGATCGCTCAAATAATGTTTTGTGTTTTTTGTTCAATTTAAATATTAATTGAACCTACCATAGTTCAGCATAAAGAAATACGAAAAATAAAAAAACGATTTATTTACTGCAACCTGAACTCTTCAGTCACATATTATTCCCCTTAAATAATCCCGTAAAAACTGAAAATTAAGATAAATCTCAACAAATTAAATTCACTGAATGTCCTATACCGTCTGCATCCAGTCCTCTCACATCCTTCATTATTTACTTCTAATATACTGTACAATAAATCTTTTAATTATTGATGATCCTGATAGGTGACAAAAAAGGGAATGTCTCAACAGCGTAAATTTATCATTAGAGTACTGCCAATGATTTTTCTCGGGTCAGATAAATGGAAATCATATTATTTATGCACAGCCTGTTTACTTCATCTTACTTGATGGATGAGAATCTCCATACATCATGTATCTTGTAAACATTTGTAAATTTTAATGAATAAATAAAAATAAAATAATAAAACAAAGAATATTCTAGAGATTGAAAATATATTTTAATCTAATTAACATTCAATAAATAATTTATTACAAAAATACTCTGAATCATATAATACAAAGGTCTACACTTGACTACGGTTGATTTCTCATGGTATCTAGAACTTGCGAAGCCTGCCGGTGGATAACCTGGAGTGTTGCTCTGCTGAAGGTCGAGCCCTCGGTTCAAGCGGTGCACTACTGGAGATTCCTGGAGAAGCTCTAATTGTTTCGACTGCTGGTAGCCGGAGTGATGGAGAAGGGACCACGTCCCAGCCAGTTTGGGTGACGGGTGCAGTCGGCATCACTAAGCTAGGCTCCAAGCTCGCTGTGGAATTGCTTAGCCTGCTAGGGTCCAGCACCTCCACGTCGTCGATCCCTGGGGGAAGCAGGTCCTCTCTGGAATTAGTTTTCTTGCTCTCCTGCTTCTTCATCCTGATTGACCAGAATAACTGATTAACGTATACATCAAAATGATATATATACATATACATACATATACATATATATATATATATATATATATATATATATATATATATATATATATATATATATATATATATATATATATAGATAGATAGATAGATAGATAAAAGAACTTTATTCTGGGACTAGGTCCCTTAAGAATAACATGAAGGAACAAATAAAACAGTAACATTATCTGGCCATAAGACTATAGAATACAGACCAATTTAATTTTTACAGTATCTTCAGTAAAATATATAAGCAAACAAATAAGTTTTTTTATCGAAAAATAAAATTAATTTGAGCAAAACAAAAAAAAAGAGAAAAAAACAAGAAAAAAGTAAGAAGAAAACAACAGAGAAAATGAAAAATATAAGAATAATGATTGATTAGCAAAGTTTGTACATTAAAAAACTATTATTCACTTGTGATCCAGAAATTAATCCTAAACTGAAATTTCGCAATTAGAGAACATCATTTTGGAGAGAAAGAAGGTGTTGGAAAAGGAGGGATTTGAATGAGGAAAGAGAAGAAGCATCGCGGATATTAGAAGGAAAGGAATTCCAAAGGGTAGAGGAGCGGGCGAGAAAGGAGCGTTCGAATGTTCTGGTTCTGTGGGAGGGGGTATGGAGATCAGAAAGGCGAGATCTTGTTTCCAGTGCGTGGACCGATATATATATATATATATATATATATATATATATATATATATATATATATATATATATATATATACACACACATTATATATATAATGATAATAAAATATAGGTTTAGAATAAAAATTAATTTTTACAATTATTACTACACTATTTTACGAAATATAATAACCTCATTATTCCTCTTACCCTTTAATATTTCAATAAAATACAGAAAGATGGATCTGTGTTATATTACAACACTAAGATATAAATAGAATACAAATATTATATTACTTTATTCATTTATTACACAACACAGTGATGCTGCCCACATAAATTACGTTAAAAACGTACGCAATGTACCATTTCATGAATTACAGATGTCCCAACAATCATTTAGCGTTAGTACTATGATATCTGGCATTAAGTGTATAAAAGTAGGGGTACCTCAGCGCAGTCTCCTGTCACCAGTATTATTTAATATATAAATAGCAGACTTGATAAGGCTTTACTATGATTAGACTTACCATGATAAGACTTCACTGGCTACTTTTGCTGACGATTCAGCGATTCTGTGTTTAGGTACAAACTCCTTACAAATATCCTCCATATCGATGACATTGCTGATGGAGTTACATGACGGAAAATAAAACTGAATGAGAGAAAAACTATATGCATGTCGTAATTACGCGAAATCATCGCTCTTTCCTCCAGATTTAATTCTGAAAAATTGAGAAACCTATATCTAAACAAATTATGTATTTAGGTTTTTACTTCGATAAGAGACTGACTTAGAGAACCCATATAACGTAAAAACGAAAATTAATAAACATCCAAAATGGTAATTTATCCAGGCTACTTGACAGACCCCTAAAATTATCTTTAGCTCAAAAACAAACTCTGTATAAAGTTTTATTAAAATCAATATGGAATTAAAAGGAAGGACTGTGGGGTTCTGAGTTTTACTCTAATATTCAAAGAATGTTTCTTTCCCTCAAAAGTATAGTGCAAGATAATGGACACCTCATTATACGTTCCAAATTATATACTACACTAGGGCTTATATATCCTAACAATTTAAGACACTGAGAAAGAATATTACACTAATTTCTGTCACAGCCTCCCTTACAACCCGAATCCTCTGATAGAAACATTAAAATTTTCCAAGAGCCCATAATCCCGCCCCGACCACTAGGGAAGTGGTGATCATGAGATATCCTGTGTTAATTTATTCTGGTGATATGAAAGCTCCTTATGGTGATAACCATTTGATTTTCCAAAATAATTTGCTGATCGCAAAGTTCGTTTTATGTGAACATTTAATCTTTCAAAAATAAATTAAAACACATTTAATTTGGCTAAAAGTAATTATAAAAATGACAAAATAATATTGAGAATACGAAGAAAAGTTGATATGGAAAAAACGCACCAGGTCACTTTATAGTTTAAATTTTTTTTTTCTTGATAGATTACAAATGTTCATAATTAAAAATAATAAATCATTATGCTAGCTAAAATTAAAAAGTTCTAATCTTTTGAAAAAGGGAGAGTGAAAAAAAGAACGAAGATAAAGAAAAAAAATATGATGGCGAAATATACAGGCTATTCATTTTAAGACGTCTCAAATGCATTTTACAGAAAAATGGTTGGTATGAGAGATAAAATTCTAGAGGCAAAAATTGTAGAAATTAACATATGATTTCAGAGTTTCCCATTATTTGACACTAAGACTCCTACGCGCCTAACGGGTGTCCAAAATGTGAGTTTCGCAGATCACCCCTATGTTTTAGTACTTCATTTTGAAGGGTAATTAGGTATAGTTTAAACGAATGGCACAAACCGTATTTTGATATGTTTTAATAATTTATATGCAATTATTAGGAAAAATATTATTACTACAGGCTTGGTTATATTTTTAATAAGCAGGGGGTAAACAAATATTTCAGAATCATATATCATATTCTTGTAGCAAACATAAGTTTGGACGCGCGTCAGGTGAGGACGCGGCGTCAAAGTGTGAAATAACATTCTGGAATATATCGCCACGGTCAACAATTTTTCTTGTAGACTTTTTCTCTCGGACCAACCGTCATTCTGTTAAATTCGTTTGAGACATTTTAAGGTAAATCCTATATAATGTAAAGACCTGAGAATAAATCTATCCTTTTAAAATTCAATTGCACTTATTTGTTTTTGGATATGTGATCAGCAATGAACTCAAAATTGTATGTAGCACCTAACATCCAATGTCAACCTTCGAGAAGATGATGCTGGCATAGTAAAAAATATCAAATTGTTCTCTGAAATAAGAAGTTTATACATTATGTTGGAGAAATTAGTGTTTACAGTACAAATATAACCGTATTACTTTCTCCAGTTGAGTTTTCATGATGTATTTATTTAAAGGGAGTGGGTTATCAACCCACTGCCCCCGATTCAGGTGGAGGGACTGCCTTCTCAGAGCATCCTGACTTACTCCGGTTAAATTGATCAAACTTGGACGACTCCGATGGGCCGGACACGTTGCCCGAATGAAGAACAGTGACATCCCAAAAAGTAGTCTGGATGGAAACCTTAACCGAACTAGAGGTAGAGGGCGACCCAGACTAAGATGGGAAGACTGTGTCTCTCAGGATGCTAAAGCTATCCTAAAAGTGACGAACTGGAGAACAGCTGCACAGGACGGAACGACCTGGCGAAAGCTCAGCGAGGAGGCCAGGGCCCACTTGGGCTGTAGTGCCATGGAAGAAGGAGAAGAAGAACTTTCTCCAGTAACTTTTTTTAATAGATTGGTCCAGATATTACTCAAGACGAAAGCTTGATCGAATACGAATTTGCAAGTCACCTTTAAATGAGATGAGTTTGTCAGAGAACATTTCCTTCAAAACTTAAAATGACCGTTGTGACGTGTGAGCCGTCGCTCCATCCTGTTGAAATCACACATCCACTGCTTCGATTTCATCCAACTTATGGCTTAAGATAGTTTTCAGCATGTGCACATAACGATCAGAGTTCACATTTACAACCCCCTCCTCAAATAAGTGAGGCCGATAACACCGGAATCACCAGCAGCCTCCCAAAGTGCCCTGCCGAAAAGTATCATTTATTCCACCAGAAATGACTCTAAGGATGATGAATACTTTCCGGGAACGTCTTTGGCAATGCGTAGTCAATAACGACCGATATTAGGAAGGCTTAATTTTTAAAACCCACTGAAATAAAACTATTTTCAAGTACTTTATAGAAATATAATTTTTTCTTCTAGATACATTGTTTTGTTTTTTATAGCCATTCTAAATGTGACAGTTACTGTGCCACTTTGCATAATCGATTTGTAAAAAACTCCTTTTTTTTTTATTGTCGTTTGAAATTATACGACTGAACTCTAGATATTTTTTGGATTGTAGCTGTAAAGGTTTTTTATATTTTTTATAACTAACATATTTCGTAAAACATTCAAATCACTTGTTATATGTAGAAGTAATTATAGTTTTAATATTTTTTAAATTGTATTCATTTAGTAATTACCTGTATATGACGACACCAGCAACACACACGCCAGCTCCGACAACTATCAGCATCCATTTGACAACATCCACCAGCCGCAAGTTGGTGAGAAGGTTAGCTTCCAGGAACCCCATTATCTCATCACCAAGATCTAAGTTCTAAAAACATTATGAAAACAATTTAAGTTATATTTTAACGTTAAAAATAATTATTCCAAAGATACCTATCTGATTCAGTTATGAATAACTAAATATTATAGTCCAAGTAATTCTAATTCTGAATCTACATAATTTTGATGCTACACGATTTGGCCATAATATAAAATTATTATAAAATAATTAAACTATAAAACAAAAGAAAAAATATTCAAACAAATGATATTATTGAAATTATATATATTATATTACATGTTTCCTTTTATCGATTACCATAAAAGGAAAATTTATTTATTGAATCTATGTTCCATGTCTTTTAGAGGCATATTAGATATATTGTTTGTTTTATACATATAATTTAAATAATAAGCTGTTAATATTAACGTTTTTTAGGTTTCTACAATTGGTCCTCTGTTGATTTATTCTGTTTTGTTTTTTTTAATTTTGGACGTGAATCCCATGTATGTAACAACTATCTTTACAATTTTTGCAATCTGTTTTGTAAAACACATTTTGCTTATTTTCAACCTTTATTCTATCTATCATGTTTGTAGAAAAAAAATTCAATTTATATATATATATATATATATATATATATATATATATATATATATATATATATATATATATATACCAAAATATTTGCTCAAATAAAACATACATATAACTTTGTTCAATAATATATGCAGAATATTGATAGTTGAGGAGGTGGATAAATAAATAGTTTAAATTAAGTTAGAAATGAGGTTTTACGAATGGAAATGTGAGATTTTTTGTAGGAAACTGTTCTATGAGATGAGGTATAGAAGTTTTTGGACTGGAATCTGGCATTTAAAGAGTGGTCAGTGGAAATGGAACAAATTTAGAATTTAGGGAGGGTTTTTGGTTCTAAGAGTTCGGAAAAGATGGAGACTTAAAAGTATTGTAGGAAAACAGGGTAAAGCAATTTTAACTCCTGTTGATGAGTCTAATGAAACAGTTCATTGGTCCCTAATCTATACTACATAATATACTAAAAAACGTAAAAGATCCTAAATTGTAGCAAATTTTGACTTGTATAAAAATAAGCAAATGATCTATTTCGCATAATGCAAAATTATAGTTAAAATGAGTCATTAGGTAAAACAACAGAAATATAGCCTTAGGAACCCGCACTGAGGTGATAGAAAAGATAGAAAATTAGGATATTAATATTAATGTTATTATTTTGCATGATAAAAATATGTTGCATTTACTAATTAATATATTACATGTTATGTACATTTTTAAGACACGAAATACAATTCCGTTTGACTATTTATGAGGTACTATTTCATTGGCAGTTGAAGTCGTCATCGACCTTAGATAACCTTAATATCATAGAAACCATGGTTCTCAGAAATGGGATGTTGGGTAATCCTCCTCTCACCCCAGGATATCTTAGCTAACACAAGTTATAAAGATTAGTGAAACAAACTCATTAAATGACAAAAAAATTATCATTGTATTTGTGTTTGTCATTGTCTTGACCGAAGCTACCGACGGTATGAAAAAAAAAGTTATTCTGGAATAATGTAAATTTATTCAGTCATTTATAACTTTCGAATAAAGACTTTCTTGTTATTTTTAGGGAACATTTTATTTTTTTAGGGAAGTAATATTATAAACTGAAACTCTTTTTTACTCTGGCTGGGTTTTAAATTAAATTCCTCAGTGAAGCAAGGAATGATGCCAGGACCCCTGAAACAAAAGTTACGCTATAAGAAGGAAGGGATTCATCTGGCTCCTTTGCAAACAGATTTGGCTTGAAGTGAAATAAAATTTAAGTTGCTAATGTTTTTTGGGATTATATTTTAATCATAAAAGTAAGAGAGTGAAGGGAGTAAGGAGAAACTTCTCCTTTCAGATAAGTTGTAATAAAGCTCCTCTGGTGAAATTCCAGTCTGTGTACCAAATCTACCCAACTTTAACAGAGAAAAATACTTTATTTCGCAGTAGTGCTGCCCAAATAAATTGGCTTGCTACTATATGATACAATATCATTCTATTATTCGTATATATATATATATATATATATATATATATATATATATATATATATATATATAGTTTTGTTTGCACTACATTATTTCTTTTTATAATAATAATATTTTCAAGTGATTTACAATTGTATCTTTCTAAATGCAAAAATTTAAGGTATTATACTAATTTTTATGGCATAACAATGGCTTATGAACCAAACTCAACAGTTCTATGTTTTATATATATGTATATATATATATATATATATATATATATTCAATGACTGAATTTACAGCATTCACTACTTTCTAGAAGGTAGCAGAAAGTAATAAAGTATTTAGTTTTAGATCAGAATAAAGAAGTTAGTACTAAAATAATAATAGTATATACAGATAGTGAGCCCGGTGCCATGATAAGCTTTATGCTAAAGGTTCTTTTAAGAATTAAAGGAAAATAATTTTTTTCTCTTGCAAGTATCAGTTTGAGTAATAAAGGTTAATTTTTAGACAATTTCAAAATTAAGGTCCAATATCTTAATTTAAGATAAAGAGGAAAAGTAAATAGTAATTATAAAAAACTTCAACCATAAGTTTTGCATTAATTTTGTGCATATAGCAATCATTATACAAGACTGAAATGACAACGCTCAAAACTTCCAATTTATTTGCATATATATATATATATATATATATATATATATATATATATATATATATTAGTACTATCAGGACCATTTGGAAATGTGAAGTTGAGCTATTAGAAAGGGAGAAGGGAGTAGTGCCCAAATCACGACATTCCTACCAAATCCAACTATTATCCTTATATTTTATGTACTCAAAATTCGATTTTTTTGGATTGTACATTTATTCTACAAACGGTGCGATATCAAATACCGTAGATTTGGCCCGACATTGATTACTCCTTTGAATTATAATTTCATACCCAGTTACAATGTCAGCCCACTAGTTCATTCTCTGTCATCCCAATCTGCTCCCGTTAATCATCCGTGGCGTTTGAAAAAAAGACAGCTCCGTAACTTCCCCCTAACATAGAACAGTCACTGTTGTGTTTGGTTAATAAGCCATTTTTATGCCATAAAAATTAGTATAATACCTTCAATGTTTGCATTTAGAATGATACAATTGTAAATCACTTGAAAATATTATTATTATAAAATGAAATAATATAGTGTAAAAGAAACTAGGAATATTGAATAACAAACTCCAAGTGACTAAAGTGAGCAAACATGATTACTACTATTTGTGTTTTTACTGATTTCGTAAAATAAGCATCACTTGAAGGTTAAGATAAATAATTATTTCGATTTAAAGTGGTAAAATCTCCCTCCTACCCTCTTGCACACAATAATTTTCATGTTAGTCTTTATTTCCTCCTACTAAACCACCTTCTTTTTAGTTTGGAAGTTGTCCAATTCTTCTGGATCTGGGTTCAGAAGAAGACAATGCATACTCCTTGCACACTTTTCTACTGCTTCCTCGAGGCCATCCTCAGTCTTCAGAGATATTGAGATGAGAGCGTTGAGCTTAAGCAATTACTATAAGCGTCCTAATCAATAATTCCTTCTACTAAAGATGTTTATTGATCACTGAAAATTTATTATTCTATGCGAAATGTTTATAAATAAGGAATAAAATCAGTTAGTAATAAAATTAATTAATAGCGCTGGTCTTCCACTGTACAGTAAGAGAGACTTAAAAAAGTTTTTAGAATAACAACTTGAAGGTGGATAAAGTGCCCAAAATGTTTTTGGTATGAAAAAGTATACACATGAAAATGATTAACCTAAAGAGGTTTATTAAATTGAATTAAATTGACTTCAAATTGAATTATACTTAAACTATAAAAATATTCGTTTCTGATCGGTCGCCACTAATGCTGGGTTAGTTAGTAATAAAAATCACTTTAATTTAGTAAGTGTTTAGTAATCAGTGACAGGTATGAACTTCAAATATTTGATGAAAATAAATTTATTTTTAGTTTATCACTTAATTTTGATTATAACTTAGTTTATCACTTAATGATTTTTTCTTACAAATAGCTTTGCAACTAGAAGAAAAGTGTATAAGATAATAGACTAACTGCAACCTGAACTAGTTATTATGTAATTATAAAAAAAAAAAGGAACACGAAAAATGCAAGTGTATTATTTTGTATGCAAGAGTATTACGTTCTAGGATTGGCAATGTTCTCTAGAACGCGTTATGTTCTTTTATTGCCCTGCCACAATTGTTAGTTTTAAGAGGGCGCTTCTCATGAATAAACCCTTGAAGCTCTCAGCAGAATGAACTTTGAGTGGAATATTTATCGAAGAGAGCTACGCCAAAAGTCTAAGATGATAATTTACTGCCAGGACATGTTGCGTCATTTTAGATCTGTTAACTCTTTGAGCTAACGAGTAAAATTGTGAAATTTTGCCGATCATATTGCTATAGATACTGAAATATTAATTTCTTTAAATATCAGAAAGGATATAGGTTATTTTCCTGATGAAATAAGTAATTAATATTCTAAGATATGAAAGACGTTGATTGGCGAAAATATTTCTAGGCAAACATATCCTAAATAATCAGAAGAAATTTGATCATTCAATGGATTAATTTTCAATCTATTAATTTAATAGATTAATTTATTAAATGACATCACAGGAGTACCTAGATAGAAATTACTCAACTATTTCACAAAGAAGCGAGCATAAATATCAATGGTCTGTAACAAACAAAAAAATCTGAAAAAACAATTAATAAAAACATAGGGTCGCATATCAAGCCTTCACTGAGTTTTGGCCCATAAACCTTAAGAAACATAGATACAAATTATAAATAATAAAAAAATAGGGATCTTATTGTCGATTTTAAATTGTTTACTTGTCAGGTTTTATAGGTTTTGAATGTATTTGTTTTTATAGTTTTAATATAAACATAGAGAACTGACGAAGAATGTTTATATCAAAACATAATTGTTACTGATTTTATATTACTTATTTTTACAGTGTATATTAAAATAATTATTTATTTAATTTTTAAAGAAATATAATTAAAACAATGGCACACAGACTTCTACAGACCGATTTTTACATTGCTATGTGTTTTATAACATATAAATATATATATATATATATATATATATATATATATATATATATATATATATATATATATATGTGTGTGTGTGTGTGTATACTTTTATTTTATATCTTTCATACTAATGAACACATTTTCATTCATTCATAAAGAGGTGTGTAAATATTAATGAACATAATCTACGTATAGAAAAGAAAGAAATATTCGTATTACGTGGCGATTTCTAGAATTTTATCTTTTAAAAAAAAAAGGAATAAGAAAAAGATAAATTTAGGGCGAAAATTTCTTTTTTCGGAACTATTAAATGAAAAATACCCAACTGTTTATGTTTTTAAATCCGTAAGAATTAGTTTCCCCCTTTAAATTGTTGGTACGTTTATTCTACAGCTTCTTCTTCGGTCTTCCCCTTGAAATGGCCAAGTCAGGGTACTACTGAGAACCTCCAGATCGCTGTGAAGCTTGGTCACCAAGTCAGTAGGTTCAGGCTATCTCTTAATAACAGAATGTGTTCGGTAGGTTGCCTCGCCTCTTCCACATTCACACAAAGGGTTGAACCAATTTTAAATGGAACCTCGTCGCATTTCTCTCTGATTCCCGGAATAGGTGGAAAGACAGAGGGTCAGCGAGGACATGACCTCCTGCCTTCTCTATTTTGGGATGGAATTCTGATGAAGTTCTCTTTTTACTGATTGCGTTTTACGTAGGAAGCTTTGCCTTTTGATACGGTTTCGTATCCTTTGACTTACACCATCCTTCAGTGGGTAGTTAGGCATACATTTTGTTTTTGATTCTAAATTAAGCATTTTTATATCTTTCAGCCTGAGAGTGTCCGTAATGGACCTTTTTTAATTTATCGGAGCAGATTTTACACCTCAAGTAATTATTCTAAGTCTCTGATTTTCAACTACAGAGGCCTTTTGCAAATTGGAGTTTCCTGCAACTCCCCAACTGGATATCTCATAATCTAACGAGGACCTAACATATACTGTTTAAAGAGATTTCAGAGTCTTATGATCTGCGCTATGTCCTAAGGTACTTTATCAAGTAGCAACTATTTTTTTCGGGTTTTCATTGGGGTCCAAGTAACCCCAAGTTACGGAATACAATTTTAATGATTGCATAACTTATACCAGGCTCATTTTTGACTTTTGAAGAGAAAATTGAAGCTCTTCTAAGGAAAAGAATCAAACGGAAAAGGACAAATTGACCGAAGCGAAACGACCGTCTGACGTTCTGAAGACGACACAATAGTGACTTTTTGCTAATTACTAGTAGACATGATTTAGCTATAGTCTATTCTTACAGGTCTTGGTATTTCAGAACTCTCCAAACAGTTTTAATTTAATATTGAAAGTCGATCCTTCGTACGCCACCTTCAGGACTAATTTGTGAACAGAGGATTCTTCTGGACTAACCCAGTTCGCATTACTGGTATAGAAGGAATTACTAAAATGAAACTGCTCCTGTTGAAGTTTTTAAAGCTAATATACAAAACTTTATCAAGCAAATATTTGTATCATATTGTATCAAGCAAATATATTTTGAAAACCACTAAAATTGAGAATTCTTTGAGCCAGAATCCTATAGGCCATACGAATATATAACGTAATTAGATAAGAAACTAATTTGAGTGTTAAAATAAATAAACTTAAAACATTTATTATGTAATTTAATACGAACTGTATTAATTTATTCAAGGTGCGAAATACTCTCTTAAACCGCTTTGATGTAAAATAGGGCTTGAGGAGAACCGATATCGCCAGTCCATTTTAAGGGCTGTTAGAGCAATAAGAACCTATTCTGGAGAGACGATCTATAATCTGCTAATCCAATGCCTTGCGTAAGCGGATGATATTCTTATCTGTGCTCGCACATTGCCGGCTCTGGCAGAATCGATTGAAGAATTTAGTATTGTAACTGGATAAAGGAAGAAAAGGCATGTACATGAAGGCTTAATGGCACAATGTAGCAATACATTAAACAGTTGACATCCGCAGGATATTATAGAAGGATCAACCCCTAATTAAATACATTTTAAGCAGCATCCGTTTCCAGTGGACCAATATTTTAAATATCTAGGAAAGATAGCGACAGAACAAAATGCAAGCCGAAATAAAAATCAGAGTCACGGCTGGCTATAAGTGTTTTTTTGTACTAGCAAAAATACTTAACTCAAAGAAACTGTCATGGGATATCAAGATAATAGTTTATAAGACTATCATAAGGCCAGTGGTTTTTTATGGGTGTGAAACATGGATATTAACTCAGGAAAGCGAGGTGATGCTGTAATTTGGGAAAATGAGGTTTTAGAAAAACATACGGGCCTAAGAGAACAAATGATCTGAGACGAAAAAGGAAAAACGTCGATCTATATGAGCTCTATGATAATGACAACAAGGTGGTCACTGTTAAAAGGTACCGCCTTAAGTATTTAAGGCATGCAGAGAGGATGGAAGAAGAGAGGTGGCTAAAAAGACTCCCAATCCGCATTACTAAAATAGAAGTCTTAGCAAAAAATAACATGTCCCATTTGCGGTTTTTAAAAAGGTAATATAAAAAATCCATATCAAGCAAATATTTGTTAAAACCATTTAATCACGAAAGTTGAGTTGTTACTACCTAGAGACTAAATAGCCCTTAAGACGGAATATACAGAAGATATACCTATGATTAAGGGAATAAATATAAATAAAATAACCTGCAAACGCCTACACAAACAAACACATTATCTGACGTTCGATTCGGGCTTACAACACCAGATTGAACTACAATTCAGTTACAGTGAAGGGTTCATAGCAACAAGAACATATATTTCTGAATGTCGTAGAATCGTTCGATAGTGTTCAGAACGAGACTTATAACTTCAATAACATACTTCCAAATTTCCGTTTATTTGATAGATTTACTCTGTACAACATTACTAATAATTCTACAGAATTAAATAATTTTTAGTCGGAGTTCCCCGAGGATCGTGTTGCTGAACTATGACAACTTTCAACACAAATCTGAAAATTTTTAATGGGAACATCCATAATATTAACAATAAAATATGAAATGGAATACAATATCTTGACATAATATTGCAATGGGCCTCTTAATTCGACAAGACAAGAATTATATAGAGTAAATAAACGACTCGAATGGAAATCCTCTGACGTCAACGACCAAATACAGACTCACTTAGAACGTTTTCCAACAAAATGCGTTATATCAACAAGTACATAAGAGAAAGTAAATGACTACGTAAATGTCCGACAGCACCCGTAAATTGTTTTAGCTCCATTGGTGGAAAAATATCAAATTTTAATTATTAACATTGAACTCATCGTCCAGCGCATATAATTTAGTGATGATAATTATATTTGATTTAATTAAAAATAATAAAATGAATTGGAAAAAAAAATGTAAGATAAGTCGGAATGAGTGCATAATGTGGATTTATTTCAAATCTATTTTGTTGGGATAGATGCCATATATAGGAATTTTACTTTATATCAAATTCACTAAAAATTCCCGTAAGGCAGCTTCATAAGAAATTCCCGTAAGCAAATTCATTTTTATTACGTATTGTGATGGATTTACAAGGATGCAGTGCATTATCGCAACCCGATGTATTTGAGCAGCACTGTTTGAAAATAAAGCTTTGCACTCTCTACGTCTAATAAATCCAGAAAAAAACACTAACATGTTTATTTTATGATGTACTATTTTAAAACCGGAATCTTGTTTATTTAAATATTTACAATCCCAATTAATCTACCAAGATATTTAATTCATTCGTATTCAAGTAAAAAATCTCTAAGGATTAAATTTATTTATTAAATATTCGATAAAACTATGAAACAACTTTTTATTTCATGATATCTAAACATCAGATTAAGTGGCACTTCTTGCGCCAGTTATATAATTCAGGCTACCATTATCGTTATCATCTTCTTCATTCACAAATGATGTGAAAATTATGTTGAAACATCCGTAAAGAAAAAGAGGGAAAAATACGTCATTAAATGAAAAAAAAATTATTCATAATTGTATTTTAGAAAATCTTCCGTTCTATTATAGGGATTTATTAGATGAATTTATATATATTGTTTAATAGTTTTAGTAATGGAAAATGCTATTAATCCAGTGATAAACGTCAGATTGATTGAATGTTAATTTATGGATTATTGTCGAAACAGAGAATTTCGATGTGAGCTGATTATAGAACGTGGCCTTAATATTCAAATCAGAATTTGTTATCTATGTTGCGAAAATTGCGCACAAAATAAATAATAATAATTTTAATAAATAATAACATTACTTATTAAACCATTAATAACCTATTTTATAATTCACAAGAATTTCTCGTGTCCTCACTCAAAAGAATCTAAATTAATATGCCCAGGCAAAAATGCATTTTATATTGCTTTAAATTTTATCTTATTATTTATTAAAAGCACTTATATTAGTTAGAAAAGTTTATTTTTATAAATTATTACTAAAATGGTGTAAGTTCTTTTGTCACATGATTTTACAATTCTTATAATAATTTATAATTTTTTTCTATATTGTAACAGTCTAAATAGAATTTTTTAATGTTTTTTTCAAGTCTTGTTTTACATGAAAATTAAAAAATATTTTGGTTAAATAATTTTTGTTTGACAGATTAACTTGTTTATTCCTTTTATTCTGCTATATACATTTACAGTTATATTTTAATATATAATTATAATTACTTGAAATGAATTGAAAAAAAATGTATTTTTAAAGACATAACCATCTTTTTATTTATCAGTCATCTAAACTGGTAAAATTGTCCCAGTTTGACGAAGTTTTTATTTTGTATTGTTATTTGTCGATATTGACATTTTTAGTCTATGTAATTATTTCACAATGTATTGAGCTTTTAAAATATGCCCTGTTCTGATCAAAAAGTTTTCTCCTTTTTTTGATAATTTTTTTTTTATTTGTGTGTGTGTGTGTGTGTGTGTTATTGTGTTTGTTGATGGCCATATAAACACATTGTATCAACCAGTTTTTTGGAGGGAAAGAATTTTTTTAACATTTTTTAAGTTGATTTCTAGGATCAATATCCATTTTATCAACAAAATTTTTCATACCGCATAAGAGGGCTTATGCCTAAATTTTTTTGAGGTTAAGTCTAATTTGCCTTTTCCCATTTTGGTTGCTTCTTGTTTAAATTCTCATCTATTTTTTATCTCACCAATTTAGCTATCTCATCGAAATACTGTGAAACGTATCCAGAATACAGAAGTAAAGTAATAATTTTAATAATAATTTATAATAAATAATTAATAATTGTACATCACTTATTTAATTATTTCCTTCAAACAGTAATCCAATGAGATGGGATTACTTATTTAATTACATCACCTACTTCTATTATTTATTTACTTATTACTTATTTATCCTATTTATTTATAAGGATATAATTGGAAGATTACTAGCACAAAGCTTTAAGTCTCTAAAATACCAGTAAATAACTAACAAATCAACGTTTCGTTAATACAGAAAAAAAAAAAGATTACATAAGTGCAGACAAAATACAGCACATCTCCATAAACAGTATAAAAAATAAATCAGCTAGAGATAGCACTTCACTCCAAGACATCTCAACTCAAGTTATCCTTAAACTATTATCAAAGAAGTCTACTTATTTGTTGTTGTTTTTTAGTCAAGTCATAGCATCTCCGATGATATATTTTGTAAAAATCTGATTAAACAAAGAAAAAAAAAGAAGCACGTCTTTAACATGAACAAATTTTTAAAGAATTGTAATATTCAAAAACACAAAAAGTGAGATGTACCAAAATATTTAGAATGATTTCATGATATAATTGATTTCTGTTTGTAAATTTTAATAGCATATTCATCACCTGTACGATAAATACCAAAATAATATCCGCTTATCTGAAACACCTAAACTATTGCATGAGAAAAATCAAGTATAAACCTTCCTTTTGTCATTTTTAAATTAGAAGTATGAACAGAAAAATTAACTTGAAGAAAGCATGGAGGTAGGATCAACATGTTATCAGGGTTCGCTAATGAATTTAATGAATGAACAACTATAAAACGACATGCTCTCAATAGAGTATAGAAATGTTATTATGTATAATAAATTATTTAATACATGACTCACTTCTTCAAGCCAAAAGATGGGAACTAGTGTTGGAGTAAGTTTCTTGGTCAGATTTATAAACCTGACCGGGTGTAAATGGATATTGAACTGGAGTCTCTTCCTTGCTAACAATGGTACGCCGCTTATCTAAATTATAACATAATAGTAATAATTAGATATAAATAAATATAGGGTTATGTAATCATTAAATTGATCTGTTTATTATAGTTTGTTCAGTTTTTGTATCACTCGTTTGATACAGCGTAAAAACTAATAATAATAATATATAAATAATAATAATAATATATATATATATATATATATATATATATATATATATATATATATATATATATATATATATATATATATATATATATATATATTCATCTTCATTAGGAGATTTATTTGAAGGGCAATGATCGATAGCGACATTAGCAATTATTCATAATTCGCTTCATTTTAATTTGTCTTAGCCCATCGATGATTTAATAAGAAACTAAACTTCATAGGTCCCCCATGGTATTAGACCTGACCTTTTTTTTTTTATTTTATTTATTAAAAAAAAACTTTATAATAAATTTAAAAATAATTTCTATTTAATAAGTTTCATGCTTCGGAGGAGTAAGATTGGATGGGATAGAAGAAGTAGATAGAAATAGATATAAACTTATCTATGTGTCATTTGTTTTATTTTTTTGTTTCTTCTTTGGCTTTTCAATTTTTTTCTGCGCACGTCAGGTGCGTACAAACTGTGATATTCGCAATGAAATGAACGAAGAAGGTTTGAGTTTCAGAAAAAAATTGAAAAGCCAAAGAAGAAATAAAAAAAATGACACATGTAAGAATAATTGCTAATGTCGCTATCGATCATTGCCCTTCAAATAAATCTCCTAAAGAAGATGAACCTTATGAAGAAAGGTATCCGTCATTTTGTTTAGAAGATGGTAGAACAGTCGGTACGTAATTTCTGTAATTATGAAGCCTCAAGGAGGCCCTAGACTGTCAACAATTTTATCAAAAGATTTAGTCAATCGATTGACCCGGCTTTCAAGCCGCCCGTAGAACCTTAATATTTTTTTCACTTCCAAAAAACAAATATATAAAATTCTTTCATAAAATCAAATAACAATAAAAATAAGTTTTATATAATTTAGTTACTTACAGGTTCCATGATAAACGTTATTTCGTGCTTGTCTTTTTCAGGTTTGAGACCTACAACGCCATTCAAGTACTCCTCTTCAGCGTCGTAAAAATGAGGAAGAGAACCAATCAAAGGTGCTCCTGTAGTAAGGATATATTGAAAGATGTACACTTATATATTCACATAATTATAAGAAAAATAATAGGAAAAAAAACATAATATTATTATTGGAAAATTCCAAATCAAATTTTGAGTCTCTCAAACAGCAGTGCATAATCCGTAATCCATAACAGAAGTCTAGTCATGCAGAATTTCACCAATCAAAGCATCATCTGGAATGAAAAACTTAAAAAAAAAACATTAATACCAGAGATAGCATATCTTACTTTAACTTTATGAAACAGAGTAACCAAATATATATTAAATCAATATAAAACAGCTAAAGTTATATGTTGACATAAATTATATGAGTAGAGGAGAGCGGGGTTGGTTGGCAATACTTTTCATGTTTTGATTTTTGATACAAACTATTGTAGTTGTGTGAAAATGCTCTTGGTCTCTTTGAATACTAAATCAATTAGGTTATGTGATCATATTTTTTTCAGACCCTCTAGTGAAGTGCTGAGGTTTCAGCCAAATATCCAAGATAAAAAGCCATTTCTCCATATTTTATTTTTATTTTATAATATTTTTGTACCGGTCTTTTTATTTACCAAAATGTCACATTAATAACATTCAGCATGTTTTACAATAATATCATATTGATTTTAACATTGCAAACATGTTGGTCAACCAGCCCCAAACCGGATTTGAAAACAAAAATGGCTACCAAAGTGTAGGAAAACAAAAATAGGGAAGGAGTTTCACACAACAATTATCATAATGCAAAAGGAATAATAAGTGACAAAATTGGGAAGAATTGCTTGAAATAAGAATTATGTAGAAGAAAATTAAATTAAAATAAACTGTACATATCGTACTGAAAAACAAACGTTTTGTAGTTATTCGTCGTCTCTATGTGATTAGTCTTTTATTAGCATGTTGAAGTTAGATGTGCCATCGCTGGTCTGCATTAATCTTATTTTTTGAGTCATGCTGATGTCTTAATTATTGAAGCGTTGATTGTATAGTATTATTTATTGCTATTTACTAATTATTTATTGCTGTTTGAGAGACTAAAGGCTAAAATAAATTTCAATAAAGGCTAAAGCAGGCTAAAATAAATTTTGGAATCTTCCAATAATAACCTAATCTTAGTTTTTATTAATTTTGAGTTTTTGCTCTCATTAATGTTTTGTTTCTTTATTTGTTGGACCGAAAATTATGAAATAATATATTTAAGTTTTAAGAGACGGATATAGTCGTACAAGTATTTTGCGACGAATGCATTGAAAAAGATTTGAATTGTAATATGAACCTAAAAATTTTCTAATGAAATTAATTTGCAGTAAACTAATGCAATTTTAAAGAAATATTTTTTTGCAAAACTCTGATTAAATGAGCCAGTTCTTTTTTTGTGACTCCATCCTTGTTCCATTATGAAAAATGCATAGTGAAGTGCAGGTAGTGTTTTTTCTCTCTTAGTACGACCATAAAAACAAAGGAGAAGAGGGAATTATTACACTCTGTTTGCCATTTGAGAAACGTAACTTCCCTTCTGAGTCTTAATTTTTAAATAGGTTTTATTACTTAGAGTCACAGGGGTGTTGCCATAAAAATAAAGCTTGAAGACAATTTCATTGCTTGTGAGGAATTTAAGAAACAAGGACCTAAGTGATGGAATTCGATCACTCACTGGAGAGAACAATTAATCCCATTTTGACAACAGTATCTGAGATAAAAATAAAATCAATAATAAAACATAAAAAGTTCAGCGCCCTCCGAAATAATAAGAAAATTATTAGAATATCTTTCTGTTTTTGAAGAATGACCCAACCACTTAATTGTTCTCTCCAGTAAGTGAACTAATTCCATCACTTAAGTGGTTTGTTTTAGTTGGGTCATTCTTCAAAAACAGAAAGATATTCTAATGATTTTCTTTTTATTTCAGATAGCACTGATTTTTTTTATGTTTAATTAATGATTTTATTTGCATATCAGATACTCTTGTCAAAATGGGACATTTTAATTGTAGTAATTGTTTCTAGAATTGAAGATATATGAAAATATTCCAATTTTCAAAAGTTAGAGGATGAGGTGTGTGAGGGAGTGAGTATAATAGAAGGGGCAATGAGGATGAGTGAATATTACAAGGAATTATTAACAATAAAAGAATCAAATTATAATTTTATTGAAATATCTTTAGCTTCAATAATTTTTAGTTAAGTTATTGCATAATTTTTATTATTATTTAATTGTTACAAAGTTTATGATATAAAATAATTTTAACGTATTATTAAATCAACTGAATTAGTGACATTTATTGAAATACAATTTTTATAATAAGTAAAAAGTGAGGTGTGAGGGATTGAGATTTTAGTGTTTTTCATTGTTTACACATTAGGCCTAAATTTTAGAATATTCATATTTAAACCATACCAAACTCCATAAAATCTAATGACCTACAATAGAAATTCATCAAAATTTAATTTGCCTTATTTATTCAATCAGGAAGTGAGAGAGAGAAGATCACCAAACGCACATCATGGTTTTTAATTTAACTTCTCAGTCACAGCATGCAAATGAACAGTGTTCCTCTCCACTTCGTTTACAATTTGGTTCGAAGGAAACTGATAGGGCTTGCGAACCTTTTTCTTCAGATGCAGAAGGTCTCAGAAAGGTGAATTTAATTGACGCTCATTTTTGAAAAAAAAAAAAAGTGTTGGAGTGAGAAACATTTTTCAAAAAAAAAAAAGAATAATTTTCAACGTAATTATTCTATGACGATTTTTTTTTTTCTTTTCTGAAAATACTGAGCTTGCTTTTATTTTGAAATCGATAAGTTAGGTTTTCTGCCAGTTAAACAAAGTCAATATTAAAAATCCATGTAATGGGACATGTGAGGTGGTGAGGATTTTAATGTTTAAAACATATTCACATCTGTAAAATTATTATTTACATGAATGCTAACCCCTGATAAAACAACTTAAGACCATGCTGGATAAATAAATTATTGCCAGATGCATCAAAAAAGCCCGATTTCCATTTTTTTCGACCTAGTTAACAGATGGACTAGTCTCAAATACTGAAATTAAGGTTGATATTAGGTATAGCAGATCAGGAAGTATGTACTCAGATCAGGATTGAAAATTTAAACAGGTGATCTATAGAAAACTTTTAATTATATATTTTTGTATAGTTGATAATTTTTTTAGGTATTTTCTTATAGGATTCGTTGATAATTGTTTAATCCTACTTATATACACGATTTCTTGTAAAGTTTCTATGAATTTAGTTCGATAGTTTCTGGGAAAGAAATAAAAACAACGATGTTTTTTTAGAAGATTTCAACAGAATAATTCCCCAATTAAAGATGGACAAGTATTTCATTTCTTGAGAACCGATAAAAATAATATTTTTTTCTCAATCCCTTTATCAAGAAATCATTTGTATAAAAATAAGGTCTAAACAAAATATATTCAAAAATAAAATTAATTTTGTTTTTTTTCCGAATCCAAAATATAACTTATGTATTAATCTCTTATTTATTTTTGTCTACTCTGTAGTATATATCGTACCTGGCGCAGTGGCTCAGCATCAATATTTTAAATTATTTACAAAAACTTTGGGATGATATAATTCCGATTTTTTTCCGCGAGTAGCAGAAAACATTGGTGTTTTTGAAAATAGAAATACATAGTAAAAATAATAAAATAAAAATTGCGATGGCTTATGAATTAAAATTAATTAAATATTGTTATAATTAGCATAATCACTTTAAATGCGTAATTTTAAATTAAATTACTCCATAAAAATTTTCTTTTAATGAAATAAACCAAAGTCAGATCTTGGGCAAGTTTGAGAGAAGCTTAAACGGAATGAAGCTCTTCTGATGTTTATTTTCTGCTCATTCAAAGGAAACGGTAGAGATAGAATCTGTTTATAAGTTTCTTAAGGCTCAAGTTATATAAAATCTCAATATGAAACCCTTTAAGGAGGTGACAAGAGAAGAAAATATAAGAAAGACGAGCAAAGGTTTCATTGAATCAGCCAGTGATTATAACTAAATTAAAAGGGCAGATTAATCAAATATTTATCTCGTGGTGCTTTGATATCCTTGGTAAAGATTCGAATCTCAATAAGGTCAAAAGAGAAAAAGGATTTTTCCTACTTTTCCCACTAAAATATTTTTATCTTATTTTATTACCATTCATACAATTCCGAATACAATTCGTTAAGCAATTACGAGAACAGTATATTATGATACTTGAAATAAGCACATCTAGCTCAAGAAACTTAATCAAACTTTATCCATCTTTGGCTAATAAAGCCTCAACTTCTTGATCTTCAGGGAAGGAGACGGGACCCCAACTTTCTAACCAATCATTTTACTGTTGTTTCAGTTGGTTGAATACAGTCTTCAGCTCTTTTGTAACCATAACGTTATTATCATTAATCTTCATCCATCACAAATATTTTGGAAAAAACTTTCACCGGAACTAAATGAATGAATGATAGGCTTTAGTGTTTCTAATGTATATTTTCTCTCGTGTATTGAAATATAATATGTCTGTATGTTTATGTATATTTTTTATGCTTTTCAAATATTTTTATTCAAATTTATTTCATATAATGTAAGGAAATAATATCGCTCTCATTAATTTATTATATTTTTTCTTTTCCTTTATCCTTCCATCTATTACGTATTATTATTTTTCTGTGATGTCGTTTGTCGTAAATATCTCTCATAGCTTTCCATTTATTTTTTATTATATTTAATACATAAAATTTTAATATTTTTTAAATTGAAGGGCGGAAATGCGATGAAATTGGTCTTAGTGCCTTAAGCAAAACTATTCAGAATTTAATTATAAACTTTAATAATGTTGGAGGAATATGACAATTTAAATAAACAAAAAACATTTTTCGCTGATCAATGCATAGATAGCTAAATCAAATTTATAATATTCTTAATAATTTAACTTACTTACAATTAGAGCCTTTTGCATCTCCATGCTTTAATCATTGTTTACTATTAAATTTGTATGGCGTTTAAATTTATTTTTTATTTAACAAATTTCATCAATTCGTTAACATCATGAAGTAAATAATCTCTAACTGTAATAAGTTATAGTTAATTGTCGTACTTACAGTATAAACAAAAAAAATTATTTTCTTATAATTACTCCAGTCCTTTGTAAATGATACCTTTTAAGACTTTTTTGAAATAATATATTTTCTATGAATTTATACGTGTGTTTCTCATTTTGTTATTTTTATTTTAATACTCCCTTTTCTTCACTATTGATTAATTTATCCTTTGTCTAGTTCTTATACTTGGGTACCAGTCTTACTGAGAAGTTTTGTGGTGATATTGCTCATTTTTGTATTTGACTTATTGTTAGTGTTCACTCCACATTCACATCTGAAAGTTTAACGCTAATTTTAAAGCACTTATTGGCAAAGTTGTGGCGCATTGTTCTGGCGCGCTAGGTTCATGGTAAGATGGCGTTAGGTTCATCTTTTAAGGAGTTAAAAAAGTTTTATGTGAAAAAAGTACATTGTTGAGCAAAAAGTAAGCTGTTAAGTTTCTAATATTAAATTTCTATTCCTTCAAACATTAAATATTAAACTTTGGAAATTACGTGTGTGTGTATATATATATATATATATATATATATATATATATATATATATATATATATATATATACACACACACTCATAATTTCCAAAGTATATATATATGTTTCGTTTTGAATAGAAGAATATATAATCAAGAAATTTGAACTTTATCATAAAAAAAAAAATCGTGTACAATGAATAATATTGTATTAACAATGATTTTACCTTGGCACTTGGTAAGGTCTGTTGTCCCTTTTCCCAGACACCTGTCAGGAGAAGGGCAAAAACACATCTCGCCAGGATTTCTCTTCATGTCGCCGAGGGATACCTCGTACTTGTAGCCCCGAACACCTTGATATTCCCCATTGCCAACGAAAACTCCTGTCATTGCTCTGAATATAATAAAATATTGAATTTTTTAAACTACTATGGTAAAATTGCAATCTTACAATAATAAACATGGTTACAATATCTAACAAAATATTCCTGCTACAAAGAAACTTTGGGTTCTTTCAAATGCTATTCAACCTTAGCAACAACCACTTAGCTTTAGAGTAAGCGTGTGGTTTCTTAGTGTACAGTGTACCACTTTTTTACAATTTATGACAAATTATTTGTTTACAAGTTATAAAAGAATGCATCTGCTAACAAACCATTAAAATGTTTTTGTCGTTTTAAAATTTACATTAAAGCAGTTGAAAAATGATATTCGAATTATCTTTTAACTCCTTTTCTTCTTCAAGTATTTTCAGTTATTTTAACCAGACAACGTTATTACTTCATTTAATGTTAGTGTTTGATATTAATAAAAATAAAAAAAACGTATCAAATGATATTTATGATAATAAATAGTTTGATCTAAAATAAATAAAATCATAAATTATTAAATAACTAATTATTGGATTAAATTTTAAAAAAATAAATACATTTGATGTGAAAAATCATAGTTGTTTCAATGATAACGTTATTTGTGCATATGTACGAATATGAATATTATTCAACAATATGAAAATATGTGAATCATTCATATTGCTAAAAAAAATTGCCTTTTGAAAAATAAAAAGAAAAAGAAGAAGTATTTCCCAAATATTCATAAAAACAATCAGTGTATAAACTTTCAATAAAGACAAATGAAAGATAAAAAAGATAAAACGTAGTTGGGCATTAGGAGTACCACTGGGCACCAACTTGAGAGTTCTTAGAGAAAAAAACAAGTTGCAAGTGACTGATTCATAGAGAAAATATTAATCTGGAGGTGACTGACGGAAGCAAGTCGAAAATTAACAATATGGTTTATTATTCTGCCCTTGGCATTATTATTCTGCCTCTACTGGAAATTTTATATCCCCCATGTAAGCACATGATGACGTATACTGCGTTGAAGATTGCTCGGTAATATCTATACCTCACGCACCTAATCCAGTGTTAGTGACAGCATAGAATTTGTATCTTCCAGTTGTTGAGTCATTATGGAGATCCTGTTTTATGCAGGCATGAGCCACTTTAATCTCGTCTTAAAATACTTGTTTTCATGAATTCAACTGCACAGCTATAATTATATTTTTGTGGTATACGTAAATTATATGTCAAAGAACCGATGGCTAGGTAAGCAATTAAATTACTTCAAGATTAAGGTAATAGTTATTGTGATCTTCGGATTGACTGGTCTCGGGTTAAGGTGAGCTGCGAATTAACGAATAGTGAAGACTAAGATGTACTGTAAATGTCGAAGAATATATTCAATGACATTTAAAATACTTCTTACAAACTAAGTTACTATATCTTAGCTATCTTACATCATGGTTTACTCTTATATGGAATGTAGTATTGTAGAAGTATATTAGATGTATATTTAGTATATATAGAGAAGACTTTATAGAGAGATGAGAATGGAGAGGGGATGAAATTGCAAGGAGCAGAAGGAGGGATAAATTCCTACACTGGATGGGCTAATGGTTGGAAGCTCATGTTAACTTCTTGGAGGGCTGTCCTGAGGGTTCAGTTAAAGTATACAATTAACATATGACCAAGAATATGGTAACAGTAAACTGTTGAATATAAGAGGGAGCTCGACAGAGTTTCCGGTAGAAAGAAAGCAGATCTCTGGTCAATGGTCAGCCGACCTGACATTGACAAGGTGTTGCCACATGGTGGGACTCCCAAATATACCATATGTATGGTCTAAGATATTGAAGAGCCCTGAGAAAGGCAGTTTACTGATATTAAAACTAGTGATTAAAATTATCGTTATAAAAATTGTTAATCATAATAGTCGTCTGATAACTTGCGGATAGATAGGTGCGGTCTAAAACGGCCTACACACATCGGAACATCAGTTCGCAACAACGGTTCGGCGAACCGTCGTTCGGTTCGTGATTCTCTACACACTATAGGAACATAGCAAAAACATACGAACACATGGGAACTTGGTTCACCGAACCGTTATTGGCGAACCGATGTCCCCATGTTTGTAGGCCGCTTACGGCTATACTCTCTATAGCTCTCGGTTCATCAACCAGTGCTATAAATAATGAAAAAACATCGGATTTGCTTGTCTTAATACAATCAACTTCTTTCACAACTACGATTAAAATGCTTAAAAATATTTGGATTTCCAATTATATAAATGACAAAAGAATACTACAGCAACAAGAATTTTGTTACCGATTCTAACCATGTATTTTTCATTTTAGTATTTCGAAAAACACTGAAAAAAAGCCTCTTTAAAATAAATATATAAATTTACAAACTAATGAATAAACTTAAGCTAACGAGGTAATTTATAAATTAAAGTATTTTATTATGTATAAAACTATTTTCTATGTTATAGGTATTTTAAGTATAAAACTATTGGTTTCCGCGAGTAAGCAGCACATGCGAGGGTTGCAGTTCATGAGCTAACGCATTCACAGGATGTTGAGCTGTAAGAATTGCTTTTATTTATAATAAAGTGTAATAGTGATTGAAACATTGTGGCATCAGACTATTTCTTGCTATCTGTTGGCAACTGTCTTACTATTGATATACAGACATTCTACTTTGTAAACTGTCTACTCAACTCCTTGATAACTCTATAGAAATTCTATGCTTAAAATATGAGGTGGAGTTAGAGAGGAAGGCGTATAAGATAGACTATATCCGCACATAGGGCACAGCAATCAACTGATTAAAAAAGCACTAGATAAGAGCCTAAGTTCTAATTGTTCTAAGAATTTTTAAAGTAAGCTGCTAACGTATTTGATCCAAAAACAGAGCTTATTTATAGACGATTCTCTCCGGTCTCATTCGATCCCAAGTATTTTGCTATCCCTTGTTAAAATATAAATTTAATAATAATAATATATATATATATATATATATATATATATATATATATATTATTATTAATAATATAAAATATAAACTGTCGAGTGATATTCCGTAACTGTAGAGTGAGTTCATACTCCAGGAGAAATAGGTAGGTATATGTTAAATATAATAAGTAACTCTATATACTGTTTATGAACGATAGTAATTTAATAAATATCAAATTAATGAAATTCATTTCGTAGCTATGTAGCAAAGGCATTCCTCATAAAAGAGAGGAAATAGTTTTCAGTAAAAGGATAACTGAAATTCCAATAATCTTCGAGGTTCGATACTGTTGGGAAATAGCACAACCTTTCTCAATTAAGGACAAATGAAAATCTCTTATAATCTATTCCATATAAAACATCCTTATCCCCTCATAATATACTTTATTAACACCCATATTGTGAATTACACAATCTACGGCCTCTATCGTCTAATGAAAAAGTAAAGAAGTAGTAGTAGAAGCCACATTCTCCCTTATTACTGGTATTAATCTAGTAGGCTGAATGTGGGCGCTAGAACCGCAGGAGCAGAGGACTCAAAGTAAACTGGTAAATCCCTGGACTCCAATTATCGCGTTTTAAAAAAATTCAATGGACCACTGCCATTTTAACATTCAAGGGGGTTAATTGGATCTTTAAAAGCAAATTACGTTTTCTTGTTTAATAGTTTTGAGTTATCGCTTCTCATAACTCAAAAAATTATTCAAGTTAGTTACGTTCCAGTTGCATCATCGTAAAGTGGGCAAAATTCCCTTTAAGGAATCTTGTTGACTTAATTAATTCCATTATAAGAGGACTTTAAAGAGGACCCAATAACGAAAAGTTTTTTTTTTTAATCACTCTTTACTTGTGAATGTTTTTCTCAATACCTTTTAGGTTATTGATACCCCACTTCTAGAATAACTTCTCCTTTTATTAATATTCAATTTCCTATAAATGAATTCGACGTTTCTATTGGTATTGGACTAGAAATTGGCTTCTGATTTGTCAAAAAAGTGTGGAGTGGAACTAAGAATTAAGTTTTTCAGAAAAGAAGTCTTTTGTGAATTATATTTATTGAATTGACTTTGTTTCGCGTTAATAAAATAAAACTGAAATACAGAATAAAAAAACTTCCATGTCAAATAAAACAAAACTTTATCAAAAAAATATCTATAAGTTATTTTTCGGTGAACAATGGGACACTTTGTACATAGTTCAACCGCAAAATGTGATTTTTCTTTATTTATTATCTAAATATGTACACATTAATTTATTAATAGCCTTATAAGCTACAAGCTTTTGAACTATCTGCCTTAAAAAAACTTACTAAAATTTGAAACGTGGGCTAAATTATAGTTATCAATATCTGCTCTTCTTCTATTCTCACTTTATTATTAAAGCTAATATCGTACCAATTCAGGATTTATCTATTTTTAGGTTTAAAAGCTGTTTATTCCAATTACAACGAAAATTTGCTTAATACGAATGTGACTTTTCGTAAACTTCTTTGGCCCAGGTTTACATCGGCCTCATTTTTTCATTCAAAAATAATGTATCTCCTCACAATTATTGTAATCATATAAATGCATGCGTGTATTTTGATAAAATTGATACTGCACCATTTGTACACTAGTCCTCGACTTTCCTCCGATTTTGGGCCAAATCGTAGGTGCAATTTTAGGCCAAATCGTGTTCGTTACATGGATTTGACTACAGACAGACCAAGAGAGAGGAGGCCAAATCTGTTTCTTGATGACTAAAACGTAAAACATGAGTGGAAATTTTGTATTCTAAGGGTATAGTGTGTTTTCACTTCCTTTCAAAGCTTACATACCTTCGGTAGTGAGGACATAATAATAGAAATCCCAACACATACTTCACGTTTTCTTGACATCCTCTTGTAATATCGACGACACTAGGAATAAAATTGCAAACATCAAAGTCAAGAAATCGTCCTGATTCGAGCTTTAGATATCGAAGAGAATTCACAAAACCCATTATTCGATTGATAAATTTTAATTTTACTATAATTATAAATTGTAATAAATTTGATAACTCCTCAAAATTATTTTACTTATCTGATTTTGTTCTTCCTTCTACATCTTCAAAATATATTTACTTGCACTCCTCTTTTTAAGTGCCTAACAGGCAGATTTTTTATGATATGGGTCCATTAAAACGGCTCCATCTTAGATCTGAATTAAAAATAAACATTTCTTCACATACATAGTTTTTCCTGACTATGAAACTATGAAGGAACATGTGGGCCGAAATTGGCGAAAATTCAACAACGCATTTGATCGTGACTGCGAAATAAACCGTCATCTTAAATTGGAATTTAACAATAAAAATCCTTTCATATACCTCGTTTTTGGTGATCTTAAGGAACATAAGGGCAAATTTGATGAAAATCGTACAACGCGTTTGGTCGTAATCGCGTAACAAATAGATAAACAGACAAGTGATCGAGTTGAAACAGGACCTCAATTCCTTTTTGTCAATTAGATATATTTCGAGGTCAATGATTTGTTGTTTGAGAACAAAATCTAGCCGGTATTGAAATATTAGCGTGCGAAGGAAATTCCGTGCGCATGAGCGTATGGGATAGAGATTTGGCAAAAGTGATACTGGGCCACTTTAATACTGAACACAAACTTTTCTCCAACTTTGGACCAAATCAGACAAGCTATTTTTGAAATATAGCTGTATTAAAGAAAATCCGTCGGTGCATTTGCAAGCGCAATTAGTGGATGTAATTTAGTATAGATAATAGCGGAATATTTCTACACTAATCCTCATCTTTTCTCCAATGTTGGGTTAAAGCTGACTAACCGTTAGGGAGCGGGGTAGCTCAGTGGGTAGGGCACTGTGCTACTCATCTCTAGGTCCCGGGGTTCGATACCGGCTGTGGCAGATAATTATTTATCCTGTTTTCAGCCGTCGATCAGCCCTGTAGGGTCGAGAGGCTTCCTGGTACTCACCCAGTATCTATAAAGTAGGTACTTTTAATTGGGGAAAAAAACCTGACGGTTGAGCGTGTTCTTGGCCGAATCACTCAATTGCACAATCGTTGGCTTAGAAACAGTATGATTCTTACCAAGTACTGAACCCAAGACCCTTCACCAGTTGTAGTGGCGAAAATAGAGGATACAATTTGATAAAATTCATCTGACACCATCAAGGTACCAATCCGTAGAAACCCTGAAAGTTTCATCTAAATCAGGTTAACGTTAGTAGGAATTATGCCCATCACATGGACAGAGCTACAGACAGATACACACGAAACCAAATTTGTGTCTTGACGTCTAAAACGTAAAACGCGAGTAAAATTTTGGATTCTGAGGACATTTTTTTTTCATATTCTACAATAAATGTATTCAAATTTATAAGGTATACAAAGCTTCCCTAGCTTCGGTATTGAGGATGTACAATTTTGTAAAAAACTTTTTCCTGTTGCATCATCTACATCTAGACAAAAATTCAATTACTATAATATGATGGTGTATTCAAAAAGCATATTTTTTGTTTGTAATCATATTCACTACATTAACATATTATTTCTCTTCAAGATGCAGCGGCATCTTCCTGTCCAAAATTAGATTCAATAAAAAACATGTTATATGTCTCGGGTCGAAGCACAATCCTGCCTCATGAATATCAAGGATGAAAGGATGAATTTCTGGAAAAAAATAATAGTCAATCAATAATGCAGAGATTTTTTGCTGGTTAGAGGTTGAAATTTTATTGAGTTAATAATGCGATGATTTTAAGTTGTATTTTGAAATAGTAGGTTCAATGTGGTAAAAAAACTATTTCAAATCAATACTCCCAGAAAATCATTGCTGATCCCTGAATCCGAAGCACATTTTGTTACTCTTTATTGTTAGCTCTCTTACATAGATTATTCCTCCGTCATTTTTATGTCAGCTAAATACGAATCGGAGGTTAATTTGAACTTTTTTTTCACACTAAACTCGATAATTTAAATTTTCTTATTATTCGCTTCAAATGAATAACCTGCATGGAAGTTGAATGGATTTCTAACTTTCTTAACAACTATTTGTATTTTCTTCGACTGTGTTTTATTTATTTATTTTTCTTTTACACCATACTTGATCTTGTTTCTTGAAAAATTAAAATTGTTTTAGAAGAACTGGTTTATAACACCGATACAGTTTTTTTTTTTTTTTTAAATTAAAATATAGAATCAATTTATACAGGATCATACAGTTCCGTTAATTACATATGAACATATAAAGTATGAATATATTAACAAGAAACATGTTTTTTAGTTATAGATGAAAAACGAGTAGGAGTATATGCTGTCCCAAAGGGAGCCGCAATGCGGAAAATAGAAGAAAAAATTAATCTTCAAAGAACGAGAGGAAACTAGGAAGAATGTTTCTATGTTTCTCTAAGAGGAAATATACGGATAAAATTCAACAAATGAAAAATTAATTAAAGTGCAATGTTTGTTCTGGTTTAAAAATATATAAAATCTATATTGGTCAGTGAAAATTGTACCATTTTCATGAATATTATTGCGATTATAGAAAAATAAGAATGAGAGTACAGATACACTTCAAACTTGTCATTATGTCAGTCTTCATTTTTTGGTATAAACAACACTACAGCGTTAATAATGTAAACATTTATGGCCCAGTCAGTGAGGGTTTACTGTCGCAATTAATTTGGAAAAAGCTGAATATTACATATGAGAAATTTTTAGTCAAAAGTTGGTGTATCCACTTCTCAAAAACAAAGATTTTTTTGAAGAATTGATAATCCACACCCAAAAATTATTCAGGTTATTTTAAATCTCAAATAGGTGTTACAAATACTCATTTTCATTATTAATTTAGCTTATCTTTGAAAGATGATCCCATAATAATTTTTCTGTAATCATTTTTCAAAGTATGCTAGACTTATTGAAAACGTACTATTGTTGTATTAGAAAGATTTAATATATTTTATTTTATTAACTAAAAAAAAAAATACGTAGAGCAAATCTGAAAAAAAGTAAAAATTATGTCAGTTATTATATCATTATTTAACAATTATAATCTGCTGTTAATAAATCAGAATAAATATAAATTAAGAGTTATATTGTTTTAACAATGTATAAAAAAATTGCTGATCAACTTATTTTGATGGTATTTGTTCTTCTATTGCCCTGTTTCCCAATGAAAAACATGACATTCTTTGGAAATAACTCTTTTGAGGTCTATCGAGTTTCCAGTTTTTTTTACTTACTGTTTATGAAATTGTGTACATTAGGGAGATTTTGAACAGTCTATTCTGTTGGAAAATTGAGCTCAAATTGTATTATACTGTTGGGATTATTTTTCAATGGATTTGTGGTCTGCAATATCTTTTTTACTCCCTTTAACAACGCTACAACTTGGATGACATAGATCCTTTTGAATTGGTGATATTGGTAGAAAATTCCTGTGAAATATTACTACAAATTATCTTTAGTAATTTTCTTCTTTTTTTTGCAATATACGGAAATATAATAATTTTATTTATTTTTTATCAGTAAGAAAGATTATCATCTTGAATTTTCCGGGTGGTGAGAACTCTGTTCAGCCCGATATTTCGAGGAGAACCGTCTTGTTGAGGTAGGCTCTTCATCCGAGTTGGTAATTGGACTGTCTTTGTAAATTAATGTTCCGCATCTCACAATCTCCGCCGAAAAGCCATATTTATATACTTGTCGATTTTGTATCCATTTATAATATAATGTCTGCCGAGTTGTTATAATTCAGTTATTTCATATGAGTTATAAGTTATATGAGGATGTTTTCAAGTATTTAATTATACTTGCACGCTGACTTTAGTGCAATTTGCAATTTTAGTTTTCAAAATATATAATTCAGAAGTAGTATCAATCCACTACTCAATGATATTATGGTTAGCGTCCTTTACTGCATATCATTTATACAAGCGTTCAATTCCTGGTGGTACAATTTTCGCTATTCGGTTGGAAAAAGCAAATATTAACCTACAAAGAAAAGTAGCAGGCCTAAGCAAATATTATTTCAAGCTTTGTATTAATTAGCTTTATGTATTATTTGTAAAATATAAATAATAAATTTGATTTCAGTTTAAATTCGACACCGTTTGGTTAAAACAATTTGGGTGAATCTTGGTATTTTTTTTTAATTTTAATCATTTTCATATTTATTATCATTCCAAAGTACTCTAATGTTATAAATATTAGTATTGATTAATATAATTAATTAATTAATAACTAACTTTAATTTATTTCAGTAAAGGTATATTTTATTTGTAATTAATTTCAAAGTTGTTCAAAACAGAGCTATAAATAAATTCAGTTTTAAAAATTTGAAACTTTCATTTATTTTCAAAAACAAGAAATGAGGATTTTAAAACACATGTGTACAATTGTGGTACACCAAATTTACCAGTGATCTCTTAAGATAACGTTTCTGCAAACCTATTATTTCCTAGTAATTTTTATATACTGAAAGAATACCTGAAAGAATAAATATATTGGTAAACATTTTTTTTTCGATTCTCAATAATTTTGCCCTATAAAGTGTTATTCTTGTACAATGGTTGTTCCATAATAACCAACTAACAATTTATTCGTAATTTCTTATCCGTAAATAATTAATTACGAGCAGACCTCAGTTTATGAGGCCTTTACTCATTAATAAGCGCTTCCATTCAATAAAAAATTTTTACAATCGAATAAATTATTAGAAAAATAATTTTTAAAAGGAAAAATGTTTTTATATTAACTATATTTAAAATTAAATGTTGTTACCCGATTGTTTAATTATCCACCTCAAGAAGCGACCGACCATTTCATGGGATGATGGTATTTCATATGATCAACTAGCACTAGCCGTTTCATTTAATCATCAGCGTTTGCCCATATCATTAATGTATGGTGTCCATACAATATGTAAAAAAATCCAAATATACTGTGAACTTATTTATTGTTCTTATAAGTACCAAATTAAGTACTTTACAACAAATTAAGTATTGCTCAGGTATTAACATAAAAAATCGTATACTAGTTTGAAATATTAAAAAAAAAATTATAAAATGACAAAGTATCACAAAAATCTGAGATCTTAGGTAGTCAGGAATCTTTAAAATATTATCAAAAACGTATATTCTTAATAATTAATATTATTTTAGCTCATGAGGTTGCCAGAGATAGCCACCACAGAAATCTCTAGTTTCAGGGTTAATACAGGCCGTTTTTATCACAACAAGTGGGATCTGACATGGCTTCTTAATTGAGTGGCATGGCTAAATTAGATACTCATATAATAACAATATATTTGTTTTATGTAGCATCATCAAATTGTAATTATTTAACACTTAAAGTTATTTTAGAACTTCTAAAAATAGCTAACTTATGAATGTGAAAATCATTACTTTTCAGGAGAGAAAGTTACATTATCAAAAGAAAAGTTACATTCTTCTGTTTATAAGGGCCGATTTTGATTATTTTAAAATATTAGTTTTTGCTTTATATTTCTTTTATCTCCTTGTTTCATGTGTAATTAATGTTTTTCCATTATAGTCATACGAATATTCGTTAGTTTAGCATGGAAGCTTGAGACTTTCAGACATTTTTCATAAAAATGCAACAGTGATTTAAACACTTTCGAATGCCGTAAGAGATTCAAAACTTTACTATAGTCTATCAACCGAAACACAATCGAAAAATAACAAAAACAAGAAATCGAATTTTTCATATTCGTAAGTTTAACATGGGACCGACGATTTTATGAAATCACCGTACCTCCATTTGTCCATTTCGACAAACGATTTATATTCATTGATCTTACCAAAGCATATCATAAATGTTTCATAAAAAGCATATCATAACAGGCAATGTAATGTAATGTAATGGTCGGTCGCTTCATGATGTGGTTAATTTTACGATCGAACAACGACATACAAGTTATTAGAATTATTTTTTAATTAAATAAATAAATAAGTCATAATTTAGGAAACAAATAATTCCTATTTTGAACATCAAATGAAGAAAATGGTGAATGAAATATATATGAATGAATAAATCGTTATTCGCTACTTACTAAATGTTTGCTTATGTAATGTCCAAGCTGATATTTTAGCAAAGATTATACATCTAAACAAAAACGTAATATTTAGTCATTTATTATGTTGTATAATTTAAAATATTTAATCTTTATAATATTCAAGCTGTTTCATAAAAATTATCAATGAATTATTAATTACGAAATCCTAAAAACAAAGCAACTTATCGCTTTTATAAGTTCATACTAATCTCTAGCTTCGGTGTCACAAAAACTATTTTATGTTTCATTTTTATAACAAACATTGAAAATTTTGTAATAAAAAAATCATCACATACCAGGCTTTTAAATTGGGCTACTTCCACAAAGAGCATGAATATTGATGACTTTTAGGAAGCATTTTTTTAGGCAGTAACTTTACGAGTACATTATTAACATAATATATAAATTTCCAGTTAAAGAAAATTATAATTCGACCAAAAATTTTATCGTTTATGGTTTAGCTCAGACAAACTGAACGTATTAGAAAATAACTTTGCAATGTCTTGAGGACGCACGGAAGGGACTAGTTTCCAATTAATTTCATCCCGCTAACTGTATTTAGATAACAGGCCTTATTAAACTACTTAATAATGTTTTTTGAATTTAATATTTTTTACTGGTCTGATTAAATAATGGTTAATTAATTTCTGAAAGCTTGAAATTTACTTTATGAAATTCACAAACTTCATTGCCTATTTTATAAAAATTGTAATGGTTCACCAAAATTTTCATTAACTGATTTTTTAATTTGTTTATTGTATAGCAAAAGAAACTATAATGGAAAATTGTAAACGTTTGAATTGAAACGGTAGATCAGTATAGTGTATCGTTAAATAGTGTATAATAGTACAGTATAGTACAGTGTATAATAGCGTATCGCTGGAATTCTAGGAACAAATGCAATTCCCTAATTGCTGGCCTAGTACGAATTATAGCTCCAATGATATTCGTAGGTATAGACCTAATTTATAATCTGGTGCCGTTACAGATGATGGGTGGTTGAAAATTACTAATAATTAATTACTAATTATTATTAACAGTATAATAATGATCGGAAAATTTTTTTTTAATTTTGTTGATCAAGCTCATATTTCACAGACATTTTCAAGGAACAGGGTTGGTTACAATTTAAAAGACAGTAAATTTGTCTAAACGGCAATCATGTTGCTCTGAAATAGTTTATACGTTTTCACACTATTTATTTTCTTATCCTCCGATTTTATTGACAAAATAACGTTTGTATCTGATAATTTCATATTTATGCCCAAAAGAAAGTTTTTGTAGTCGCTTCCACGTGTATGAAGTTGCATGGCTAAGACACATACGCAAGTTGGACACATTCTCTTAGCTATCTATTAATACATTTTTAATGACATTCGAATAAAAAAAGTGGTAGATTTTCTTATTTCTAAACCTTCAGGAGATCATGAAGAAGCAGTTGAAATTTGGTAAATATTGGTACAGTAGTTTTTGCGGTTGGCGGTAACAAACGAAAAACGGGCTGTCCTTTTATCTAATAGTATGGTAAACGAAAAATCATAACTATCACAGCTAACTTATCATAAAATAATATTATTCGCATAGCGATTCAAAACAAAATTGATTCCAGTTAAATATGATCTCTGAAAAGATACATTTAAATATAAAAAAATCGATATAAGCAATGACATCATGTGGCATTCAGACAGTAACTATAGAAAATATATATGTTTAAATTTAATATAATATTTCTCAAATTTATTAGTCATATTTTCCACGAAAATAGACTTTTGTAATGCGTCGAAGCTCATCGGAGGGGAATGGGAATGCATTTTAGATTCGTTTCATAACCCCAGGATACAGTTTGGGGATGTCTGATATATATTTTTTTTCCACTACATTTTGGCATTTCCAGCGGCCACCTTTGGATCAATGGAGTTGAAAATCGGTTCGTATGATTCTTTTCTAGGCAGAACAAAACCATAGAAGTAGAGGCAAAGTTCAGACAAAATTTCGGCCACTATTACGACAGTTTCCGACTTTTAAGTTTTTCACATCTCAACAGGCCCTCCAAATTGAGTTAGATATTTGAAATTTCGTAAGTGAATTGAGTTGGTGTTAGAGAAGTGCCATTAAGAAAATTTAGTTTATCTAATTTTCTATCATGCTAGTTTCTTGTGATTTGCTAAATATAAATATATAAAATAAATAAATAATAATTATATAATAATACTAAATAATAATATAATATATAAATAAATATAAATATAAAAAACAACGTTGATATTCAGTTGACATCCGCATGATAGTATAGAAGGATCAGTCTAATTAGGGATTGATAAATTATTTGTCACTTCTATAATTTTGTTGTCCTTATTCGAACGGGGTCAGATTTTCAGATGGTGTTGTTGAACCAGATGTTTTTGTTGGCTGTTGCATATTTGAGTCTCAACTTGGAAAATAAATAGACGTCTTTCCGTTCTACATTCCTCAGCTCTGGTATGACCTGTACGAAGATAGAATCAAATTTTGAATTGCTGAGTCTTGAGTCTTTGGGCGGTGGTAATATGCGTTATAGCTTGGCTCGCTTCATAATTAGTTGATATCCGCATGATGGTATAGAAGGATCGATCCCTAACGTTGATATTATTAGTTATTGATAACTATTTCAATGATAATAATTAAATGCATTAACCTATTCTTCAAATAAAATATATTTAAAAACACAGTCATCTCTGGCATATATTTGAGCCCACTTTGGTAGATATTTTTTGTATCTCGGAAGATATTTAACGATTATTAATGCCTATAATAGAAAGAGCAAGAAGGCAAAAGAAAAAAAATCTGTAATTCATAACAGTGGAAGGTGTAAATATACAATCATGGACGGGTCAATACAATCAGTTCCTAAGAAGACAAAACCAGTTAAAAATTAATAGAACGTTTATTCCCTCAATCAATAGCTCTCTCGTGAATCTGTCCGCAAGGTGTTCAAGTGTTACATCAACAATCTTATGCTTGCATTTTATCAAACATTTTCTGTTAAACAAATCTCATGTATATATTATAAATATTTGTTTTTAACTCATTTATGGTGGCTTTTATATATATATATATTATATCTTTTTTATAATTCTATATATCCTTATTGAATGGCTAGATCATATATCTGTAAGTTGAGAATTTAATTTGAACAACTCTAATAAAGTTAATATAAAGTGAAAAGGAGGCATTTCTAGTGTCTTTCAATTTTCTTTTATAAAACAAAGCCTAAAAAAATACCACATCATGTCTAAATTATAAGGTTTCCGAAATAACCTGTAATTTATGATTCCTACAGAAATGTTTTAATGGAATCATATCCTCCACACCTTGATTTAAATTTTTGGGGAAGGATTTAACTATTTTTGGGGAGTAAAGGATTTAATAAGAAGAACGCTAGTAACCACCAAAATGTCTATAATCGCCAAGAGTGGAGTGAGTTTTAAGGATAAGCGTTAAAATGGATTAAAAATTACCAAAAATATTAACTTAATTTTTTTCGTACATTACGGAGGAATGTATTATCCAATCCCCTCTTTACGTAAGCCTTTGGTTTGAAGTTTGAAGGTTTTTATACTTTTTAAAAGTTTAATATTATATATATATGGCCTTCGATAAAGAAAAGTATTGATATTACATCATCTTGGGTATTCGAGGAGCTTAGCCCGAAACGTGGGAAGATAATAATGTTTGGGAAGTAGTCTGAAGTTGGAAGGTTTTTATACTTCTTATACTATAAAATAATTAAAATATATAAAATACTGATGAACTTTTTAACAGTATCATTAGATATAATATTATAATTCAGTATTATTATTCCAATTGTTCTACGTTCCATATTTCGGTAGTTTTTTGATGCATGCTTTTTATACATATTTGTATGAATCTCTGTTCTATTCATTCATTATTTATTTTAGAATATGTCTCACTGTCCTCATAGAATTTATATAATAACCAGTTCTACAAAAATTTTCAGCTATGTTAAAGATACAAAAGATAAGCTTTTGAAAAATATAAATAAAGTGGTAAGAAAACCAAGTACAGGTGTAGAGGATATCATCTCATAAAAACGTTTTTCCAATACATTAACTTGGAGATTCAAGTAGCGTATTTATTTCGAAGATTTCATGAAGAATCGACCATTATTTTCCCTTTTTATTTTAAACTATAATATTCCGCAGTTTTGGTGCATAATGGTATCCTGGCTTGTTCAATAATCTCCTTCTATCTCTCTCAATATTTTCCTTGTAAAATGAATATCATTTGCTGCCGAAGGTCCTGCCTGACAAGATCTTCATTGCACATCTAATCTCTCCCGAGGCCTACCTCATCTGTACTGTGTTTGTCAGATCGGACAGACAGTTCAGATTAATATTTCCGTTGTCAGTGTCCATTATCACTCAAGGTTATGTGTCTCTGATTTCCTCGTTAAATCCAATCTGTAAGCTTTGGTGTCTTTTTTTATCCCTGGGTTTCTTTAATGGATTTGGCCACTAAATCATTCCTTTTTTTTTTTTTTTTACTTATAAGTTTCCCTTTAGGATTACTCGATTTCAAATTATCTTGTCCAAAATTAAAATGAAACCCATAGTCACCCATGAAACCCATATTTTGATGATTTTTTTTTTTAATTTGCTTCATTTTCCATCCTTATTCGCCATGTAAAATTTTATTTTTATATCTCAAATACTTTCTGAGATATTAATTTTCAAAATTTTATGAAAAACCACGCAATACCGGCATCTGTAGTTAGTGACTTAGTTTAAGTAAAACTTTCATAACTTTGGCAATTTTCATCATATCACAATGGTTCTTTCACAAAATTGTTTACACCTAACTACAAAATAAGATAAAAATACATTTAGAAACATATCTATTAAATTGTGCAGTCATTATCAGCTCACACTTGGACTTTTAAGTTAGGAAGTTATACGTAAATATTTTAAGTATGAAATTAAAAGGTCTGGAATATAATTGGTAGCTTTTTGATTGCCAGTATGTTTAGCATTACCTAAAACTGATGTGTTAGGGACATAGTTTAAGTAAAAATTTCATATCATTGTCAATTTTTGCCATCTGACAATTATTTTTTCTCGATATTGTTCAGAACAAGAATAAGATAAAAACACATTTAGCAACTTATATATTAAATCAGTCATTATTAACTCAAGCATGGGCTTAACTATTTAATAATTTAATATATTGAATTAATATTTTAATATAACTTAAATATTTTGAAGAATTGTCCATTATCACACAGATATAGACCACTGATTTCTTTGTTTAAGCCAACCTAAATAGCTTTGTTATATTTTTAATCCCCCTGCCATTTTTCTTAATTAGGTCACAAGTCTTTTTCATATACTTCGTTTATTATTTGTTTTCATATTTACTGATTAGTTTTCCTTTTATTAATTTAGAATTGTTAAAAATTTGCTTTGAGCCATCCTCCAGATTGGCATGGATGCAGATAAAACTTCATTTTTTTAATTATTTAATAAATATATCTAGTTTGGTTCCAAAAACATTGATATGGGAAGGAAATGTGTGATGCAAATCTATATCGAGATTACCAAGTTAGGAAGCAAAATGAAGAATGTACTTCATAGATGTATTATAGTTATAATTAAAAAAGTGATAAGTAGGAAACTATGAATGTATGTTATTTACAGGAATGAAATTAATTTAGTAGGACCTATTGAATAATAACAAATTATTAATTGTAAATAAACATTAGTGGCATAATTAGTCAACTTCAAAAAGAGAACCCGAAGTTTACTACGCTTAAAACATATAAAGATTTGTCAATTTTATAATTTTTTTTTGCAAAATCAATTTTTCTTCAAGAAAAATATTAAAGTCCTCTTTATCTTGTAAAATTCTTTTTTAAAAATAAATGTACCTATTTGTCGCAGAGATGTTTAAAGGGAATCCTTGGTTGTAAGAATTTCCCGTTTTTTCAAGTGCGGATTCCCCTACATGACCTATTGATTTCAGGTCTATATAATGATTATAATTTGTTAAATAACCCATCTCTCTCTCTGGACATGTAATAAGCTATAGGCTACATATTTCAGGCAATTTTATGACATGTATAATTCACTTTTTCAATTTTATCAAACAATATTTCGGAGTAGGATCCTCCTCATATATTAAGAGCATAAAGGAGAATTTGTGAATTAAATTGTAAATTTGCACTTTTTAATGTCGGTCACAAGTACTTTTGACAAACTCTTAAATATCCCTCCACTAGCTGAATAAAAAGATATTTATAGCTGTCTAATTACCTGTTAACACTGCATGAACTTGGCTACCAGAAGTAATTGTTGATCATATATCAACAATCAGCTCCTCAATCAGTTGTAAAGATTGGGCACATGATATTGATAGTGGAATTTTTTAATAATCTTTATCCCCTAAATCCTATCAATTGACAAATGTAAGTTCATAATTAATTACTGTAAATATTTTACGAAGATAGATTTAATATCATTACACTTTCAGTTTTCTAAGATATCATTATCTATCTTGAGCAAAAGACCTATAAACTTCTCTCCCTTGAGATCATATAAAATATTTCATGACTAAGGAGAGAGATAATTCATATTTTATCATGTATAAATACATTATTTGATAAAACTGTTAACGCCTTTCGTTTAGTTTCAGATTTTAGTTTGTCTGTGCTAAAAAGCGCTGACAATGAGCCGATTTAAAAAGTTCAAATTTGAAATAACGATTGTCATTTGATGTTACTCCGTCAGTCTTAAAGTTACCCTAGTTTACGGTATTTTATAATTACTAAAATTTTTAGAATTTCTCAGAACGCGATATTCCCTAAACTATTACTGGAACAGAATGTCTGGTTATTGTGATCGAAAAGGGTCTTATTGTTATCGATAAAATATTAAATCAAAAATACATATATCAAATTTTTACCGAAAAATTGATGCCCGAAATAATCCTTAATTTTGAAATGACCCATATTTAATGGATACCAATTTAATGGGGTATATATAAGAAAATGACAGTTTTATCAATGAATGTCAATACGTAGGCACTTATAGTCTTTATAGTATACCAATAACTCATACTCTTGTGTGAAGGATTAAGTAAACTTTTATTTAAACATTTGACTCGTGCAATAAAGCCTTAAATCATAAGTGGTGGTAGAACAAGATATATGACGGTTTCTTATGAAATATTCATAATATTTAGACACTGTTCGAAAAAAAAATAACAGCCGCTGAAGTAACCCGTGAAATTATTTAAACTGAAGGAGAAGGTGTCCTTGAACATCGTACAGCGCGGGGTAGGTTTGAAAAATTTAGCAGGGAAGATACGCCCTTGGGACGGAAGAAGGGCTCAGGGCTGCCATCAGTGGATATTGATGAGGTTCCATGAGATTCTGACGGACGTTTTACGAACTCTGAACTTCTGCTGTTCTGAATTGTGCGAACAGTTAGACAGGATATATGTGAATTTAATCATATATACACCATAAATATATCACAATATATTATTAGCTTTGGTTAACCATAAAGGTTTTCTATTCCAGCTGGATAAAGCTCGGCGACCTTCTGAAGAACGAACTTCTGCAATACCCACTATATACCATAATTCAGTCCTCGCTAAAATCAGCTTATCACTTGTTTCGTTCCAAAGCCCACTTTCTTTCCTCAAGAGAAAAAAAGTAATAATTCTGCAGAGGTTGAAATTGCGGGACAATAGTTTTTCGATTGCCCAAGGAGCGATACAAGTGTGGTATCAACTGGCTGAAACATTGTTGACTAAAGTGGACCACAATGGGTTTTTTTTATATTAATTTTGTATTAAATTAAAGAAATAAAAATATAAACTTAATTTTGAAAAGCGGTCAATTTTTTTCCATACTCTCTATTATTTCGACAGCATTTTTAAATTATCTTTATCAGTTTGAATTATGAATTGAAATGAATAGTTGTTGTTTTTTTTCATTTATTAGACACGGCGCGGTAGAAAACTTTTGCTGGTTATTTATTTTTAAGGCAGTAACCCGAAAAATATATTTACAAGTTTAATTTTATCTAAAAATTCATTATTATTTCTTAATGTCTAGAGACACAAATAAACATTTCAGTAATTAATAAATCTTGTTTTATTACCTTCCCTTCCGTTTAATTTTATTATAGCTACGATTCCGGGGAAAATAAAAATGAATTCATCCAAATCAACTGGATTTGCAAAATTATTACATGATGGTTATCGGTAATTTTTTTTTTCTATAGAATAACCTAAGGATGTTCGAATGTTGGCGACAGGTACAGAGGTACAATCGACAGATCTAGAGTTTGGTGGTTCCTCCTGCTTGTTATCTACTTCGCAGCTTGGATCAAAGCCAAGGTCTACAGGCAGAGGATCGTCCCCGATCTACCTCGTTAAACTACCCAACGAGTCAAAAAAAAAATTGTTTCCCATGTTATAATAATATGAAAATGAATTGTTTTTATTAGCTTTTATGCTGTGCACATATAGCCCATAGAGTCTGGCCCAATCATTGTTAGTATTGGTTAGTTTAAATTTATAAATACTAATATAATAATAATTCATACTAAAGCATTATTAGTAAAGTAAATACATTTACTGTGATCGTTAGAAATATAAAAATAAAATACATTTTGTATACAAAAGAAAATTATAATAATAAAAAATAAATAAACATTTGATTTTCTTATAATCCTCTAATAAGCTTTATATATATATATATATATATATATATATATATATATATATATATATATATATATATATATATATCCACACACACATACATACTTTTATTTGATCCGAAACATAACTTCGTAACATGGATGCTTCTATTGCAAAATAATAAACATTGTACAGTTTGTTATGATGACCTATTGTTATTAATTGTTTTATTGGTCAGTCGGGTATATTTTCTCGTTTATACAATGTTTTAAATAAGTGTCTCTAATTGTTTTCAATGTTGGGGATGATATAAAAAAATGTAATAAGCTTTCATCTCTCAGTTGTGATTTAAATCGTTTTATGTGGTTACTAGACTGATTATGCAATAAGTCATAAGCCATTATTTTGTCAACGTAGGCTCGAACTGATAAGTGCTGGCACTATACGCCTATCTTTTGAACTACAACACCAGAGCGTGACGTCTTGGCGCTTTTTGTTTGGATGTTGAGCGAGATATGGTGTTTTTCCGTTGTTTTTTGTAAGCAAAACCATAGTAGGTCTCAATTAATCGCATGTTTCACTGCTTCTACTGACATACTGATTACACAGTAGCATGATAACTTTTATCATGACTACACATAGCAGTTTAAAGGATGTGATTAGAGCTTAGGAAGGATTATAAGTGTTTTCTTATGGGATGTAGTGTTTCAAACGAATAAAAAATATAATTTTTATAATTGTTTTCCCATAGGTGACAGCCATTATCCCAGTTTCCCATAAACACTAACTCTACAACCGACCCTAAATTCATTATAATTTTTATATTTAGTTTATTTGATCTTTCAATTTCCTATTTTTTTCAGCAATTTGTTTGTTTAATTTTCTTAATTCGTATTTATATATAATTATATTTTGTACATAAACCTTATAAAAATTCTTCTACTTCTAAACTCAAACATTTACAAATAGTTTAAAAACGGGAGGATTTGAATAAATCCTATTTAAATGACTTTTACTATTCGCCTTAAACCCAATATCCTTTGATAATGTCCGTTTTGTCCCAGAATCTGCTTATCTAGTGATAGATCATGACAAGCGCTTGAAATGAAATCTCCATACAAGATTAAAAAGGACAAAAAACCGCTTGTTGATCACGACTACAATAAAATTTCAGACACAATATGTACCGAAAATGTAGATATAAAAGAATTAAATACATCTGAATAATACTTTTTTCTAATATGATACGAAGTTTCGATTTAAAATTTCCTTCAAAATGAGAATTTATTGCAAATGAACAACATTTTTTTTCAATTTTATAATGGCTTAATTCATTTCTTTCAATAAACCCTTTGAATAAATTATGAAAGAAAAAAATTATTAATAATTCGTATCGGAACCTTAATCATCAACGAAATATTTATCTGAATACTCCATCAATATAGCAACAATGCAGTAAGTTACGTAAGAAAACCGACATCAATAAAGTTGTGGATCATTTATCAAGGTTGCTAATTATGGGAATGAAGAGGAACATTTAACTGTCTTCGGGAAAGGTTACTCATCAGTAATTTACGGAGGGATTTTTTTTTCCTCTATTGGTTTAAAGAAACGTTTGACCTAAATTTAAATGCCTATAACATTTTTAATTTACTATTACTTCATTATTCTGAGTAAATTTTATAATTTTTCGAGGTTGAGGATTTTCTTTTGATTATACAGATAATTTGATTTTCTTTTGATTATAAGATAATATACTTATCTTCTAAACGGAATGCTCATCGAAATTCAAGTACCTAAAAATGTTTTGGATGGCAAACAGACATCGGTGTTAAAGATACATAGAATTTTTCATTTAAATCATCGATTTATTTCCGAGATTACTAGGTCCCGATTTTTTCCAGATTTGGTAACAAAGTCACATGTCACACCAGAGTGATTCTCGGTATTCGACATTTAAAAATGTCGGCCGATTAAATATTTCATAAGTCCATATCTCGGCTATTTATTAAGATATAGGAAAAATATAATGTTTTTTGGAATTATTGTACCACAGCCTTTTTAAAGTTCATAAATAAAAAAACAAAACATTTTTTTTAGTTTATTATTTCCAATAATGAATATTTGCAATCAATAAACAAAAAAAAGTTTTACCCGCCCTCAAAATTGGCGTTTCAAAATACGAATAATTCAATAATCGAATTTTAAAAAATCCGACCGTTCGTGGCTTTTCTCATAGAGACTACTTGGCGAGTTTTTTTTTAGATATAATATAAAAGTTGTAGGTTACCCCAGGATGATCATCGGAGTTTACAATTATGGCCGATTAAAAATTTCATATGTCAGTATCTCAGCTACCTTTTTTTTTTTTTTAACGATTTTAAAGTAATATAATGTAGAATTTCCCAAGTGGGCATTTTTTTTTTAAGGTATCTGAATTTTGTATGATAGCTATTTTTATTCAACATTATTTTTATTTATTTTTTTAATATCAATCCCATCCATTACACAGAAAATATTATTGTGATCTGTGGATGCAGTTTTATTTTAATAAATATAAATTACCTATGTTTGATTTATTTTGTTGATAGGTGGGTTTTCCTATGCCAATCTTAAGGTTTTAGAAAAATCAATATTTTCAATTTTTAATATCAGGTTATGGTCTTGTGCTGGTAAATAATTTATTTTTGATTCAGTGTGAAGTCTTATTTTAAAACACAAAAATCGAAATGTTATAGTTTATCGCCTACTTTAAAAATTTTCGAAATATAAATCTGAACATTTATAATTTTAATTCATCAACCGTTGATTCCCATCAAACAAAGAAAACCATTTAATTACTAAAACATGTTTTGGAATGTGCCCTTTTACTCCTTCTCCATCTAGTAATAAAATCGAATCTATCAAAAGAAAAGCCCACGAAGGAAAAGAGAGTAACATTTTTTTTTCTAAACGAGGTCATACACCTCTTTATATTCATATCGTTCAGTAGAATAAAATGATAAATATAACGTGGACGGTCATCTGAAGAAAGTAGGAGCTCCAAACTTTAAAACTTATTTTACTCCTGATACGTTACATGTGACTCTTCTCCTTTCTTCCGTGGGCTCATCAAATATTGTCACAACCAATTCAATTTATTTATTAAATATGAACAAGTTCAAACTGACCATGAAAAAAAATAATTCTCAAATTTGGTTTGGTTTCGTAAATGATTGATAAAAATAAAGTATTTGTAGCAAAAAAAAAAACTGTTTTTATTTTGTTTGCCTTTATTTAACGTCGCTTCGATCATTATCCATCAGCGACGGCTGTTTTTAATTGTTGTTAGAGAATTGTAAAAAAATTATGAATTAATATGAGGATTTCTTCTATATTTTATTTTTTAAATAAGATTGCTGGATGAATCAAAAATAAAATGATGTTTTAATTTTTACAAAACAATTTTAATGATTTAGCTAATTAATTTGATAGGAAATAAAATAAAAACATTGACATTTTCATTACGATGTATCGGTAACATTGACGTTTGACTTTCAATGTTTTTATTTCTTTTTTTTTTTTATTGTATCTAAGAATAAGACGATTGAAAATAGAATTTTAAATCCTGTTAAATGTATTGTATTTATTGGTTCGGAATTTCAGTAAGAAAAACGAGGAAAGTATTTTTGAATTACATAGGAAACGGTGTTTAACTAATAAACCATCATTTTTATGAGGAATAATTCGCTGATAAAGTCGAATATACGAGTACATTTATGTCAGATACACATTTATATTGGAATATACATTTATATCCTGAGCACACATATATTAGAATTTAGTTGGGACAACAGGACACTTCCTTTCCGAAAACCATACTATCATCTATTTTTCTTATTAATAATATCCAAAATATAATAGCACAGGATCAACTAAGGATACAATTAATTCGCTAATTATTTACATTGACGAAATTCACAAGTTTTCTAGAAAATGAGAAGAACTACTCTGAAACTCGAAAATATCGAGCTTCGTCCATGACACAAATATGGCTTCCTGAAGTACAAGGAAGGTTACAGATAAAATCGACTTAACGGTCAAAACTCCAAGTGTTATAAAATATTCCCAAATTTTAAGCTGAACAACCACTCCAACTATAACAAAGATTATAACTACGAGCAAAAAATAAGATGGGATAATTTCATATAAAAAACTAATGAATTACCTATGTTTATTATTAGTGAAAGACCAATTACCAATTCATCTTCAAATTCTGATTTACAATTTTTTGTTTTCTCTGTTAATGTTAAGAACATTAATAAAATCACGAATATGTGACTTTAAACCCAGAAAAACAGAGTGTTATCCTTCGATTTTTTTGTCATTCATGGCAAATATATAAAAGGTGTACAGAAAAATTAAGGATTATTTCTGGTCAAAAGACCACATTAAATGAATAAAAAAAAAACATTTATATGCTTATATATATATATATATATATATATATATATATATATATATATATATATATATATTTATATATATATTAAAAAATCAAATGAAAACCATACAATAATCACTTAAAAAAGGGAAAGAAAAGAAAATCAAATAAACAAAAAATCTTAACCGTTAAAAAAAATTTACATCTGCTATTCAAAAAATATTTAAATGAAAATAATATATATATATATATATATATATATATATATATATATATATATATATATATATCTATATATATATATATATATATATATATATATATATATATATATATATATAAAGATAGTAATCTGTATACAAAAACGTAGATCTGAAATAATTAAAATGAGAAGTGTATTCCAGTATAGTAAGGATGACAAAAAGAATTTCGTAGATGACAAACAAAAATTTAGTAATATAAAAAAAAGAAAAAAATTCTTTTAATATATAACGGAAAAAACAAGAACAACACTACCGCAGTAGAAATCGATATGAAATAATTGTTCATGATCATAAAAAAACGTGAGTAATGAAATAAAACCTTGTTGCATCATACATGATTAGCCAGCATCTGGCTGAATTAAGATGAGGAACTGTAATAGGAGGGTTTCAAGTGTAGATAAGGAGGGCGCATGCTAGATTTTAAGAGGGAGGGAATTCCAAAAAGTGATGGAGCGGGTTATAGGCAGATATTTGAAATGGAGTATTAAGTTTAGATGGTGGGGATCTTTAAGTGTGCCCCTGCGCTGAATCTATCTAGGACTTCTTGAATCTTGGGAAACGCTACAAGCAACTCAGAAGGAGAAAAGGATAAATAGATTAGGGAATCGTCGGCATAAACGTGATGGGAACAGTGAAGAATCGATTTATGAAGGTCTTTAATATTGGAACAGAAAACAAGAAGGGATATGCTCGAAGCTTGTGCAATTCCGGAGGACAGATTGAGATAAGAAGATAAAGGTTGATCAGGAAAGGGCAACTAATTGGTGCGCAGTCGATGATGCACAGGTCAACTACGAGCCAAGTGTCGGTCTTGTAGGTGTGGTGACTGGGGAAAGAAGGAACAATGAAGAGTTGGAGAGAAAATAATATGTTTTTTAGATATGAATTATCATTAGAATCAGAAAGGAAATCTTAAAAGGAAAATTTACTCCTGTATTATACATGTATCGTTGTTTAGTGAATTTATTATTTAATAAAATATCAACATATCTATTTAAGATTACTTCTAAGGATATCACAGTGAAACGATATAATCTTGATCAAGAACTGAGATTTGATCCGTTCAGCAGAAATGATTCTTGGAATTCTGATTCCCAAAACGTGCTTTAACAAAAACCGAGCAATCCTTTGAATTCACAGCGGAATATAGAGGGCTTTGAAGAACTACCCACTTAAAAGAAATGTAAATCTTTAGAAAAAAACGTGATCTTCGATAATTGGATTATTTATTATCGATTTAATAACAATTTATATTTTTGCGACAGGATATAACCTTGAATTTACCAAAAAAATATTAAATTATATTTTAATATTTTTTTTTGATTATATAATTATAGCTATAAATCGAAAAAAACGAATTCCACTTAAAAACTTTTCAGAGGTAAGTTATAATTCACACCGAAATTTTTAGCAACACTTTTAAAATTTAGAATTTTAGTGTCGCTGTCTTATACTCATATATCTCCAAACATTTTATGATTTTTTAATTTCAATTCACGTTTAATTACTACATTAAGATTATCGATTTTCTTTTATTAAATATAAGGTGGCTCGAACTAATAATACGTCCTTTAAGATCTTATTTAAATCCTCCTCAGAGCCCGGATTCTCGTGCAATTGCACTTTTTTTTCGGTTGCTTGAAATCGATGGGGACAAGTTATTAACACGATTAAGACATCCGGATTAACATATGTAAGTTTTATTTTGCACGAACTTGCACATTTTAAACATTTTTGTGCCTTATCGCCTTAACATAAATTTCACATTTTATGTTTTTACTGCATTACTGCATTTGCACATTTAGCCGTAATTAAAAAAAAAAAGCATTGTAAATTGCTTGAAAATATAAACATCGAAGCAAAATTACATTGGACAGATTCACGAAGTAATACGTTATTGTTTATGACATTAAATATAATTCAATTTTTGGAGAATTCTGGAACTGAAAATGAAAATTGAAGTTTTTTTTCTCTTTTTAGATTCGAAGAAAGCCAGTGAATCCTTACCAACCCATTTGCTTCCTTTTATGTTCTAAAGTACTACTATCAGTCTGTAGTTGGCAAAATAATTATACATAAACAAAGTTTTTCGGACAAAAATATGTTCAATAATTTATTGAAAATTAATTAATTAGTGGATATCATAACAAACAATATCTCGCATAAATTTTTACGAGTGCAGGTAATTAAAAATCGGTACAACCTAATTAAAAACGAGGGAGAGGGAGAGGGAGAGGGAGAGGGAGAGGGAGAGGGAGAGGGAGAGGTTGAGGGAGAGGGAGTGGGAGAGGGAGAGGGAGAGGGAGAGGTTGAGGGAGAGGGAGTGGGAGAGGGAGAGGGAGTGGGAGAGGGAGAGGGAGAGGGAGCGGTTGAGGGAGAGGGAGTGGGAGAGGGAGAGGGAGTGAAGGAGAGGGAGAGGGAGAGGGAGAGGGAGAGGGAGAGGGAGAGGGAGAGGGAGAGGTTGAGGGAGAGGGAGTGGGAGAGGGAGAGGGAGAGGTTGAGGGAGAGGGAGTGGGAGAGGGAGAGGGAGTGGGAGAGGGAGAGGGAGAGGGAGAGGTTGAGGGAGAGGGAGTGGGAGAGGGAGAGGGATTGAAGGAGAGGGAGAGGGAGAGGGAGAGGGAGAGGGGAGGGAGAGGGAGAGGGAGAGGGTGAGGGAGAGGGAGAGGGTGAGGGAGAGGGAGAGGGAGAGGGAGAGAGAGAGGAAGAGGGAGTGGGAGAGGGAGAGGGAGAGGGAGCGGTTGAGGGAGAGGGAGTGGGAGAGGGAGAGGGAGTGAAGGAGAGGGAGAGGGAGAGGGAGAGGGAGAGGGAGAGGGAGAGGGAGAGGGAGAGGGAGAGGGAGAGGTTGAGGGAGAGGGAGTGGGAGAGGGAGAGGGAGAGGGAGAGGTTGAGGGAGAGGGAGTGGGAGAGGGAGAGGGAGTGGGAGAGGGAGAGGGAGAGGGAGCGGTTGAGGGAGAGGGAGTGGGAGAGGGAGAGGGAGTGAAGGAGAGGGAGAGGGAGAGGGAGAGGGAGAGGGAGAGGGAGAGGTTGAGGGAGAGGGAGTGGGAGAGGGAGAGGGAGAGGTTGAGGGAGAGGGAGTGGGAGAGGGAGAGGGAGTGGGAGAGGGAGAGGGAGAGGGAGAGGTTGAGGGAGAGGGAGTGGGAGAGGGAGAGGGATTGAAGGAGAGGGAGAGGGAGAGGGAGAGGGAGAGGGGAGGGAGAGGGAGAGGGAGAGGGTGAGGGAGAGGGAGAGGGTGAGGGAGAGGGAGAGGGAGAGGGAGAGAGAGAGGAAGAGGGAGAGGGAGAGAGAGAGGGTGATGGAGAGGGAGAGGGAGAGGGGGAGGGGGGAGAGAGAGAGAGAGGGTGAGGGAGATGGAGAGGGAGAGGGAGAGGGAGAGGGGGAGAGAGCTCAAAAATTATTATTAAATCCGATAATTCATAGAAAATTCTGTTTAGATCTGATTAATCATAATAGTCCTGAAAAATCGTGATCATATCTGTTTATTATAAATTATTATGAATATGATTAATCATCGTAAATCATGATTAAATCCGATTAATTACAATCATTATTGAACCCGATTTATAATTTTTAAAATCCTGATTAAATTTAAATAAATAATAAAGATCGTTGGATGATTGATCAAAATAAATGATGTTCAATCTTCTTTCGTCCTTTTTTTTATTTCAAAATTTTTGCTAAACTAAAAGTTATTGCAGAATGAGCAAAGTACTGAAGTAATCTACATAACATTTCGCTGCAAATATTTTACAAAAATTAAATATTCGGAAATTGAAAAATCGGAAAACTATATATATATATATATATATATATATATATATATATATATATATATATATATATATATATATATATATATATATATATAAGTTAAAACCTGTTTGACACGAAACGCAAAAAAAAAAGAGAAAATGGAGAATGATGTGAACGCCACAATGTCTGGAATACAACTGACTTTATTTACTTTTCTTACAGCCTTATATAGGATTTGCTATGTTTATTTATATATTTTTCTTCATAATCCATAACTCTCCACTTAACTCTCCCGCACCAGTTCACGAAGTGAACTCTGAGAAAGAATATATAAATAACCATCAGCATACACAAAAAATAAAATAATTAAAACTATATATACGTATGTACAACAATATATAGAGAATCAGAAGATATATATATATAACTCTAGTAGCAATAGTAGACTACATAATACTTAATCGAACTAACACAAGCACAAAAAATAAAAACTCTGCTAAACAAGCGAAAAAACAAAAAAAAGGCACACTTATAAACTAGAAAAACTATTTACAATTAGTGATTTACAATACTTCATAAAACCGAAATGAAAACTAATCGACACACTGCTCATGAAACTATCCCTAACAAAACTTAAAGACTAGGTCTGACAAACAAAAAAAAAAGGAAAAACTTCGATGAGCCCTGCTCACTATATAATTACTATATATTAAGTACTATATATAATTTCAAAGTTCTCTCAATTGTTTCCCGCATCCAAAGGAACGCGGAGATGCCTGACGTGGGTATGTCGCACTCTTTGTGCGCCTTGAATCTCTTGTATCGATACAATATTGTGTTCTTTGAGTGCTATCACCCTGAACGGCCCCTCGTATACGAAATTTTATTTTCTTTCAAATTAATTTCGTGGCATGTCCGCCCGGTAGCCGGTAATGCCCCCCCTTCCACATAGAACGCATCCCTAAACTTCTCGAGTAACACCCCTATTCTGCCGCCCCTTGCCCCCGCCGTTAGGGTAGTCGTACGAAAACTTGACTGCACCGTTCGGAACCGGCCCTGGTGTGTCTTACTCCCCAACTGTATTTTCCAGTTGCCGTTACTCCCATCTAACCGAAAACCAACCGAATCTAGGGCATCGCATCCGATTAAGACATCGTACTGGGATGCTAGTTCCCTCAGCACGTGGACAGCCATTGTTACGTCGCGCCCCGTTAATTCTCGCAAATTCCATTGATATTCTCCCAGGACTGCGCAGGATCCGCTCAAAGTGGTTATCGAACATCTACATTTCTCGACCACGTCAGTACACCCTAGCATCCCTTTGCTCACGAGAGTACTCGTGCTCCCCGTATCAATGAGGGCCCTAATCTTCCCCTGACTCCACTCTACTATGGGCAACCTATCCCACACATTACATACAGTATTTACCTCGTATTTCCAGTCTATGTGGTTGCCCGCGTCTCCTCAAATTTGAGTCTCCTTCCTCGCCGTTGCTGCTGTTGGCCGTAGTTTCCTGCTGCTACGTCCCTTCGTGATTTGTGCTCACGAAGTCGGCTGCTCCTCCTCCTCTCCACTGGAACTCGATGGCGATGACGTCCCCTCGGAGCTCGATGATGTCGGGCGACGCGTGTGTCTCGTCCGATGAGCGTTAACCGCCATAGGTTCCTCCCGTGGCCTCTTCGAATGCATCCAAGGGCATGCCCGTGCCACATGCCCTTTTTCGCCACACTCGAAACATTTCACAGACGGACAGTTCGCCGCAATGTGACCAGTCCTACTGCACTCGTAGCATCTTCTGTCGTCTCTAAGTGGCTTCCGAGAGGTGAATCTTTGCTCTTCTTCCCTCCTATGAGATCCGCGCTCGTCTCTGCGTGAGCCGTGCTCCCCTTTTCGGCCACTGCGCTGCTCATCTCTCCTTGGTGAAGGCCTCCGAAAGGCTCTTCTTTGCCTTGGCCTTGCCTGTTGCCACACGTGCTCTGGTTGGACCTCATCTTCCTCCTGTTCACGAGCCTCTCGATCCATGATTTCCCGGACACAGTCTAGGAACGTCTTTTCTGCAGCGAACTTTTCCCTAGTTTTTAAGTTCCTTCCTAGCTGCACTTTCAAGATTTTATCGTAAATGGCCAGCTGTTGGCCTGCTTCTGCCTGGCCGACGGTCTCGACTATTTTCTCTGCTATGGCGATATATTGGCGTAACATCGTTGCCGCAAATGAATAACCTGACTGGCCTGTGTGCCGGGTTTCTGTAAACAGCCGGTACAGGTCTTCTTCCGGCAACCATCTTCCTCCGCCATACGCCTGTTTCAGCCGCCGCACTACTTCGTCCCATGCCGTCAGTTCGTCTGCCTGGATGTGATTTAGTATGCTGCGTCGCACCCTTCCTACTAATGATGCCCGCAACTCCAAGACATCGAGTTGGTCTACTAGCCCTGCTGTTATCTTGGACACCAGCAGGACATGGATTTGTTGGCCTCTCTTTAGGAAATGGTTAAGGTGGCCGATCTCGCCTCCAAACTTCTCCAACTCTGCTATGGCGCTCTTCAAGTAGGTGGCTGTCGCGGTCCTCATCCGCATCCATTCCAACCTCATCATCTCCGCATTAACTGCTTGCATCATCTCGGTGCTAGCTGCTGCCGAGGTGTTGCCTTCTTCTGACATTCTGGATGACGTCTGAAATTCGCCCTGGATCTCGCGTACCACTTCGTCTAATGTACTTGGTCGAAGCGGCATCTATACTAGCGAGACTAAATTAATTTTCGTCGGGTTTGGCGAATATCTAAAGGTCCCGGGTTTCGGCACCAGTTAAAACCTGTTTGACACGAAACGCAAAAAAAAAAGAGAAAATGGAGAATGATGCGAACGCCACAATGTCTGGAATACAACTGACTTTATTTACTTTTCTTACAGCCTTATATAGGATTTGCTATGTTTATTTATATATTTTTCTTCATAATCCATAACTCTCCACTTAACTTATATATATATATATATATATATATATATATATATATATATAGCTTATATATATATATAAGGTTCCATATATATATATATATATATATATATATATATATATATATATATATATATATATATATATGTATATATGGAAGAGAATTTTAGAAAAAACAAAACACAAGAATGTTTTATAAGGCATTTAAGACAAGAATTAGAGGATATGTGGCACCAAACCTGAATTTCCAGAGAAAGGACGGAACGATAGCTCAAAGTGATGGGGAAAACTGTGAAATACTGGTGGACTACTTTGAAAATCTGCTAAACAGTGAGGAACCAAAGGAAAAGATGAAGACGAAAACAGATACGACACAGAACCCAAATAGCGTTTCACCATCATTAGAAGAAGTGAAGTAAATCATATTCGCACTAAAGGATAACAAAGCAGCTGGGGAGGATGGAGTTATGGCAGAGATGTGGAAATGCGCAGAGGAAAGTTATATAGCCAAAGTGGAAGGAAGATGGACAGAGGAGCGTAGGAGGGAGGGAAATGGGGGAAAAGATGAGGAAGGTGTGGGCTGAGAGAAAAATGAAAGCCATTAAATGAAATGATATACGCGTGGTCCTTAGCTGGCCTTTGTCGCGATAAATAAAATAAATAAATATATATATATATATATATATATATATATATATATATATATACACACACACATATATGCTCGAAAATGCGGTTTTGTTAAAACGAACATTAGATTCTGAGTAAGTTCTAAAAGAAGTTCCCTGGGGACACGCTGGCGAAGGAAACATTATCTAACATAAGTTGCTGGTGCATCAACTATTGTGTCTGTTGGTTTCAAAGACAAGAAACAGCGTGCTCTATTAATCTGAGTTTTAGGGTTATTTTTTAGTTTTACAATATATTTCATCTTAGATATGCATTGCCATCTATTCATAATATAAATTTATATAAACCAAAAAAATATTCAATGCATAATAAGAAGCATACCTGCATATTTCCGGAGAGAAGGCTATGATGCTGTAGTTGTCAGGCTTCCTGAACGGCGGAAAGATAGTGGAGTCGGTGCCTGAAAACCTCCTACACTCGCCCCCGGACCAGACGACATTCTCTGAATTCCCGTTCATGGCCACCACTTTCCCGATGCTGTACACATCCTGGACTCCTTTCTTAACCGTGATCCGGGCTTCCTCTGGGGTGGCGTTCCTCTGTGTGAAAAAAGGCATTGTGTGTTCAACTAACAGCTTTAAACTTTGTTATATGTAAAAAAAAAAAAATAATAATGTAATAAAGTAAGCTTTACAATTTTTGTCCTAAGCAACAATGCAATAACAACTACTACTAATGTTTTTTAAATGTATGTACATATCGGTATGTTAGATTATTATTTATTGGTAGGTTAAGGAACTATAGAATCATGGAGTTCCATGTCGGGATTACCAAAGATTTTTATCTGGTTTAGTAAAATCTGGGCAGAGTCGACTCAGCCTACTTGATTAAATGAATCAACCAAAATCCTGTTGGAGCTTAGGAGAGACTGGGGTAATTGTAGTCATCTAAGATGAAACAATAATGTAAATAATAATTTGTAGTACTTTGGAACACTATAATCCCTAATGAGACACTAATACCCTTATCTAAGTACTAATTACTTAATATCGCAATAAAACTAAACATTTTTTGTTAAAGTAAAATAAAAAAGTAAAATATCAGCTATGAATGTTATTAGCCCCATCCCGGGATAATGGCAATCCCTGGTTTCAACAGTTATTTATTAGCCATACAATGAAAATGGGGATTTTTTTAACGATATGACTTTATAACTGAAAAGCTGATATTTTTGTGTTGCATATTTAATTTTTCTTTGTTGGCTTTTTCATCGACAAATCTTCACTAACAGCTTTTTTCAAAACTTCTGCAGTTATTTAGTATTTTAGCTTCGTCTGTATTCAAAAAGTAAAAAAAAAAGACTGTACTTAAAATCCATTTAAACAACTATGTGTTATAAAAGACGGTACTATCATGATATCATGCAACCATTAATATGTCAGTGTAACTAGTGAAACAGGCAGGTAATCTGTACTATAGCTTTGCTTACAACTAACAACGAGAAAAACACTTTATCTCGTTCAACATTCAAACAACAACTGCCAAGACGTTGAGCTCTGGTGTAGTAGTTCAAAAGAGAGGCATGCAATCTCAGTCCTACGTTAAGAACTTCACGAGAAATCATAGTGACCACGATTACCCCTTGACTTCCATTACCCCAGTTTTCCGTACCCTCTAAAATCTCTGTACCACAGCTATAATCATGGCGGCAGCTGATACGAGAGGGCTCATTCTGCAAAGCTCAAGCAATTATTTAAAATTTGATTGCTCCGTTTTGTATAGAATTGTATACTTATACTAATTTAAACTTTTTATCTCATCACAGAAATGAACATAAAAATAAATTTACCATCTGTGCATGGCTTTGCAAGAATTTACTAGTTTAGGTAATCAAGGAATTCTCTTGTGGTGTGGGGTTAATATAGATTCGTGGAAGATGTTAGTACTTCAATGCGTTCAAGTTATTGGTCGTTATTTGGTTAAAATTATTGTTGGCAGTGCCTAAAATTGTTGGGGACTCATGATCCTTGAGTCTTTTGTGACGTGAAACAAGGCTTCAAACTATTCTACGTAATACCTTCAACTCACCATTTTCTCAGTATGTTTCTAGGCTTTAACAATACTCCAAAGTTCTATCCCGCATGCCTGTATTGATTTTAGCAAAAGTTAGTTGAAAGTTTGTACGTCGGCTAAGGGTAATTTTGAACGTATGTCGAGTAAACTTGATAAACGCTAGCAGCTTATGTTTAGATGTCTTCGATTAAATTCGATGTCTGTTCTCCAAGTTAGTCTCTTGTTCATGCAAAAACCAAAAGACTGCATTTCCTCTGATACAGACATCGCAACGTTATTAATATATACTAGAGATCTTGTTATTTATTCAGTGTTATGATTTAAAAAAATAATAATTATTTATTGTTTGTCTCTATTTTTTAATAAATCTTACCGATTTTCTTGTTTATTCTAAATCATCATTATTAATTTATTTTTATAATTGCTTATTTTATAAAAATTGTTTTAATTATTTATATATGTTTTATTAAATTTTTATAGCTACATAACATGGCCATGTTTTTATAAACATTAATTAATTCAACGTTATATTAATTATAAACGTTAATATTTTTCAACCCAACGTATATAAATTGGGAACTAAAGTTGCATAAATAATTGAATATATGTATTTAATAAATTGATATATTTAAATATTATATTGAAATATTCAATTAATAATAATTTTATTACAAATACAATTTTTACAAATATAAAAAAAATGTCACTTAAATTTATATTGAATTATTGTTAGCTGTTTATGTTTATATATATATATATATATATATATATATATATATATATATGTTTTTATTACACCGGGTATTTGAGAATGCCGAACAGCTGAAACGTTAATTTTCAATAAATAACTATTGAAAATTGTTGTGATTTAGTTAAAAATTAAATAAACAGTATTGATAAAAACCCAAAGTGACATAATAAAATAATATTTTTTAAATTATTTGATGCTTGATTTTTCACTCTCATTAGTCTGGAATCAGATGGATTTGAGATTGATAAAAGTCAGACTCATACCGTTTTATCTTCGTTATCCAGGACACAAAACCAATCAGTCGAAAGCAAGAGATACAAACAGGAAATCAAAATAAATTAATAATGTCGAAGTTTTTTTTATAATAAATATAAAAGTATGTAATCAGGCCCTACCTTGTGATTGTCCTGAATATTATATCACACGAATACCTTCGGGATAACGCATCATAAATTCAATCCACGACAAGATGAATAAGGTATGATATTCTGAAAGGCTTCTTTATTACATTTTTTTCCTGCTGGGAGATTATGTTTCAAAAATTATTGTAATAACTACGCCATTACGTTAATAATTGTAATATTACCATTATCTCTATATGTAAAATGAAAAATCGATTTTTTAAATATTTATTTCATCCATTTTAATCCTAAATTATGAAAATTGGTGTTAATACTGGGCAATTCATTTATGTTCATTGGTTGATAGTAAATAGGTAATTAAAAAAATATAAGAATAATTGTAAAATGAAGATGAGATCTCTGTCAAGGTGATATAGTAAAAAAGAATTACGAAATTTCTTTTGTGTTATTTTTCAGATTAGCCAACGCTTCAGCCAAATGATGGAGGATGGCATGAAGCTGACGCCATCGAACTCCACCCACACGGAACTGGGCAATCATTAAATTATATACTTAAATATAAACAATTAAAAAGAGATTCACCAAAAGTATAATTCCATTAACTTATAAGTGAATCGATAAGTTGGATATGGAGTCAACTAAACTGGAACTCACTTCCAAACTATGCAAAGATCTATTCTCGAAGTTTATAATATGTAATAACTTGATTTTCTAACTCAAGTATTTGTTTATTAAATTTAATCAAAACTCTAAAGTAAGTTTTAATTAGCTAAATGAACTTGTTTAGAAATTGTTTTATATTATTTTTATTTTTTTTAAATAACAAACTATCGTCATCACAAGGTGATGTACTCCGATATCACCCGACTATTTAGAACCATTTCTTTTTCAATGCTATTCGATATTATTTGAAAGATTTATAAAGCATTCTTAGCACTTTCATTTATATGGTAAGTAAGTTTATAAGCTAGGCTAAAGCGTTTTTCTATATATTTGTTTTAAAATTTATTTTTTTTAAATCTCTATGGTTTGAAGGTAAATATCATGTGGAAATGAGATTCCTAAATATAAACCTTTTCCTAAAGGGTGTGGCCTAGAATGGGTTCGTTAGAAAAATGGAGCAGCTACTTGAATAAAAAGTAGCGGCCCCAATTCAACCGCAAATTAAGGCTGAGACATATTAGGTAAGCTTTGGACTGAAAATAAAACACTGGGCCTCCAGTTTTGGTGGAAATCACTTCAATCATATATATTCCCATGAAAATTAAGTTAGATCTTATATAATTTATATTCAAATATGTAAAATATCATCAATAATACTGACTGACTCAAGTCTTCAGCTTATACTCCTAATTATCTAACTACTGTGTACAGAAGGCGTCCTAGGAAATTCTACAGAATAAAATTAATGGATGTAGAAATTCAATTGGTTTCAACAAAAGCTCTTCCTTGAAATAGATCAATTCTTCTGTCCGAGAGAGCGTAGAATTATTAATGATATTTACGAAATAATGATAAACGTTTAACCGTTTAAATCGTTTAATCTAAACGTTTATCTTTAACATTTATCCTGGCATTGAAAGAGCAGAATAAAAATATGTTGCTACCATGTAATTTGCGCCGAAATAAAATATACCCCTAACCACATATTACCATATATCTATATACATTGTATTCATTTACTAATAGCTCATAAATCAAATCGTTGCTTATTATCGTTTGTTCAAAATAGTTATTTAGCCACAAAATCATTACCATAATTTTTTTTACATTTTTCTTTTTAAACTACTTAGTAAAATTTTTAACAAATTCACTAAATTCTGCTAAAACTTAATTATCAATATAAATTTCATAATTTTTAGTAAATATTTAAAATTTTAGATTTTAACATTTGAAATATATTACTGAATGACTCAATTGGAAGAAGAGTGCCATAATATGAAAATACTTGTTTTTACTTTTTTTTGCTTGGAAAGCTTCAAGTATTATATTTCTTTGCCAATAAATGTTAGATTTTTAGTTTCAATATTCAGAGCAATAAAAAATGTTGTTATCATAGTTTAGCTATTTTAAGTTTACTAGTCAAACATTGTGGTTAGAGAATAACTTTATAAAGACTGTCTTGATAAAGATAATAATAAATTATTTTAATAATATTATTCATATATGGCCAAAAAGTCAATATTTCGATTCTGTATGAATATTTATAAACATCATTATGTATGATAAAAATATTATTTTGTACTTTGAATATTTTATTGAATGTGTGTAAAGTTGATTTTTTTTTAAACTAAATTTATTGTTTAATATAAAAGAATCTTTTTTTAAATATTTGTCTTTATTATACATTAATACTAAAGGAGCACTGTTTTTTACGAAAAACTCCCACAATTTGGTTTATGATTAGCTTTTTTTTTTTTAAACAAAAAAGGTAAGCTGTTTATGTTTTATCAGTGAGTTGAAGGACAATGATAAACCTAAGTAGGCAAAATTTTTTGCAATTTTTTTTTTTTTCATCAATATCTTCTACATTTAAAGAACTTACGGTAATTTTTACTTGATTCAGAAAACAACTCCTTCTCCAAGTCAGGTATGACTTTTCATTTTAAATATCCTATCAATATAAAATACGCAAAAAATGCTAATAAATAATAACAGATCTACAATATAAATTCGTCCTTTGTCAATCTGAATGTATGGTATCGATCAAAATATCTTTAAGACAGAATGATTCAATTCGAGATTACTAGCATCGGAAATATATGAACGTCTCAAGTCTGAGCCCGTTCTTACTCTACCAAAATATCCTTAGATATTTTATAGAAACATTTTCGTTATTTTAATTATAGGTACCATAGTGTGTTTATAAAAGCCTTTAGTTGCAAGTGTATATCAACAATTTTCTAAATGAAGTTTACCAGATCGAAGGCTAAGATGTGTGCATGCACTAAAATAATCTTCCTGTGGGAAACTGTTACTACATTTTTTATAAAGTAAAAGATTACATGAAAAACATAATTTTATTTTGATATGGTTCATTAGGTTCATGAAAAAGAAACAAAAACTTAGAATATTTTAAGATAAACAGCGTTTCATTATATGCCGCTTAAAAAGATAATTAATACTCTAAAATTATAATAAAATATTAGAATTATTACTCTATAATGTGATATATATGCATAAGGAATAATTAACTTATTTTAATCTTGACGTTGTTTTTAAATAGAGATGATATGGTGCTGGACATAAAAAGCTTCTTAAAATAAAATAAAATATAATGAATTTGAGACTGTTTATCTACATTTATCAATTACTTTAAACTTTTACATGATGAACTTTTAAATATTGAGTTAACACTGATACCATTTAAACTTTTATCACCGTTTTAAATTACAAAACAGTTGATAAAACACGGCGAAAAATTGTTTATTTATTCAACAACCCGCTTTGTTATCATGTTCTGTTGGTGGTTAAAACTTTTAGGGAGAATAACATAAATATTTAAATACAGTTTGCAATTCTAATTTTCGAGGCAGTGGAATATTTCTACTAGTCTTTTATGTCGACAGGAAAAAAAAAAATATATATATATATATATATATATATATATATACATATATCTATATATACACATATATATATATATATATATATATATATATATATATATATATATATATATATATATATATATGTGTGTGTGTATGTGAAAATGCAATTTTCACTGAAACTTTATTCATAATAGTACCTATTGTCACGGTATTTATCAACAGAAAACAATAATATATTTGATTAACTCTTAATATGTCATTAATATCTCAGGCTTTGTTGTTGATTTTTACGTTTTCCGAAGGTGTTTGTGGAGTTGGCTCACTATAACCACTTGTCTAGACTTCTAAACTACTCAGTGCGGTGGGAATGTTCATATATATATAAATATATATATATATATATATATATATATATATATATATATATATATATATATATTTATACTTTATTTTAATTTATTATTAAAATATTCTACATTACCTGAAAAAGTAATGCACGCAAATGCTGCATTACGAAATTGGTGTACAAAGAAAAGTCTTAGTAGTAAGTAAAAAAAAATATACTATATATATATATATATATATATATATATATATATATATATATATATATATATATACATAATTAATATTAAAAAAATAATGTTTTAGACGACCGCATTCTGTAATTCCTTATTTATTTATTTTCTTTGGGTTTTTTAGGCTACTTTGATTAATTTCATAACATTAGTATATATTAGATTATATATTATATATCCTCATATTTCTTTTCTCCTAAAGACAAAATAGACCCTTTCCAAAAAAGCGGAGTATACGAACTAAATTGTAATGATTGTGCAGCCAAATACACGGAAAAACTGTAAGATCGCTAAATCAGAGATTAAAGGAACATATAGGTGCATATAATAATTAGACAGATAATTCCAACTTTGCAATTCATTTAAATGAAAATAATCATAAATTCATCAAAGACTCAGGAGTTAAATTAATACATCACGTTGAAAACAGTCTCAAATTAAATATATATGAAGCACTTGAAATAATCAAATCCAATTCAGATTTTTGCTTAAATGTCCAAATAAATATCTCCAATAGTCCAATCTTAAATTTATTCCCATCTATAACAGAAAAAACAATTACTCACCGGCCTTACTGGGAAAACCCTGACCCTTAAACCGTTTTCCTAAAAATATCCTATGTCTCGTTCATTGCCAGTACAATGCGAGAAGAAACCAGTAAAAACTTTTCTGTTTGATATAATCCATTTAAACCTTGGTGAGTACCAACATGTATTTGATTTCTTGTCTTAATTAAATTCATAATTCATAAATCTTTTATAATACTGATTTATATAATTTAATATGTATAATAATACCAACTATATTTTGAATTGCTTATTTTTGAATTTTTTGTGTGTTTTTAGAACTGAGGATGAATGTATAACATTCGAAACTAGTTTTCAATTAAATAAATTTATAGAAGTGGCAAATAATTTATCAATCCCTAATATATTATAGATTATACATTTGATATTTTTGACAGATTTGATAACAGATATGCAATGTAAATTAGACATTTTTCGATAGTTTCTAACTCTTTCTTAGAGCTGTAATAACTAAGTTCTTCTTAAACATTTGTTAAGTTGAACATCGATATATAAAATGGTGGGGCAGAAATAACTAAATAAGTGAAACATTTCGAAGGGCTATAAAAAAACTAAGCAATGTCTCTATAAAAAAAAATATATTGAAAATAGTTTTATGTAAAATTATCTAGTCATGTCTTCTCAAATCATCAAGAGTACGATATTGGTGTTTAAACCCCTTGTCCTTGAGATACCCCAAGAGAAAAAATCGCAAGGAGTTAATCTGATGACCGTGAATGTCATTGTAAGTCACTCCTCAAAGAGATCAATCTGTTTGGGAACATTTCCTTCCAAGAGCACATCGAGATGGTACAGTCGTGGAACCATACATCCTCTGCGTCGATTTTATCACACTCAAGATAGTTTCAAGGGTGTAGCATAGTCTCCAACATCTGCACGTAACGATCTGAATTCACAGTATTGTTACAGCCCCCTCATCAAAAAAGTACCAACCGATAAAACCGGTCACCAAAAAGCCTATTTTATTCGACAATTTATAGTCAATAACGACCGATATTTGGAAGATCTGATTTTTAAAACTCTCTGAAATAAAACTATTTTGAATGCACTTTTTGAAAATAACTGACCAGTAATTTCTGCCCTATCCCATATAATTAATATAATTCAAAATAAATTACAATTAAATAAAAATAACAATACGATCGCTTGTTTTTTTTTTTTTTTAAATCCCCACCATTGTTACCATCGCCTAAGTATGTCCTAATACAAAATAATTTGTATTAAAACGAATTATACCCTCACCCCTTCTTGAAACAACAAGCATAATCTGGCGCTTTGTTCAAATAAACTTGCTATTTTCAAAGCAAGCATAGCTGTACAACTTCACCGCATTTTAATTAGACCAGAAAAACGTGACAGCAATATAAGCCTTCCAAAGGCAAAACGGAATGTGCCCGCCTACTTCAGCAAAATTTTCTCAAGATGAAAAAAACAGACAAAGAGATTTTATATTTAAAAAAAAAATAGATGACTATTAATTATATAAAACTTGTAGGGAAATATTGAAAATGAATTATATAATATGGGAATAATTTCGCATTCCTTGAATAGGTATGTTTTGAACTATAAAAATTAGAATTTCGATATTACCCGTTGCGAAACTCTTAATTCTACGGAATAAGGAAAAAATATATTCACACAACTCCTTTTCCATCACATATTTTATTGCGGATTTGCTTTTTACCATTTCAAAAGCCTCATAGCTAAAACAAAATATAAAACATGGCATGTTCGGAGGTCATAAGGAAGGATTGAAAAGCACTCTAATGAATCATGAGAATGACCAATTTTGAAGATAAACGAGATGGAAATGGTGATAGCAGGGCACATAATACGGGCAGCTAGATAGATATTTATTTTGTTTACGAATTTCTTCATGCAATCAAGACCGGTCTTGATCTTATGAAAGACTAAACTACAACAGAGTATAATACTAAATATTTACAACAATTGAAAATATACTAAATATTTACAACTGAAAATATACTAAATAGTTACAACAACCGATAATATACTAAATATTTTCTTAAATTAAATTCTATTTAAAAATTATTTAAATAATTAAATATTAACAACTGAAAATATACTAAATATTTACAACAACTGAAAATATACTAAATATCAACAACTGACAAAATATATTTTAAGTGTTGCTTAGTTTATGACCCTATTGGCATATTTACGGTACTTATACTCGAAGTATGTTTCCGGAATACCACTCGTTTTAGTTTCATAATTTCTTCTCCAAAAGTATTAGCATTTCGAATTTCTCAGGGCTAGATCAGCTAGGTAATATCATATAACAGCTAATAATAAAATATCGTACCATTCACGCTAGTGATACATGTATTACTTTCACATGACTATATGTTTTTATTTCTCCTCCCCCCACTGAAACAGTATTACTAAAGAAGAATCGTAAACGGGCATCTTGAAATGCATTGTAAAAATGGCCCATACATTTATTTAATTTTAAATATTTTTACAATATAGCTGATAAATGACTATTTAAATGAAATATGGCACATTGCATTATCGTTTCCAGTTCTTCATGCACTCAACTATATATATAAAACTAAAATTAGTTTCTGAGCCGTAGAACCCTGTCTTATGAAGGAAGTGTGCTGAGGTCACCAACTCAATACAAACAACCTCTTTATATTGAATCGTAGCAGAAGGATGGTACTCCTTGAACCTACTGTAAGGGAATGAACCATAATGTTTATTAGGAATAGTATCGCACAAAACATCAAAACTATCATTGTATTAATGCGTCTTATATTATCAATTAATTCTGACAATACTACTAAATCCCATAAATAATCAAATTTGACTCCCATCCTGTGAGTCTAATAACTAACCTTATATTAAAAGCCGGGTGGATGAAGATGCTACGTAATAAATGCTTGGATATTGATTTTTTCTTATGAATGATGATGTTATATGATTATCTTCGCCTTGAAACATTAACAACGCAAGATTCTTCCTTAATCGCATGATTTCTCAGTTGATTGGATAGATCATGTTTTTAAATAAAATACATAAAAAATAAACCTTATTTTTCATTTTCTCAAAACTTCAAATTTGTCTCAAAACGGCTCTAACGATTTTGATGAAACTTGCATAACTTATTCTTCATAAAGCCCTTTAACTTTTCATTTAAGTAGTACATCACCGAGGAAATGCAGGGAACAAATTTATGATGAAAATAATATTTTATTTGCGCATAGCTTAAAAAGTATGCATTTTATGGTAAATTATGTATAGGATTGCATGAAAGATAGTTAAATTACCTAAAAAACAATAAAAGAATCATCAAAATCGGACCAGTATTAGCAAAGATACAGCGCATCGGACTAGCCGGAAATAGCTATTATATCATGGATTTTACAATTTTTTACGATTTTCTCGTAAACGGCTCCAACGATTTTGATGAAACTTGCCTACATTATTTTGCATAAAGGTCTCTAACTTTTCATGTAAGTAGTATATCAACGAAAAAAATCAGGGAAAAAAGATATGACGAAAAGAATATTTTATTTGTGTTTAACTTAAAAAGCATGCAATTTATAGTAAATTATGTATCATATTGTATAAAAGATTATTAAATTATCTAAAAAAAAAAAAAAAATGATTATCAAAATCGGACCAGTATTAGCAAAGATACAGCGTATTTTATGAGAAGCACAAGTCCCTAGATGGATAACCGAGCGCATCTGAAAGGAGACGGATGCGACCGAACCTTCTCCCACCAATCTGTTATAAACAATATACTCTGTAATAAAGTAATTTAAGAATTCAAAAGCGGAAATTAACTTAATAATTTCTACTTTCATATTATTTAATGGAAAGAAAATATTTCCATGAAAACTAAACCGAAACTTTTAAAATATATTTGGAACTTGACGAAGTTAAAATATACAGGTAGTGTACAGAATTGTTGTACTAAAATTGTTTAAAACCTGTTTTATTGTACTTAAGTGGGAGAAGATGTGAAGAAGTGGATGCTGCCGAGTTCATTTCAAGTATTGTTTATGTGAACTCTTTAAAACTATATTAAAAAGATAATTATTATTATAATAATACTGTGAGGGAAAGTTGTGTGATGCGCGCTCCGCACCAGATTTTTTTTTTCTCTGTCAGCTGCTTCGTAGCCTGCAATATCACATTGTGAAAGCACAGCTCTCTTGTCCACTAATTCATAAATTTCCCGAGGAAAATAAGGCAAAATTAAATATGCCATCAACTGTAGATTGGTGTTCTTCAGCATATTTTGGAATAAAAATCTCAAATTGTACTGAAAGGATAGGAGAAGATCTCCATTGAATTCATGGTGAACTAAGCCGTACCGGACGCCCGGGATTCTAGTTACATTGAATACTAACAATCAGTGGAATGACGAAAGGGCCGGACCCGTCGTAAGGGGAAGCCGGATTAACGAGGAGGTTCTACTGTATTCTAGGTCAGTACTCGCTTTTTTTGCTGGGGGTCCATTTTGAAAGCTATTGTGATATCAAACGAATTAGTACTTGCTCAAGGAGACATATTTTTAAAACAATTGAGTGATGAAACGGAAATGATTCTTTCCTCTTGTTACACAAACAGCCGTGGGGAATGCGGTTTTGTTGATTCTATGTAATTATCTGGCTAGTACCTATCCATTATTTATTATACACATACATTGAAAACGTCATGGTCAGATTCATTAACATAGTTTTTTCCGGGAATTTATTGAAACAAATTTAACTTTTGAACATTTAAATCATACTAATAAAAATTATTTATTATAGCATTGCTGATAGGATTTTATGCATTATTATATATTAATAATAATATATAATATAATAATATTAATAATTAATATATTATTAATAAATATTACTTCAATTACCTAATACATCCAAATGCCTTCAAAGATTTCTAATATGTCGTATAATATTTCTAATATGTTTTTACCCATGTTCCGATTTGGTTAAAATCATATTTTAACGGAGTTATAACGAAGCAATACTCGGTTGTTGATTGCTATACAGTCAAAATTCAACTATTAATTTGCCAAACAATTGTCAGATTAAATGAAAAACCGATTGTTATAAAGCTTCTGCAGATATGTTACTTATGGCATATACTTGCTATCATAGGAGAAACAAACAGGCAAAAAAAAGAAAGAAAAGAAAAATTACAGCAAACAAAAAATTAAATAATGCTTTTTTTTTTTTTTACAAATTTTTGTAATTTGCATTTCCTCAAAAGGAAATATTTTATTAAAAGTGTTTAAAAAAGGATTATTGACTTAAAAGAGCATGAGTTATCAAAGAATTACATCAGCAGTTCTGGAAATACATGAGTAATTCATAGAATGTCAATTAGATGAACAAAAGTGTATTTACTTCTGGTGGGTCATGCATGATTTACAAATGCATCAAATGAGGGATTTCATAATAGAATCATCTTTTTCTATTTTATTTTAACTTATTTATTTTATTAAAATTGTCCTCTTGGTTTCCTATAGTTAATATTGTTGAATAGTGATTATTGATCTTAGTTATGAAAAGAATATTTAACATTTTGAATTTCAAATAAAAATAGTTAGGTCAAAATATTGAAATAATTAAACTAACTAATATTTTAATATGTGTTATATTATGTTATAAAAATTCCATCTTGTAATACGTGTGTATATTAGTAAATATTTTGTAAATAAAATCGGAAGTTAAATAAAAAAAAAAGTTGGATTCAACTTACAATTAGTGCTGCATGAGTTCTTCTATTCTAGTCTACTGTTCTTCTATTATATATATATATATATATATATATATATATATATATATATATATATATATATATATATATATATATTTATATATATATATATATATATATATATATATATATTTATATATATATATATATATATTTTTTTTTTTTTTTTCCCGTTGGCTCTATAGACCTTGTAGATCTTTGGCCGAGCGATGTGGTGTTCTTACAGACATTTATTACTTGCGGGAGCACAGACAGCTTGGAGGGGGTCACCCAACCTCACGTTGCTGCGAACCATTGTTTCCATGGTGCAGCGGCAGGCTGCCCATTGCTCCATAACCGGTCCCATTGGGGCCAATTCGGCTAAACTAAATAATATTTAAAATACTGGAATTTCTAATAAAAATAGTTTTTCTTATGTACTGAAAAAAAAAATCGATGGTTAATAATGCTGGATTTCTATCTTACTAAACACAAGTGAATAGATTTATTTTTTTCCAGGTTTAAGAGATGTAATTCATAGGACAACCGGTCTGATAATAAAGTTCATATATTGCGCAAAAATACTCTATGAGAAAATATTTAATTTTTCTTGCCAACATCTCTTTCAAGGAAAATATTCCATGAATATTAGATTCTTCCAATATTTGCGGAATCCAAATAGAAAAAGAAGTAACATCAAAAGACCTAAGGATAAAATAGAAATTTGCAATTATATCAAAATACCTGTGGGGCTAGATTTTCTTTTTCTTTTGGCGTGACTAAAGCGAATTCCAATATTCCAACAAACTAAGCTAAATACTTCCATTTGATACTTACGATTCCGAAGAATGAGAAAAGATATTTGTTGTTGCCCAGTTTCACCAGCGCCTTGCTGTTCTGTTTGATCGCTATACATATAGCTTTCGGTACTATATTCTTCGCTGTACAGTCTATGAGGACCCCGTCGAAGAGGAGTTCTCTCACCTTCGCCGTCATGAAGACTGATCCTAGTTTGCCATAAATAAAGGGTACGGCGGCATTAACAATCGTCAGCATCGGCGTAGGGAAGTCTTGCTCAGCAACCAAGAGTACGCTCTAAAAAAAATTATAGTTAAATTTATTATACCATAAATTAATTAGAGCAAGAACTGAAAATAAAATAAAATGGATAAGATTTTACTACTATGTCATTGTAATGTTCCAGAAGAAAGTTCTACAATTCAGCAAAGATTCAAGAATATGCACAAGTATACTTCAATATATACTTCACTGTAATTCAATTGAAATCTTTTAGATTAACCATTAAAGCCTAGTGTAAGAAAATTCGTACTGAAAACTAACCTCTTGTTTATTTTTGTTGTGAATGTTCTAGAAGAACCTGCTCTTTTGTTAAATCCTGAGACATAATTGATAGCTTTACTTATCACAATTAATCAGTCATTGTCCTAATTTCGAAGTGTAAAACGGTTAAAATATTGTTGCGAATTGTACACATTTAAGAGATGTTGTTCACATACAGCTCTAGCAAAAATCAACTGAATTTTGTTTTTTCATGTTATATTAATTTTGAAATTTATTAGTCCAGTAGTAAATCAAAATGGTAGTATTCCGATAATTCGATTAATATTATTAGTTTTTTTTCTAGTTAAGATCAATTAACAGAGTATGAAATTTCATACGCTAGACTATTGTTAGCGGTTAATTGGTGATTAGCAGACTGGAATATATTCGTAATAACTTTGTTTACCCTCCTTTGTTTATTACTTCCTTGTTTATTACTGGTTAATTTTTATGTTATTGTTTTTTTTTTTACTAGCTTGACCACAATGAAAATTTGCACTCTAACAAAATATATCAAAAAAGGTTATTAACAAAAAAAATGAATTAAATTGTTATCAGAATACTTACTTTAGAGGGGGATTAGAATATTAGATGATGGGATCATATAGCAGGCTTTAATGATTTAATAGACTATCTGTATTTGTCTAGTATTTTTTTACACTTTTGGTGTGAGATATGGTATGTATTTCTGGAGTACATTCGAGGTGATCTTATGCTTTTAACTGCGGATGATGGCTAATTAGTGAAACGCTGGCTGGTTAGTAATTTACTGCTATTCGAGAAATTAAAAACTTTGTTTTGAAATCTTCCAATTAAAAAATAATTGAAATATAAAATGAAATTTGCAATTAAACACGGCACAATGGCCTATAATAAAATATAAAGCAATCCGCATTAAAGTGATTAATAAAAAATTGAAATCGAATGGAAAAAATGCAAAATTACGTACATATATATTTAATATTTTAAATTTAACAGCATTTAAGTTGTCAAGTGTTGTACTTGTATATAAACCGCTATCTACTTTTTGTTTATGGACTTCAGCTATCACCATCTACCAGCGATTATGTAAATCAAATATGAGATGGCTCTTTTTTTAATTTCATCCATCGACCAATGAAAAGCTGTAAAAAATTAAATTAAGTTTCATATCTAAGCCTATTTATGTTTTTATAGTTTTTCGTTGGTCGATGTCATGCACATGCAAAGATTTGGGTAGAGTGCGATATCAGGGAAAATAATCGAACAGACAGCAACCTTTAATCTGTTTTTTATATACAGGGTGTACTATAAACATGACCCCTGAATTGCACAAAGAAATTGTAACTATCTAATCCTTGAATTTCTTTTATTTTGTAGAAAATAGAAAACAATGATTCATAATTTTTCTGCTGGGATAAAAGGAAATAAATTTAAAGTAATATAATAATTATGGCCTTTATATTTTTGGAAATTTTCACATGGCTTGAACTTTCCACCAACATAAAGCTATAAAGGTATAAAGTTCCAACTTCTCCAATAGTTGCCCCAAGAAACACTCTTTAGGAATTGTACTTACATATTGGCATAGTTTAACGATATGCTGAGTTTTGGCAACTTAAATTTTGAAAAAAAAAAAATGGGAAAAAATACGAGAAGTGTAGGTCTTTAAAAAGTTCATTAAAAAATAATACTATGAAATAAAAATAAACCTTTTCTTCTTAAACAAAAAATTAAAATAAGCATTTTCTGTTTAAACAAACAATTTTAAATGAACATTTTCTTCTTAAATAAATGAAAACATGAGTTTCAAATTAAGTATTGTAGCTATCTCGTTCTGTATAAGATTTAAAAGCACTTTTGTATTCAACCGATCGGGGACGACAGTTGCACTAACATGTGCTGCCCCAAAAAATCTAAGCACAAATTTATACTGAACTGACATCTCAATTGGAATTCCCTTACACCATGTAGATAATCAAGAGCTCAGAAGTGAGAATATTCCAGTACACGTGAATACATCCTTATCGGTCGACAGTATGTGTCTAGAAAACCTTTTGTTGCCACGACAGTCCTGTAAAAAACCATCATGCAAATTCCATCCTTAGTTCCAGATAACGAAGAAGCAACTCCTGAACGGTAGTTAGGTGATAAGAATATCTACCGTCAATCTTAAGAGATATAAAAGCTGTAGTGTGAGATGTGTCTAGTTTATTTGCAATACAACGGGTACTCGTCGTCGATTGAAAACATCTTGTGAGTTCCTTCTACGTCGAACAGCGTAGCTAACAAATCGATTATCTCCGAATCGATCCTGATTTTTTTGATGAGCAGAAAAGTGGCTTTTTCACATTTGACAAAAAATTATACACCATATGTATTTGCACGAAATCCATTTTTCTCCTTTACAGCTGGCAAACATCACGAAGGCCAACTGAAAAGGAAGTATTGAATCTGGGAACACGGGGGGTGGTTATCTCTAGGATATGAACATTCAAGTTACTATTCGAAGAAGATGATCATTTTAATTCATTATTAATAAAGATATTTGTTACTAAATATTTTGAACTTTAAACTGTTTCCATGTGTACTTATTTTGAAAAAGGTGCGGAAGATGAACCGAGAACTTTGAAAGGCCTTCAAATGTTTAAAAAGTGAGAAACAATACTTTTTTATTTTTGTAAACTGTTTGAATATAAAAATCACTAGGGATTTTATCACAACCTATTTGTGCTCTTGAGTAGAGTGTCCAGAAATGTTAAAATAAAAAGGTTTATTTAATTTTTCTTTTAAGAGGAAAATGTTTATTTAAACCATTTTTCGTGTAGCTAAACACTCTTTATTCTATCTTGAGTACTTACAATTATTTAAATTTTATAATATTATTTTTTGATAAACTGTTTGACGACCTACAGATCTCGTTTTAAAGAAAAAAAAGTTCATGTTTTTCAAAATTAAAGTTGCCATAATTCCACATGTGATTGAACTATGTCAGTAAGGAAGTACAATTCCTAAAGGATGTTCCTTGGCGCAACTATTGGTGAATTTGAAGCTTTATACCGAACGTTCAAGGCAAGTGAAAATTTTCAAAAATTGAAAAGGAATAATTATTATTTTACTTTAAATTCATTTCTTTTTTCCATCATTTCAATTTTCTAGATTAAACATCGTTTTCTAATAGGAAATTGAACATGGAATACGAATCCGTCTTCAGATTTTACTTTATTCCAGAAGAAAAATGATACGCCGTTTTTTTTTTATATTATATAAACGTTGTTTTTGAGGAAAAAGAATAATGTCCATTTTTCACAAATAAAAACGTCTATGGATTTGATAGTTGCTGTTTCTTCGTGCATTTGAGTAGGGTATACGGTCCCTTGATATTGTCATCTGCTTGTGATACTTCCTTTATTTTATGTCTATTGATCATATTTTAGTTTAAAAATAGACTGTACATTTGAGACAAGAGTTTTATAGCCCATTGTTTTAAAAAGAATAGTATCGAACGAGATGTCGAACATAAATACGCGTGTTGAAATCTCCTTCATTTGTAAAAACGAAATTATAATCTTTTACTTACATTTGAGAACATCAACAAGATTAAGTTAAAGTCAAATAATTTAAAGCAACGATTCCTTAACGTACCTCAGAGGGCCGCAAAAATAATTCAGACTGGTGCCAGTGATCTAGCACGGTGTTATGTAACGTATGATCAAATATTTATCTTAGTAATATGATCTCAGAACAGGTGAGGGATATATTGAACAATCATGGAACGCTGGACAACACAATGGATAGTATTAATAAGGAAAGTCTTTTGTAGTGTTTATCTTGCAGCCTCCATTAATTCAATTTGAACCAATAACCAAGAAATCTAGAAAGATAGGGAGCGCATTTATGTAACTCATTAATTGAGCTAGTTTTATAAGTTGACAATTTAGAACTAATCAAAACGCAATAAAATCAATATATGTTTAATGCTGTATTTTTCAGTATTTTTACATGAATATTTAAAACAAATAAGTTCAAAAATCTGATTAAAGATGGAAAAAAAAATGTCTGGGGGTACTGTCTATAATAATGAACAAATCAAATAAAATGGCGGTCTGGCTGTTGTGTTCCATTAAAGGACGATGTAACTAAAAAATGCTGTAAATTATTACATAATGATTCATAATTTTCAGTAGTTTTATATCCTCCCCAAAAAAAATTATTTGAATTTTTTAAAAATGATTTGGTATTCCAAAACAATTTATATATTTTCCTCTATCTTAATAAATGCCCGAGATGGAGGCGTATGAAACCTTTCATACCATTTTTGAACAAAATATTAGTCGTGTTCCGTGGATCATTCTCAGGTTAGCCTGTGACTTTGGTGCCAAACATTAAAAAAATCGGCTCAGTAGCCTATGAGAAAAGCCGCGGACGGCGGACGGACGGATTTTTTAACTCGATTTTTGGATTTTAGGTATCTTGAAACGTAAAATCTCAACTTTTTAGAATGGTATTAATTTTTTTTTTCTTGGTCGACTAGAAGGTTAAGAAACCAAAACATACAAAAATCAAATTTTATTGAATCAAGTATTCCATACTATTTTCTCTTCGGCTTGCAAACCTTTTTCTTCCTCACACGCTCTAAGAAATAGGTAAAAAGCTCTAGAAAGAAGTTACGTTTAGAATCATTTGAAAATAATTCAATTCGGTTTTTCTCATTTGAGTTATTTACATGAAAATCAATGTAAATTATTCCGCTATCGATATCTTCAACATTAATCATCATTTCAGAGACTTTAAGTCTCCCTTATAGTCCATTAGAATAGATTAAGCGGTTAAAGATGGTTGGAACCTCTGAATCTGCTAAGCCGCTTAATCTATATCTGCTCTATTTCACAGCAATGCAGGGACTATTAGCGAGACTTTACGGCAGTGACTGATTTTTTGGAAATAGTTATTCAAATTGAAGGAGGCGAAAGAGAGGTTCGAAGAATGTCGAAAGTAAGGACAAAAATATTATTCACATCTCATTTGACACTGGAGAATCTAACTCGATTGACTCTAGTGAGATTTCGATAACTTTTTCACTCGCCTATCCTCTTGTTATTATAAGATGGAAATATAGTAAATTAGTGCTTTCTCGGAGGATCTAATTAAGAAGCCGATTATAATCTATGTAAAGAAGTTACAGATCAAAACTTTTGAAAGCAAATAAGATAACTTAGATCTCCTAATTAGGTAATTTGTTTTCAAAAAGTTTCAGTGTCCTAAAGTTCCCCAAGTATTCTCTAAACAGTGAATTTACAAAGAAATAGATTTGATGATTTAGTGAAAAGAGAGGCGCCTATCATTCTTGTTTCTTTTATTTTTAAAACGTTATCGAAAAAAAAGAAATCTATAACTTAAGATTTTGTTGCAAAAATGATCTCGAAACATTGTTTCTCCCTTCCCATAATTATTGAACTCTAAATCGCTGGAGTAGGTTTATAAATGACAGGAATATCAAAACTGCAAACGTTTGAAGAAAAAGCTATAAATAATGAATATTTTTATAATATATATTTTTAATAATTTGGAATGTTTAGTGGAATTCATCGATATTTTTCAAATATTCAAAGATTCAAATTGATATTAGATTTTTTTAAATTTGGTTAAAATAAATTATAATTGGAGGTAACATGAGTTAAGATTTTTACAGTTGATTTAAAACGGTTTTTACACATTACTTCTATTCATTAACTTTCAGTTTTACAAATATATAAAATTTTATACTGCTAAGACTTATATGTTTAATTGATATTTATTTTCATATTTTATTTCATATTTCATATTTATTATGAACATATTTTATTTCTTAATAGATAATAATAGTAAATATTTTCTGAGAGGTGCCTATTCTGAAGAGAGAGATAAGCTCTCCCTTTTATCTTTTTTCCCTTAATCCCTAAGGTATTAGATTCTCTCCCTTTTCCTAGAACAGCAACTACCTGGCGTCACCCCTAACACCCTCTTCAGGGCTCAATTCATCAGTTACTTATTGTTTATAAAAGTCTTGAGGAGAATTAATTATAATATATTATAATAGTCAAAAACTTACGAGAAAAAAGAATAATGATGTTTTATAAAAGTTTATATTCTTCAATACCCAATAGTACACCAATGAGCGACCAATTACATCTTTAGATAGTCGTAAAATATTTATATATGCTGAACATTTAAAAACATTAAAAGAAACAATAATAAAGATGTGCCTATCTAAGAAAAAAATGACAAAATCAATTAGGTAAAATTGTTAACCTTCTTTAAATCTTATACTATTTAACTTTTTTAAAAAAATGGATAGAGGCTGTGATTAACACACACCCGCTGAATTAACGAAGTTACAAGTAATTACAATTAATAGTTATTTTATTATTATTAAAGAATACATATGAATTTAGCATAATTTAAAGAATCAACCTTGGCAAAGCTTTTCAAATTACTTAGAGTATACTCGTATGTTAAAATAACCGTGATACTTTTAATTTCTCGATTTTATTAAAGAAACCCAGAAGAATTTTATTAAACCTTATAATAGACGCGGATTATATCATCAGGATTGAGAGAGAAAGAGGCTGTTCTCTGGCTGAAATTAAGAATATGGCGAATGATTGCGAAAATTGGAAAACATGGACCGAAGCTAAACGTTCACGTCTAGTGGCAATATGGAGGTAGAGAAAGAAGAAGTCAAGAATTCTGTCATGTTCCTAATTACGTTTTTCCCAGCATTTCTTGAGATACTAAGTGGAAATCCTCTTTGCGTTACTATTCTGTTACATGAACAATATATGATACATAAAACACTGCATTTAATTTATTATATTTTCAAAATGATGATGCTTTCCACATTTCAAACTTAAAAGAAACTTTTTGAAATATTTGTTGAACAACTTTTCAATATTTTGTTATACAACAAGCCTGTTGTTTACCTTTGTTAATGAAAAGAACAAGAGAAACTTAATTTTATTACAAAATTACAACAAAAGGGTGTGCCAGTAGATAAATGACGAGTTCTCATAATTGCAAAGAGCGAAGATTCTTATAAAAGCGTCCTGCTTCTTCCTTTCCTTTCCTTAAAATTTATATCTGTAGGATCCCATAGCACCTTTTACTCCCAAAATAACCATATTAACACACTCAGCTTTTAGTCTGATCACTAGACAGAAACGGACTGACGTAAAATGGAATAACACTAGGCAGGCTCATGAACGATGGCTAGAACTGTGGCTTACTTTTATCTCGTCGACTAGCATACAACATTTTATATAACTGAAAACAGTTATGTGACCGTGTTATAAAACCTGTATAACGTGTTTTGTTACATACTGTAGATCCAATTTCAAAGTTCGTCAAATTGAAATTTTTAAAACTTTTCCTTTAATACTCGTATTTACTTCTAAAAAATATTTTATGAATCGCTGTTTACCTAACCTAACGTTTAGTTTTCTTTTTAACATATACCGTTAGAACTGTACCTTGAATTAAAACAAACAACTAAATGACGGGGCTTCTTATAAACCTTATTTTTGGTTGTTACTAAATATCTTGTCCTTAAAACTATTTTTGGAAGATTCCAGAACATGGTAAAGTAATGTCGGTTAAGTGCATAATCGTCTTAATCCAAACCTGAAATGACAAAAGCATAAATTACGGATTTTATGAATCAGCCACAAGAGTTCGCTGAGGTGAACCATAACGAGTTGTAAATATAAAAATTCCAACCTCTTGATTAAGTTGGATCCTTCTGTACAGCGTTTCTCCACCACTACGTCAGATTTTATTTTTAATTTCTGCAGAAAGTGGAATCTTCATGAGCTGTTAAAATCCTTTGTGATTTACATTTATCCTTGACAGCTTTTTAGTTTTAAAGCGCTATTATAGATTCGACGTTTTTCCTTATTCGGCACTGATCATTTATCCATTTATTCTCTTTGAACCTTACATTTCTTAGGAACCTTCCTTTCCTAGATTGTCCTTTCCTGAATATACGAGAGCTGATAATAATACCATCCGCAAACAAAAGGCATTGGATTAGCCGGATATAAATCGTCCCTCCAGGATTGGTCCTGATTGCTCTAACAGCCCGCTCCAGCGCTAGATTAAAGATTACTGACGATAGCGGGTCTCGCTGCCTCAAATCCTGCCTTATATCATCAAAGCTGTTTGAAACTGTATTTTGTACCTTGATTTTACGTTCGTAGCTCTTTGTGCCATATATGTCAAGGCAATCGACATATCGGAAATTGCCATAGTTCTCAATGTTTTCCTTAACTCCCTTCTGTCTTCAGAATCATATGCCTTCTTAAAATCTAAAACGACATCGTATAGATCCACGTTATAACCGTATGTTTTTTCCATCATCGATGATTGTATCAGTATAATCTGTATAGTCTGTATTAGGCTGTTGAAGTGGAATGTCTGGAATGTTATGTCTGGAATGTCTTTAGTCTGCTTATTGTCGTAGTGATTTTGTGGTTTTTAATCCTCATGACGCCTTGAGTTTCTGTAGCATTAACTGATTCGTTATTAATTTTTATTTGAAAGACTAATGGCTTTGTTATTTTAGTCTTCCAGTAATAACCTAATGACGATTGTTACCTCTTTTTTTTATTTCGCTTTCACTATTTATCAAAATGATAACGCTGAAAAAAGAATATTTTCTATGGTACTGAAATGATCACTTATTTTATTATAGAAAAGGTCATTAAAAATATAAAAATAATTCTATAACGAAGAACTTAGGGAATATTAAGCTTGAAAGCAGTATTATTAAAACCATTTCTAGACCAACCGGTCAGAGAAAAGCTGAAAATCCATTCTTAGACTTGACAGCCAGCAGTAGGCGGAAGATGGTATCGCATAATGACGGCTTTGCAGAATATAGGCAAGATGCCTTATAGAAATATTCAACTAAAATGTATTATTGAATATGGCTTATTTTCTTTATATATTATATTTTTATTTGAAGAACAAACGCGTCGTTCAATTTTCTTCAAAGGTTCTATCCGGGTAAATATATTTAGCAAATTGAGTTTAATTGTTTGAAATATGACATATACATATCTCCATTACAGTTTTTTTTTTAAATCTTGGCATAAAAATACAAGATTTTACTTTTTTATAATAGAACCAAAAAAAAAAACCATCTAGAAAATTTGGGGTATTGTATTTTCAAAATACATTCTTATAACATAATGTAACATTTAAAAAAAAATTAAAAGATTTGATTTTGTGCTTTTGAATAAATAACTTTTTGGAAATTTTTAAACATTAAGATTGGTTTGGTGAAATCAATATACATATAAATTTAAATCTCATGTAATTCTGAAAACAATGATACTATTTTGATCTTTAGAGGGTAAATAGTTTTGGAGCTTTACGCTTATAAATGATTCAAAATGTGTCCAAAAACCAGTCATTTTTTTTTCAATGAATAACTCGATAACGAAAGATGAAAAAAATCTGAAACTTTGAATCTTCGACTATGTTTATACATTTTAAAAATTCGGAAGTCTGCCAAATGTAAAAATAATTAAAATTTTTTGTTTCGGAGGAGGGCTTCAGCTCCAAAGTACGCCACCCATGAATCCACTAGTGCTTTTTGAGGTAAAAATCATTTCCATCAACGACGAATCGATGACCGGATGTGCAGAATTCGAATCGATTATTTATTACTCATACTCATTACAAGTAAGATCTCGGATATTGAATCTTGATTTTGCAGCAAACCGTGAAGAAAAAAGACTTGTATTGTATGTTAATTATTTGAATCAAGTGGAAAACGGTTATCGCATAGAAACCTTGGCCAGACTTTAACAAAAATAATATTTTTTATTTATTTAAAATATTTTACTAATTTTTAATTATCTTAATGGATCGAATTTAAATGCACTCAAAAACTATATTATTAAAGAGAGCTAGTTGAGAAATATTCTTACCAAAAAAATTAACAATTCTTAAATTATTTTTATGAGATGATTATGTTGTGTTTTTTTTTTTTAAATTGTAGTAAGTAATATTAATTTTAACTAATATTAATTTAAATGAACTTGGTGAAATAGTACCAGCCTGCATTTATTTTTACATTAATTTTAACTGTTATGTTATTGTATGTTATTGGATTTGAACAGTGTATTATGTTGATATATCAGGCTCGTGTATTTTGCATATGAAGGATTGTATTAAATTGAAATTAAGCTTGATTTCGCTTTATAGGTAATTTTCTGGTAATCATGTTTACGCTAATCAAATTAATGAGTAATTATAATCAATCAAATTAGTAAATAAATTTGTTTTTGGCTTTAAGCTGAATTTTGTTTCCTGTGAAACCTTTCAATTCCATTTATCTCCAATTATTGTTTTTGATGTTTGGTAGGTTTTTGTATGATGCTGCCCAACTCTAAATTGAAATAAAAATGACCCTCTACCGAGAACATTAATTCGGATACTTGGAAGCATTCAACGCAAAGTATTCCAGAGTAAAAGCTACAATAATTTTTTCAATGAAGCTGTGAACTTATTACGAAAAAGGCTGAAGGTTTATTTTGGAATTCTCGGAATTTACATTAATAATTTCTTCCCGGATGCTTTTTCCTTAAATGGAGTACACCCGAGCCCGGTATTACATGAATATGAAGGAAAACTCTAATAAATAATTCATTCAAATGTTTATTCAATAAACTACAAAATGAGGGAAGGGTTAACTTACCAAGAGCGGGAGGTGAGGTATGGTAACCATCTCGTCTCCAGTCAGTGGCAGGCTCTTCTCCTTCACGAAGTACCAAGTGTTGAGGTTGCTGTATGTTATCGTATCTTCTCCAACATCATCTACTAAGTTCACCTTCTCCTTCCATTCTCTTCCCCAAACATATTAAGAACATTAGGATATTTTTTGTTTTACTTTTTACACATATGTCATTTTACAAGATTATAGTTGCAAGTATTGAAGACTATTAAGAAAAATTGTAATTTTAGAGGAACGTTTGAAGTTTGCCTATTTAGATTTATCACTATCCCTAATGCACTAATAAAACATCAATTCGGAATTTTTCCAAACCAATACTACTTGCCATATTAAATTTTTAAAAAAAAGATAAACGTGAATTAAATTGTAGCACATTTTCATAAAAAAACTAAAATAAATTTTTATTACGTCAAGTATTGAAACTAAAAATTTAACAAGGTAATGAATTTTATATTGGTTATGAAGTAAATTTTTTAGTAATTTTTTTTAAACTTTTGTCTGGGTATTTGGCTAACACAAAAAAAAACCTGTCTAACAGAGAATTAGACAGGGTTTTTTTTGTGTTTTTTGTGCCTTAATATTATATGAATTTTAATTGTTGATCACTTGAGTAAGTTTTAAATAGTTGATTTTTGTCATGAATGCTTTATGTTTAATGTACAATATTTTTTAGATCACTTGAAAATGGGCAATATAGGCCCGAAACGTTATGAGGAATAATTAATAAAGTAGTGGAAGTGGATAAGGGGAAATGTTATAGGGAAAATTGATAATTTAAATAAAAATTTAACATTTATTCTAAAATAAATATAGGTGATTAGAAGTTCGCCAAGCAAAAACAAAAATTTTCGTATTGTGGCACTCTTCTTCCAAGCAGGAAACTGGCATTTCATGTGATACAACCAGAGCCCTATTTCATAATAAAGTACAAGTGGGAAAAGTACTGGTGAGTGACTGGAGCATTGGCAACTCCTTCTGAAGAAGATGAAAAGATTCAAATACTAATGCAATCATTGTTATGATTGAAGACCATCCCTATCAATAGTTCCTTATAGCTTTAATGCATGGATAACTATGAAATAGGTTAATGAAGCGTCAAGTAAACTTATTAGTAATTATCCAAAAATTGATGTTGAAGCTATTTGTCAACGGACGTAGGTTACACCAAGGGTCGTTATTATCGAACTAGGCTTAGAAGAATAAGAACCAAAGAGTTCGGATCGAATCCGGATCGAGCAAATACAAGATTACAAAGCAAGATTGATGAAATAGTAGTACTACAATTAGGGATGGTGTTGGAATCTGAGCTTACCGAAAAACTGGCTTTACGTGGTGATGCACTGAAGTAAAAGCTTGCAGTTTATGCAAATAGAATTAGAGCATATAAAAAGTCGATGCTTCGAAAACAGGTTCATAAACAATGAGAGACATTTGTATCAGAACTTGGAGAGTGGTAAACAGAGATAAGTGAATGCTTCATTGAGATTATTGGAAAAGTCTGTGGGGGAGGGGGCAATGCATTTCACAACGATGAAATCGAATGGTTGAAATCAATAAATAATGAACTTCAAGATGTACCTCAAATGCCAGAATTTGACATATCAAAGCAGGATGTAGTCATCGCAATAAAGAAAATGAAAAATTGGAATGCTCCAAGGTAGTGATGAAATTCAAAATTACTAGTTGACAAATCTAACCTGCTTGCATGAAATACTTGCGTAGAATCATCTATAAATGATTAGAGGGCAGACATATATTCTTAAAAATTTCTGTCAGGGTATTACAGTACTAATCCCTAAAAAACAGGAAAACCGATTGAAACCGCAAGACTTTCGGCCAATAGCCTGCCTTAACGGAGTTTATAACCTCCATTCTTACAAGTAAAATTGAATTTCATCTGTGATCCAATAATTTTATCCCACTCGAGTAACTTGATTGTAGGAAAGGAGCCCATTTATGTAAAGAATTACTCATATCGGCTCGTTCATTGCAGGCCAAACGACGATGAATAAAAGAAATCTGTCATTAGCATACATTGATTACAGAAAGTCATTTGACTCAATCCCACACAACTGGCTGTTAAAAGCCCTGGATATGTAAGAAATACATCCACATCTTCTTAGAAAACACATAAACATTGGAAATGAAGATTGACGATGGGACATGATCAGCTGTCCAACCCTTTGGAGTAAATTACCATTTCGAGAGGTTGCCTTTCAGGGAGATTGCCTCAGCCCCCTTTGGTTTTGTCTTGTGTTGGCTCCTTTATCGATTTTATTAAATCGAGAGGGAAACAGGATACAAAATAAAATTTAATGAATCAACTGCAGTAATCAGCCATAGTTTTGCATGGACGATTTGAAGCTTTATACAAAGAATAAATATTTTAAATAAAGAATAATATATATATGTATATATATATATATATATATATATATATATATATATAAGTATTTATCAATAAAATTTATAAAAACTTCTCTTCCTTTTTTTTTTTAACCTGGGCTAATGTTACTCTTGTGTTAGGATTACTTTGGCCCAGGGTGATTTCACGTGCTTGAAACATTGTGCAACTAACTTGTGCCAAAGAAAGACTTGGGTTCATAAGAAAATCCAATTCTGAATCAAAAGTGTATTTGAAAATTACCGCGGGTGGGTCATGCAAAAAAAGTGCTTGTTTCAGTATTTTTTTTTTTGTTTTAACCATAATTCAGTCAATAACATGAGTTAAGAGTTATATATATGTTATATGAATGAAGAGGCTGCAAAATTAAGATTGCTCCCTCCCCCCCCCCCCCCACTCCTCCCCGACAAAAGTCCTAGTTCCCGCTCCGGTACCAAGGAGGGGGTTCTGCAATATTGTACCGCCCAGGTTCCCGCAAAATCTTGATCTGTGATTGGACTTACAGCAATAATAATTTTAAAAAATAGCCCAAATATATGTGGACCAAAGTAGATCATACTTTTGATGTAATCAAAATATTTTAATAAAATTGAATTTTGTAATAGAAGCATGGTCTTAAATGCAAATTGCAGCCATACTACTGACTAAAGTCTTGAATAGTGTATTTAAAAAAGTATTTACTAAAACTGTAACAGATTATTTACCAGGCAACTAACTAGCTGAGTAATGACAGGGGTCAAGAGTAAACAACATTGTGTTGTAAATGTTGAAACGTAGGCGATCATATCTAGACAATAACGCTGTTCATATTATTATATAGGTAATTAAAAATATACCATAAGTTTTAATATGAATATTCTTTAAAATAAATCCAATCAAATTAAAAACTATAAAGCACTATGAAGAAAGAGAAAACAACAAATAAAGTACTTTAATTGGCGTTATTTATTGGAATACTTCGATTTGGTCCAAGCAATATTTTACTTGTCACTTGCTTATTTTGGAACGCTGTCAAATATGCTGGATCAATAAGGAAAACCTATGTCAGCTCTTTCTGGGTGATTTAATCCAATACCGAAGCGAAAATCCTCAATATATACTTTATCTGACATACGTGTATACAAAAACAATTTATCTAATTTGTTTCTTTTTAAGTTATACACAAGACTTTGTATCTGAGCTGTAAGAGTATAATACGCTATTGGCAAGATCTTTGCTAATACTGCCGCATTCTGGTGGTTCCTTTAATAAATTTCCCTCTCTGAGGGCCATTGCCTAAAATATTATATTTTTTTAAAACAATATGCTTGAAATTTAAAACAATAAATGAGACACTCCTTCGTAAAAAATGGTTTCCAACATTCTTGTGGATGGATATTTTGACCGGATTCCTTATGGCTGATTTCGTAGGTTTTTGAATGATTCTCTAAGAAATTAATTTTTTGGTTTTAAATAATGTTGGTATTAAGTTTTGGTTTGAGACTGCTGGTTGACGATTAAACATTGTAACTGACAAATATTTTAATTTCTTTTTTTTTCTTTTTTTATTCTGCAAGTATCAGAGAAATGTAACATAATTATTTCAAACTTTGTTTACAAATAGTTTTACAAATGTTTAAACATTCTTTGATGAACCACGATTTGTTCTTGGTTTCATCACTTTTTCATAGACCTACCTCTACTTTAATATACCTTAATTCCTGCCTTACATCATCTATCTCTTCCAAACTTACAGAAATTAGCAATTGTATTAGTTCTGGAATGGGAAGATTATTTTTATTTTATCATTATATTTTTTTTTTCTGTTTTCTCATTATTTGCGATTCTGAACACACAGTTCCTTGAGATAAGATCTTACATTTATTATACTGTAAACGTGTGCACCCGAAAGGTAAGATAGGGTGAACAAATAAATAAATATAAAAGTTTATTATGCTACTATGTTACCTGATCTGAACGGCTTTATTTTGTGTTTGTGGACCTGATGCGACCTGTTCATATAGCTAATAATATCGATATCTTACGAGTGATTTATCTGAATATGATGATAATCAATGAACCAAAATGTATATTTTCTGAATAAGTTACGACAGCTGTAGATGAATGTAATAAAAAAATAAAATATAACAATTTTTATCTTTCACCATAAGTCAATCTTATCGGGAAACAAGAACGGAAATATTATGTCTAGATAATAAATGTTATACTGCTCGATAAGAATCATGGTTAATTGTGGTACTTACTGGACTGATTTGAGAGTAAGTTGGGCAATGTACGACACACTTCCAAAGCACTTTAGAGCGTAAGAATATGAGTGGAAGAATATTTAAAATTGTACTGTATACCACATACACATTACCTATATGAAACAGTCTCTTTAAAGCGATTTTAATACTTTTAATCCAATCATAGCTTTGAAGGAAAGAAGTAGATAAATACATACGAAATCATATGATCATCCAAAAAAGTATTTTATTTTAAAAAAACATACATATTCGAACTTTCATAAAATATAGCTTAATATTAATAATACCTTTTTAAAAAAAATATATATTATTATTACAATAAAATAAATATTGAAATCGTCAGGATCCATTTTCAACTTTTCATGCAAGAAAAACATTCTTGCAAGGAAGGAATGTATAATTGCATGACCAGTTGATGGATTGAAATGATATCAGTATATTTAACAAAATTATAATATTCTTCACATTATTTTATTTATTTTTTTATGATGATGTCATCTATCCTGGACCATGTTATATTTCGGAAAAATAGTTAATTTCAAGTTAATCCATATTTTGGGTATGTTTGAATTATTAAATGAGTTAAAACGCTAAGACCATTTTGGCATAATTAAAAAATATTGTATAAAGTTAACACTTAAATAATACCATCGTGGAGAAATAGAGAAATTTGGTTCAGGAATTAAAACATCGCTCGCTGAACTTTATGACTTTTAAATTGTTCTAGTCATGTACCTCCCTTATATCGTTTCATACTTCATAGTTCAATATAAGAGTGCATGTTACCGATTTATACTTACCGATATTAATTGCCTTTTCAAAGCGCACTTGGATTTACATCATCGATAGGACTCTCAGTGTGCACTGTGCCGTACAATATTGACTACAATATGATCTAGCTTCTGCTAATGGGCAGAACCGCAATAGACTGTAATCGTCAGCTGTAGTATCGAACATGCTCTACTAACAATCTAATAATGAACTATATGCAAAATTCCAACTTCTACAAGCCCCGGACATTTTAAATTGGCAGAAATACATTTTTGACTGAGATTAGCTCCTTTCATAACTCCATTTGGCACGCACATATATATATATATCCTTCTCATTGATCTTAATAAATGTTATTTATGATACGACTTTTGCTTATATTTTAAAAAAAGGAAAAAAATAAATAGATATATTTTGATTGTTAATTAAGGTATACACATTTTTTTTTTTTTTTTTTTGACGATATGTGGGCACTCGTCAAAAATCACTGTCACGAAAATCATTGAATAAGTACACAGTTGTCGAAAGTTTTGGAAAAACTGGACTAGAGGAACAAAGTACTGGCACTCACGGAAGGCTAAAATAAAGTTGGTCGTTATTCTTAGTCATATTTACTTCCTACTTATAAGAAAATTTCAAAAGTTAATACCATTACAAAATAAAAATAATTAATGATTTTTATTTTGTAATAACCTTAACGTCTAATTAGATACTTTGAATTGAGCCTAATCTAGATTCCAATTAATTATTTCTATGAGTAAAGTCAGCCCCGATCGAAGGCATCATACATTTTTGCTTGTCGTTTCTGTTGTGCGGGTATTGTATTTTGTATTCTTAAGGTGTAGTCTAGTCCATAATTCATTCATTGTAATGAATCGATGTTCATTATACCAGATATTTATTAACCGTCGACTGAGTCAACTAGAAATTATTTTATTTTATTTTTTAATAAGGATGAAAACAATAGTTATATGTTTTACAGTCATGTACTTTACAATAATTTTTCTACTTTATTAAGCATTCGACAATATCAATATAGTAAAGATTCAAAAATATTGCAACACTACAATAACATTTGATGTTCATAATCATTAAAGAAGTTCAATACTGAAAACGAAACACTTCCTCTGATTTCATAATCGTCCAAAGTTCACTTCATTTGCGCTAAATTCATATTTATTAGAAAATGAATAGACGATCAAATTAATTTGATTGTTATGCATGATGCTTGTTGTACGAACAGCAAAAAGTTTACGTTGTAAATCAAGAATTTTATTTTCATGGACCTTACTACACTCCCATCCACATGGTCTGAGAAGGTTGACACATTCTATACATTGATATGTATAGAATCCTTTTTCGAACCAAATTAAAAAAAAAAATCTGATCCGCGCGTCACACAATTTTCACTTACCTGATATAAATAGAAAAAGTTTACATTCCAAAGAAATTTCGGTTAGTTTCTATGGAAACATTTAGTTTACCTTAAACAAAATAACAATAGAAATTATCAACAATCATTTCAGTTTATGCGTTTTTTAAATCTTCATTATATTCTACGGCTTTATATGAAATGATTTCCAATAAGAGGGAAACAAAAGGGAAAATTAAGACAAATATGGAATAACAAAAACGGTCCAATAGTTTAAGTGCCTAAGGGAAACCGTGAATTATCAGTCGATTAAAAGTAGGGAAATAAAATTAGAGAGATTCGGGCATTTGAGAAATTATACCTACAATAAAAAGAATCTTTCGAAAAAAGCTAAAATCAGACAATTTGGAACAGTGGTGAGACCGATGATACTATACGGGTCGGAAACAATGGGATTTAGAGTTTGGAGAAACTATTATAAATAGAAAGAAAAATCCTAAGGTGCATCCACGAACCAAGAAAAGTAGGAGAAGAATACTGACCTAAAAAAACAGAGAACTGCATGAGGAAACTGATAACTTGGAAACAGCAATAAAGAAAAGGAAACTAAAATTTTTCGGGTACATGTAAAGAATGAATGAAAACAGGTTGAAAAACATATAATCGACGGTGATGGGATTAAAAAACATCAGAGGATACCACAGTCAGATGAAAGAGGAAATAACAAGACTTGGTATTACAGAAAAAGAATACCCGGACACAGTTAGGTCCTTGTAGTGGAAAAGAAGAGAAAAGAAGGGAAAAAATGGACAGACGAGCGAAAGAGAGAGATGAGTGAGAAAATGAAGAGAATATGGGCTAATAAGAAAGCCGAGAAATGATATACGCGCTTGATTTTTATTGAGGGGTATGAATGAATGGGTTACAAAATTAAGATTGCTCCCTCTGACAAAAATCCTCGTTCCGGCTCTGGTACCAAAGAGGGGATTCCGCAATATCGTACCATCCAAAGCCTACCAATATCGTACCGAAAATTCTTGATCTACCACTAGAATTAGAGCAATCATAATGAATAAAAAAAATAGCCCAAAAATATCTGGACAAAAGTAGATCATAATTTTGAGATTATCAAAATATTTTAATAAAATTGAATTTTGTAATAGAAACATATTCTTAAATGCAAAATGCAACCATACTACTGACGAAAGTATTGAATGGTGTGGTTAAAAAAGTATTTACTAAAATTGTAACAGATTATTTACCAGGCACTGCAATTTGTGGGCGATTAATCAACCAATTGGTGTCCATTGTTACCTGCTTGGAGCTGCACCCTAGCTGAAACTACCTTAGGAAGTTTAAAATCTGGTTCCTGGAGATAAGTAGAGATTGCTTTGTCATTTTATTATTTTGGGTCAAAGAAGGGCGCATAGACTAAAGCAGCCCACGTTCACGGTACTTTACAGGAAGAAATTTTGAAAAATTGGCTTTTAAATCCTGTCAGATTATTTCAATGAGGATAAGAGCTAGTTCATTTTAAAGAGCTTTTAATTGTACACTAATAGAACCAGCTCGATTAAAATCGTTAGAGCCTTTTTCGAAAAAAATGTAAAAATGCGTCAAATCGATAAGTGGCACCTACGGTAGGTCGATTATGCTGTAACATCCATCGCGATTGTAGGAGAGGCTATTGTGATATTGAAAATTAATGTGCATATTCTAAGTGTTCCTTTGAATTTTAAGTATTTGACTGTAAAGAAAATGACAAAACATATTTTATATGGATGCATGATTTTTTTAAAAGAATACATACGAACATATAAAAAATGTAATGTTATAATAAATTAATATATGAACACTGAAGGCGAGGTAAATGACATCGAAACGTTGGATTTGATGTTATAAATTTAATAAAGTAATAAGGAAGAATTAGTATTCACAATTACATTGAAGAACTTCATAGGCAGTATTATCTTAACATTAAATATTATATTAACATATAAAGTCATAGAACGTAGTGATGAGAAGCTAAAAAGGCATACGTTTAAGTGATTGTAGTGCATAATAATTATATAAATTATTTAATGATAACTAAATGTTTCTCTAGAAACTAAATGGAATTTTCATGGAAACTAATAGTAAACATACAAAATTATTTTAAACAGGGGAGCTATGTGATGTGCGCACCAGATTTTTAAAAATATTAATGATAATCAAATTAATATATTTATGAATTTACGTTTATAGAATGCTTATTTAAAAAGAAATTAGTAAATATTTAACGATAAAGATTTAGTTCTCTGCGTTTAGTTGTTTAACTTGTTGAGGAATTTCGTAGATACAGCGTAATTTCAGAGAAATCTATCTGAACAGTATTACTAAAATGTTTATGAAACTACAGATAACAAGTTTTGAAATGTAAATAATATTTTATATTTTGGCTATTAAGTAAGTTTCTAAAGGTTAATGATAAAACTGTATTTAAAAACTCTTATATAAATCATATTTTTCTTTATATAAACTCTTCCTGCAATCCTGTGTCTAATCCGTAACTTAACCACTTTATGGGGACCGATATTTGATTTGATTAAGGGCAATATTTGATTTCTGAAAAAGATATTTTCATGAATGCAAGCAATGACGAGTATTACCTTAGCCAATACTTAAGAAGTCTGTCAATGTTAAATGCTATTGATCATGGAGCTAAATCGTTACTTTTAATTACTTCGAACTTTTCCCCTAATTGGTGAGTCTCCCTGACCTGAAAGTCTAAAATTGTTACAAGGTTCCTTTTACTGACCAGCTAGAAAGAAGAACACTAAGCTAGAAATATCAAAAATGGCAGATCATTAGGTAGAGAAGGAAGACAGAAAACAGTTGTTTTCTGTTAGCATGAATAAATGCTAGAGCTAGGCTGCTAGATCATTCATGAGCAGCAGTTGGTCACACCACACTCCCAGTAAAATAGCACTACATATTGATTTATTTAGACATCAAGGCTACATTTCTATTGTCCAACTCTTAATAGCTATTTTTTTTTAAATGCTACGCTGTAAAGCGTAGATGATAAAATAAAACAATAAAAACTATAAAATAAATATAATATATTTTCATTTTCTTAAATTTTTTGTGCGATGCATTGGAAGAAAAATTATGACAACGTATTGTTCTATTTAATGGTGAGAGGTGAAATGATTATTTTCTACAAATGAATGCGATGATAGTCTCTATAACTTGGGCAAGATGTGCACTCAGTGCCTAAGCAATGTGCCATCTACGGTATGTTTTTAAATCCGATAACTGTCGAATCCTAAGTAACTGGAGTTTTTTACAAGTCAAAAAATCAGTTTTGTAGTTCATAACCCTTTTGATCTCATAGTAAACAAAAATTTAGAATAGAGAAAAAAAAACATTCTTGGATAAAGTCCCTTGAGAATGAAAAAGGTGTATGAAAAATAAATATTATTTCTGGCCAAAAGACATATTAGATAATAAATAAAAAAAAACATTAAATAAATGCATAGCTATTAAAAAATATATGAAAAAAATATTAAACATGTATAGTTATTAAATAAAGATATCCAAAACTGAATGAAGAATTGTGAAACAATGTATTCGCTACTAAAAATAAAACAAAGAGGTAAAAAAATAAAATAAAAATAATTCCAAAAACTTAACAATAGAAAAAAATATATACATCTATTATATAAAAAATATTTTTTATAAATACACATAGCCATGAAGTAAGAAAAAAAATACAGAAAAGAAGATTATATATGTATATATATATATATATATATATATATATATATATATATATATATATATATGTTTTATTTTTAGTAGCGAATACATTGTTTCACAATTCTTCATTCAGTTTTGGATATCTTTATTTAATAAATATACATGTTTAATATTTTTTTCATATATTTTTTAATAGCTATGCATTTATTTAATGTTTTTTTTTATTTATTATCTAATATGTCTTTTGGCCAAAAATAATATTTATTTTTCATACATCTTTTTCATTCTCAAGGGACTTTATCCAAGAATAATTTTTTTTCTCTATTCTAAATTTATACATATATATATATATATATATATATATATATATTATATATTTAAATTGGTAATGTATATATATTCGAACCGAGTTACTGAGGAAGGAAAACCTAAGAAAAAAGTGGCGAAGATGAAGAATTGTTGTCCTATGAAATTTAACTGCAACCGATCTAGAATGGCAGGCGTTCATTTTTCTACACGATCAGAAATTTTCTTATAATCAGAAATGATTTTGGCCTCAGTTCCCGGTCTAACCGGAAAACTCATTCGGTTATACATTGAAATTCAATATTGATTTAACCTGATAAGATACCGTAAGCCTCAAATACTGAATAAGATAACTGTTTTTCAAATAGTACTACAATAATATTAACTTTGATTTCTTGTATATTACATGAATACTACATCTGTTGTTATAAAAACTATATATTCTAACCTGTAAGCCCCCTAATTAAGGAGTACTGGTCTAACTTCCAGAGGGGATCAACTGTTCTGGGAAGTAGGAGCTGGAATTTGATTCTGTGATCTTTACGTTACTAATTCTGTGCTCTGGACTAGGAAAGTAAATTGGCTTACATTACTGTAATTAACACTATACAGGAGCTCGAATATTTTATATTATAAATAAACATTCCACGCCATTCTGGTATATTCCTTTTATTATATGTATGTACTCATTTTGTAGTAAATATATATTTTTAACTGTATATTCATTTATTCAAGAATGACAATTATTCGTTAACGCTTCCTCTAAAACTGTCACAGATAGTAGTAACAGTTTTCAAATATAATAACAAAAGGAGAGTTACAAGCAGAAATGCGGGCGTAAAACACCTCACACTATAAAATAATGATCCAGGGTTTGAAAATTATTGCAAACGTCAAGTATATCAGTACGTACCACGGAGGATTATACGCCGAAGATATTGTATAGTTTTTGTGTATAGTTTTATTTCTGTCATATGGATATCAAGTGTATTGGAAAAATGTAAAAGGTTGGGAGTTAGTGATGCCTTTAATAGTATAGCAGTACTCAAGCAGTGTTGTTATAGTGATGTATAGGCAATGCACAGATAACAGAGACACAACTTACAACAAAGTATAGATCTCATATTTCTGGTTATATGACATGCAGGACATTAAATAATAATTAATTTATAAAATATATATAGATGAAAAATAACTGATTTATTTTAAATGTAAAATGTTCTATTCATTTAAATAAAATCGAGAACAACATACACTGTAGCACAAATATAAATTAAGTATTAATAATAATATTGAGACTAATAATTCATGTAACTAGAAATACATAATATTAATATGGCCAGGCATTATATCTATAGGTAGACGAACCTTTGGTTGAGACATAGACTTTGATTTTCTTACTTGTTGATTTAATTTTAGTACGAAGAAGAATGATATATTTGTATTTTGGTTGTATTTTATTAGGAGTAGGGAAGCTCAGTGGCTAAGAATTGGATTCCTAAATTCGGAATTCAGGTTTGAGTTCGACTGACTGTTGTAGAAAATTTTCGTAAATTTGTTTTCAACCTGGATACATACTTCTCCTTTTTTCTCCTTAAGTTAATTATCAAATTCCTTCATAGTTTGTTTTATTCATTTATTACTACTAACAATGAGAGATGGTAAATTATTTCAAATAAACAAGATTAAAGGTATTTTAAATGTGGGTTTCAAGCCCTGTCAGACTATTTCAATTTGGATAAAACCCAGCTGATATTAAAAAGGCAGGTTCACTGTACATTGATCCTTATAACCATTTTCGAGAAATTCGTAAAAATGTGTCAAATCTATGACATAGAGTGACACAAGTCGATTTTGACGAAAAAGCTGTAACATCACAGGCTGAAATACGCAACTTAAATTATGTAATTAAGCAGGCTACTTAAATACGAAATTTCAGTACTTTTCGTTTTGGAGCTAGAATTACCACACACACACACACAAACCATTTTGCCAGAGTTGGTTATTTACTCGAATTCGAAATTTTCCTCCGGCCGCAATGATTTTTCTTACAATATATTTCATATATAGGTTAGTAAAAGTAAAAGGAAATATTAGGTAATTGTTCATTTAAAAAAAAAAATTGTAATATTTATCTCTAGTTCTTCCATACAGTATGGCATTAAATATAATTTTGCTTTTCCAATTTCATTAAGTATTCCTTCTTAGTATCAAACAAAGCGTGGAGAAGGATAATTAGGTAATGAAATGTATGCTAGTCCTATCTCTAGTGTTTGATCCTTCCTTTGTCATCCTATACTCGCTAATTTGGATCCTCCCTGGTTACTGGATGTCGCAATTTCACTCCGAATATGGGGGATTTTGTGCCAAGCTCCATTACTTCGGGAGGGACATTAACCCTCTATACCCCTGTTGTTGAATTCAGGAAACTGCTGAGCAAATCGTCACCACCTGCACCGCGTTGAAGGAAATAATAACTAAACAACGGAGGAAAACCGGCCTCAACCTCATAACAGGGAATGATTTTTCTCAGTTATTTAGTAAGAAAAATTGCCCGTTATACGAATCCTTCGTGTACGCGTGGAAAGAAATAGTGGGGGTCAAATTATTTTAATCTCTTGCAATGAAAGAAGCATTCCGCCGGATAAAAACGAATAATGAAATACTAAAGGATTATGAAAAAATATGGAATGAATGAAAGAAGAATTACAGAAACAATTAATGAAAGAAAAATTAAAGGAAGAAAACTAATCGGATGTTCTCCGAAGTCCGAAATGTCGATACAAATAAATTAAGTTAATACAGGACCCTTTTTCTAAAGGGTAATAAAGTACAAAGGTACCAGTACAAGTGAAAAAAGTATAAGTGTGGAAATGCTCCTTTCACTTGGCCATTCGTTAAGATTAATTGCTAATTAATAAATAGAAGGTGTAGGTACTTCATTTTTTTTAATTTAAAAAGCCAAGTAATTATAAACGGTACTGGAGGTTAAATATAGATTTAAGAAATCGGATTTGTTTTCCAAAACTACTAAATAGTAAATAAATGTGGTATCATTTTCAATAAAAATTAAGTATCTAAATCATCTAATGTGTATAACAAAAAAGTAGGAACACAATATATAGATTAAAAAAAATTCCTAGCATGTAGCAGAATATTTAATTAAAATTAACAGATAGTTGAGAATACACATAAAAAGATTTTTTTTTTCAATTAGATAAGAAATCCTGAAAGGTAAAAACATAAAAAAGATCCAAACGATATAAGTCCAAAAATATGTTCCGTAATAAATTCTGAAATGATTCTAATTTGCTTAGAGAAGGAAATCTGGGATGAATTACTTAAAATTATATCTTTCATTATATCAACTATCTTAAGCATTTTAGTTCAATTTCAAAGTCAATCAAAAACTGCGTGTCAGAAAGTCCCATCCCACTTAAATGATAAAATATATATCCTCAACATCAAAAACACCAATTTATTAAAAATAATTATATTAAAAATTATAAAATATAATTTTAAAATTGTTAATAGCAACACAAACTAATATATAAAATTATTAGTTTTGTCTATCCCTACTCAGGGCAAATTCAGTTATGTGTGAATGTTTGTCACTTATTTCGATTTACCTAATTAGTGAGCAATGAAGGTGTAAATAAATTATGAGATTTAAAAGTCACGTATAATATTTTCTTGAGTTCATGTTAAACAGTTTGTCATGTTGACATGTTAAACTCTCGATACATAATTTGCTAATCCAGTCAATCTAGGGCAGAAAAGGCCAAATAGAGAAATGTTTTATTGTAGTCGTAAATTTCGGTACACCACGGTTTTTATGAACCAGGAAACGTTCCCCTGCTTGTGCAATATCCTGGTGAGTGGTCTTGATTTTTTGAAAACATTATAACTGCAGCAAGGTCGGGGTTTTCGGAAAGTGTTTTCACAAACTTCAATTTGCCTTAATAGTTTTTATGGAAATCGGGTATAAGGAGCCTTAAATTGCGTTTTGGCTATTTTTGGAGAATTTAGTCCATTTTTCAGCGTGCTCTTATAGCGTGATCGTATAGAAATCATTCATGGATATAAAATGTATGGAATTGTATTAGTTTTAATTTTGTAAATAATAGTCTTCTAGGAAAAAAAAGAAAGTATCTGAGATATAACCGCAATATTAAAAAAAGTTCCAAAATGTTTACTTTTTTTGCGAGAAACAAAACAAGGTCAGGGATAAAATATCTGCCAGCAAACCTCAGATTCGTGTTAAGCGACCCAAATAACTGGGGTGTATCAAACATTACGACTACCAAAATACTTTCTCCTTTTTTTCTTATATTAACTATTTAGGTACTACTTATATTGTTAACAAAAATAAAAAATAATACAAAAAAAATAAAAAAATCTTTTTTTTTCTAATACACTATTCTACTATTACGAAACCAGAGTTCTCTTTATATTTTTTACTCCGTTTGAATTTCCTTAGGTGATTGCTTCTAGTCTAATTTGCGAACCCCATTTAAATCCAATGAGGGTCTCCCTTACCTCGCATTTTACTCGAGTTACTTAGGCTTCTTAAATGCATCTTTGAATGTACAAATGGCAATCAGAGTGCCGATGGCTTGTACTTCAACTCTTATTTAAAACCGAGAATAAATTCAAGCAATCTTTCCTTAATTGCGATTCTTCCCAGCGTAATTATGTAAATGGACTAAAAGCCTGAAATGCTATCAGGATTCATTGCTAATAATCTGCAATTATTTTATAAAGCAACGAGATGAACTGAAACCATTTCTCGCGTATAAATCCGTAACTTTAAACGTATTTCGAAGCCAAAACTAATCGACTAAATCCAGTTTCCGATTTCACTAATTTATTTTAATTCTTTTAGCTATACAATATCTGAATTGATTGCATGAAATGTTAATTCAGGAGGATATAACATGAATGAATGTATTATAATTCTAATATTTATTCGAAGTTTTATGATTTTTCTAATCATTAAGTTTTAAAATCCTCTCTTCATAAAATCCTCAAAACATATCTAGTGGGTACTGATGATCTTTTATCTTAAGCCTTACATATTTTGGAAATAGATAGTTGTGTTAACAAATGGCCAATGTGTATATTATATAATTACTAACCATTTATTAATAGCTAATTAATAAAGTGGTATTTAATTATATTCATATTTCATTTATGTTACTCCCAATACTGAACTGTTTTAAACATCCATGTAGTAAAGATTTAAATTCCTGATATTCTGTGCACCTATTTCATTAAAAAAAAATTAAAATATTCTTGTATAACAGACCCACTAGCTTGGATTTTATCAGTAGCGTTGGCTCGCATAGGAACCTCATTTAAGACTATAAATGTTAATCCACTAAGACTACTTCAACATTTATTAGAAAGAACATTCCAACTCCATTGCTCTTGGACTTGGATAGGATCTCTCTCATCCCCTTGATTATAATTAGTCATACAGTAGTGAATTATGCGGTTTTCCGGGGGTCATTTCTCTGGCAGTGATTTTTAAGTAGTCCATTTAAGGAACTGTTAAAAATTACAGTGAACTGTTGGACACATCAATTGACATTATATAGCAATAAAATGTTGATGCTAAATTTTAAACAATAAATTCGTTCTCAATAAAACAGTATGATATTCTATATATGCATTATATCTACTGATTAACTAAAATTGCTATTGTATTTGAAATGCACTTGAAATAAACGAAGGAAAAGAAAAAAAAAATTTACTATTTATCCAAAGAAGATATTTTACATTTTTGACTATAAGGTCGAATAACAATGTATTAATAATAGATTTACAATATTGAATTGAAATAAGAATTTGTTATGGAAAATATCAGAAGCACAATCTTATACCTAATTAGGCCATGGGAATAATAAGTATAATGGAAAAACATAAATAGTTATTTTATATTACTCCATTAATTTTACAGACAATGTAAATATCTGCTGCTTGTGATTAATTGATCACACAAACTTGCATGATAATCTAACTATTAAACTGCTGGCAATACAAAATCGTGACAACTATATTAGACTTCTTAAAGGACTTTTTCCTAGATTTTTTCTGTGAAAAATATCAATGAGTTTAGAAAAGTTTAATTTGCTCGTTCATTTTCAAATAAAAGCAGTGCTAAACCTGCTAGTCGGTCCTGACCCATTGTTTATCTCATATAACATTTAGTTATTTTCAATTTTGAAAAGGAGCGCTCTGCTTCTGTTTTTGCTATCTGAAAAAGGGCGAAAAATCACGATTAGGAATCCTAATGAAATATAGCGAGTTCATTTTTTACCCTCTGTCTTGTGTCCCACTCCCCTCTCCTCCTCCTTCGGAGGCCCCAGCCTAGTTACGCCTCTGCTCGCATCTTCAATTGACACTGAACTATTGAGGGGAGTTACTGAAATATATCTCTCCTTGAAGCTCATCTTTCCTGGATCCACCATGCCCTAAGTCAATGGTTGTATATATCATAAAAAAAAAGGCTCACATCCTGATTATAGGATTCAATAAATTGCATGGTATAATAATTTAGCAAATAAAGCATGATAAAAAAAATGAAGTGATGAGATTGCTTCAATTAGGCCAAAATTTACTTATAACGACGTTTCGGCTCTATCATTCCATTATCAGATACAATTCTAAAAGGACCCAAATTTACATCATTATCATAACAATTTATAATCTAAATTAATGTATATATCTTATTAACCTTTTTAAAAAATATTGCACTTATATTCTAATTACCCTAATTTTATTTCATATGTATATTACTGTCCTTAAAACAAATTATTTATAAGCTTGTATGTGATAAGTTGATACATTGAATTTGTTAAAATTTTACAAGAAATATATGATGCTAATTAGGACTATCTCCAAATAAATTATAAATTTACTGTGCAACAATCTATAAATTAACAGCAATAATCAGCCAAAACCAATAAACAAAATAAACAGAAACAAATCTCATTACATATTGTTTTAAACCAAATGAGGGCAGAGATAAAACAAAAACTAGAATAGAAAATATCACTCTTAATTACTTAAAATATTATCCATTAACACATATTGATGATTAAACTGATAATATTGTGAAAACATCTAAAAAATATGATTTGGGGGATTTAAAATTTGGTAAAGAACCAAAAAATAAATTATAATTGATTTACTCTAACAACAAAAAAAAAATTGAGTTAGAAAATAAAACGAATGAAATATATTAATTCAAATATTTAGATTGTGGAAGTGAAAGTGATATATAGAATACGAAACATTATATTTAGCCCTTAATATATCATTAATTGTATGGCTAAAGTAGAAAAATGTAATAAAGCTATAGGCTTGTCATCCTGTAGTACAAAGTATTAAAAATAAATTTGATTTTAAAAACAAAAATGATAGCCACAGAAAACAACAGGAAACATAAAACCTTAGAGTGTATTTGTATAGAAAAATATATTTACAAAGTTTGATATATCAGATACTAACGGGTTTAAATAACTGTGACGCAAGTATAATCACAAAACTAAAACGTTAATAACACTTAAAAAATTGTAGATGCACAAATAAAAATATAAATAGATCTTATTAGTCACATTAATCACCATAAACCAGCATCCAGCGTACATTATTATATTTTGTAACTATTATAATTACTTAATATCTTCCATGATTTTGCAATCAAATTCTTATAAATATAAAATATCAAATGTATAAAGTATTTATATAAGCATCCTTGAATAACAATAAATCTTTAATAATCTTCCTCCTAACTCTGAGTCTTACAATAGGCATTAATTCATTAAATGCTTATAGACCTGACCTTGCAATGAAATAGTAATTTCATTAGTTCTTGTAGTTTTATTATGGGTATGAATGTGAATGTGTTCAAGATGGTTTATTTTATTTTTACTTAACTTATTTTTTCTTTATCTTCGTTGTTTACTTATTTTGCTATTATTTTATCTGTCTATTTATTTATTTTCATGTTTTATTTATTTCTAATTATTGTTTTTTATATATTTTATTTATTTTTTCTTTCTATATTTTTTTTCTTTCGCCTTACAGTAGGGCCTGTAAGTATCCCTAATACCTAATTTCCCTGCATACCTGCAAAACTTTTAAATGAATAAAATATTAAAGTTGTTTTTATCAGAAGAAATATACACAGCGCAGATAATTGCAGAGTAAATTTAAAATTGATTTAAACATGGTGCTGATTAGTCATACCTATTTTTTTTTTGTATAATTATAACAAATTCAATGTATCAACTTATCACATATTAGTATTCATATGTAAACGTATGAAATAAAATTAACATCGGTGAAATGTAAGGGCAATAATTTTAAAAAAGTAAATAAGATATAGATTAATTAAGATTGTAAATTGTTCTAATAATGATGTAAATTCGGGTCTATTAGTTCGGGCAGAATTTTGTCTGATGATTGAATGATATAATTGAAACTTTTAATATAAAGAATGTGGTGAAGCAAATTTTAGTCAAGTTGAAGTAATCTCATCAATTCATTCTTCACCTAAAAATCTATAAAATAATGAAATGAAAATTTTAATACTTAGTAATGCTACTAGCATTGACAAAAAAGGGAAGGAAAATTCACAGCGAAGGTGGAGTTAGGTGAGAAGGCAGTGCCAGTTGGATTGGCAGCTCCATTTCGCATATTAACATTTAAAAGCAAGGAATCCGTTGACTGCGATAGGCATGGGTGCGCTCAACGAAAGCTAAATGTTTCAATGATTTCTCGTAATATCATAATTTACTGCTTTAATGGATTTTTATCTATTATTCAATATGACTAGTCGTTAAATATATAATTATAGCCATTTATTTATCATGGTTATTTTTACTATCCCATATTTTACGACGACAGACATAATTGTAAAATATAAAAACTGAAGTAAAAAAAAAATTAACAATAACAAGCTTACAATTGCAAGATTATTTTCAAGCATTATTGGTTTATTATTCTAAATAATGAATCTTTGTAATGGACAAAGAATATAAATGTTAGCCTCCCCCTCGAAATTTTTGGTTTTAAGATACACAGTATCCAAAAATCAAATTGAAAAAAATCTGTCCGTTCGCCGTAAGCCGCACAGTAGTTAAAAATCTACTTTATTTCTGAAAAAATCTTTTAAGAGCGATTTGTGTCACAGAAAATAAAATTTTGATACAGTCTTAATCACAATGAAATTTTCATTAAGATGTACACTTTCAAAAGTTTTTACCATTGGTGTAGTTGGGGAAATTTTGGAACGCTTATTGCGGAAAGAAATAACTGAAGTTGTTCCTCACCTTTTGAAACAGCGTAAATAAATGTCATGATGTGGTTTTGAGGGAAGAAGTTAATTTCGGATTGAATACCAGATACTCCATCTTATTCATGTTCTGAATACGATGAAATTTAGAGTTTTTAACTTAAAATAATTCACTAATTATTTCTTTAGGCCAAAATGATAATTTTAAATATAATACAAAGGTTTACTAATTTATATATTAAATAATAATAATCATATATGTACTCATAAATATGAGGAGGTGGCGGCCGAGTACTTCGGGGCAAGGGTCCCAGAGAGCCCGGTTCGGTAGGTTGTGGGTTCGATTTCCGCCTGGATCAGTGAATATTTATTTCACGGCGATCCCACGAAATAAATCTTTATACTCCCACTCTGGTTAGTAAGCGGCGGTGACGTAAATGTAGTCGCCAGGAGTTGGCAAAAAGGTCCACAAGACCCACTTGCCGGATTAGTTCTCCCCACCAATACTAGTACCAGTACTCATTCATATATATATATATATATATATATATATATATATATATATATATACATATATATATACATATATATAATATATGGATTTAACATACATATAAATACACATGGATTTTGATGAAATTGATATTGGATCATTTGTATACTTTTCACTGTTCATTGTTTACCTTTTCATCAAATTTGATCCAAATCGGACTAGCCGTTCTTTATATATATACGTGCTTCGGTAGTGAGGAAGTAGTAAACAAATAACAAGAGTAACTCAATTTTCAAAATCAATTTGTGCACACAGACGCAGCTACATCTTTTTAAATATTTTATTAGGAGTCTTATTTACAATAAGAAAATAGATTTTAGATTTTAGTAGGCTGCTATCGAAAGATATATTATAAACTAACAAAACTTTTGTATTGTTTGTATTTTTTGTTACTTATTCGGGATATTAATATTGGCTTACAAAAAACAAAAAATGATGTGTTTTTTTCTCTTATTATTTTTTCGGGTATAGCTGTTGTTGGTTAAAAAAGAAAATAACACCATGAAAAAAGAAATGTGATTATAATAATATCCCAATTATTTCTCAAAAATCAAGCATTATGATGAAATTGAAAGGCTCGTTACAAGTGTAAAAATAGTATTTATCAATAGTGAAAAAGAATGATTTTTCCAACACCTTGAAAAAATAGTTTTTTCCGCCTTTCAATCACACGCCGCTTTTCTTCGAGATTACTGGGCCGATTTTTTTGAGATTTGGCACCAAAGGCACAGGTCACCCCAGCATGACCCCAGGTACTCGAAATTACCATCTACAGGTTTGTTTCAAAATGACGGCCGATTAGAGATTTTATATTCTCATAACTCGGCCGTTTATGATGACAGAGGAAAATATGAAGTGTTTTGGAATCAGTATATCAAGGCCTTAAAAAACTAAGTGAATCTATGTAAATAAATCTTTAAATGTTAACTGAAGGATAAATTTCCTATAAAACAAAACAAGAATCATCAAAATCGGACCAGTATCACCAACGACATAGCGTATTGAACTATCTGGACATGTTTCATAATGAATTCTTCACATGTTCCTATGGAAACTGATTCACCTTTGTTTAGTTATTTGATAACTCGAAAACTATTCATCTCCTGGTTGAAATATGTTTTGTATTGGGCCCTAACCAAAAACAAAATGGAAAGTTGTGTGATTGGACACACCACATACTTTTGATGAATAATTATTTGGAAATAATAAATCAGTAGGTAATAATTTGCAGCGTTTTTAAATATACAAACTCTTTATCATTTTTTGTAACAATTTCATTAAAAAATAGCTCAATATTTTTTTGATTAAATTTAAATCCTTAGTTTTAAACAAAACGATTATAAAGTGAATAAAAAAATATGTTCAAGTTATTTTTTTAAATACCACAAATATAAACAGTACCATCAGTGAAAATATAAACAGTGTGCAACAATAATATAAACAACGGTTTCAAATTTTATATCTCTTTTTTCCGATTAATGAAAAAGAAGCAATCAATCCATTAAGAATGTACTCTTCAAGAATAAAATGGTATTAATGTAAATATTACGTTACAATTTTTCTAAAATCACAATCATAAAAAGATTCTATAAAACTCAATAACTGTCTATTGGTAGAACAAACACATTAGTTCATCAGATTTATTTTCCTAACCGACCGCATCAATCACACGGAACAACTTCTATTCAAATTGGTTATTTATTTTTTCATTCGCATTGCTAGACTATCCCTTAATTTTTCATCTCCATGATTTTCTCCTTCTAAAGTCCTCCTAACTCACATTTCTCACTAAACGGTTTGGGGTTTTCCTTCGCAAAGCAGGCCCCTATGTGGTGTTAGGAATGAAACTCGTCGATAGCAGTCCTCAAATTTCTTCCTCTTGGTGTGCATCAAAAAAGTGTATTTTATTTCTTAAGCCAGGTATGAAATTGTAAGATTTCCAAAGGTTTAAGCTAAATTAGGCTACATAGATAAGTGGCAATATGACTTATATTGATTTAATTTTCACTACAAAAAATAATTAATCATCGGTTTAAATTATCATCAGGTTAAAAGAGAAAACCACTATTTAAGATTTAATATATCAAATAATGATCCAATGCATTTTCCAATATTTTCCAAAAAAAAAAAAGAAAAAAAAAAGACTAAATAATATTTTGAATCGTTGCTGATTGCCGACACAAATGATTAAGGTACCTCTTTGATGATATGATTGCTTTCATCCAATACCTAAAAATTATTATATTCCAGCGTGCAAGAAACTCAATATAACTTAGACATTCAGATTGTGAGAGGATGTGTGGATTGTTGGATGAGATGTGTGATTCATATTATTTGCATTTCGATTGATAATCAACTGCAGGAAATGGCGTCTTCCTATTACATGGGGGGTTTGCAAATCCCTCACATATGGGATACTAATGGACCTCACCATGTTACCAATAATTGTCGAAATAGTGATTGTTTCATGTCTAATAACAAACGAAATATTTACCAAAATAATTTTAGAAAGCATTGCACTTGGACCGTTTGTTTAAGGAGATAGGTTTCCAAGAAGTAGTTAAAGGTAATTTGTTATTTAGTTTTTTTGTGAGGAATTACTACTTTTAGAAGCGTATGTCTCTTAGATTAGAAAATTTTATTAATTCTTTTATTATTAAAAGAATTTTAATTATTTGTATCTTATTGAAAATCTTTCACCTTAAACAAACGGTAATGACGATAAAATGAAAAATAAATGAAAAGTTTAATCAAAAATGATTTTTTTTTTTCAAATTTGTTACTTTGAAGGGTAATTTGTTATTAAACTATAGCAGATATGAAAAAAAAATAACAGGAACATTATAGTAGGAAATTTAGTGATATTTAATTTTTTTAAATCAAATATCTTAAGCTGCGGCCAACAGTTTTCGATATATCAAAGAAAAGCCGAAAATCATGGCCTTTCCTCACAAATCCAAACAAAGCTCTGAAGTCAATTTTGGCCGCCCTTTCATTTCCGTCTACAATCCCCTCATTGACTAGTCGACACTGAATATTATCCACTGTAATGAAACACAGCTGTCTGAATTATTTACACCACCGAATATTTCTTCCCTAAGAATCATTTATTATCATTTACACAAGGTCTCCGTATTCGAGGATTCTCATGTATACTTGATCAGTTATGCACCTTCCAATGTTCAGTCATTGGTTACAATTACAGCGCGATCTTAAATACTTTATTAATGCAATTAAGAGTAGAAATATTTATCTATATTTCTTTATATTTCTATGTTTTTATTATTATTAAACGTTCATCATTGTTATATAACTGAGTTAGTCACGTGTATACGTAAGAGTTTATATTTATTTTTTATTTTTTTTCTTCCAGTATATTCTTAGTCACCTTTTTTCGATATTTGTAAAAATTTTGGTCGGCTCAGTTTGTCTGAGGATTTAATAAAAAAAAAACAAATAAATAAATTAATATGTTTAATAAATCAACCCGTTGGAATGTTAGATATAGATAAAAGAGGGGCGATATTTAGTAGAAACTTTTCCTAATATTCTCATTAAGAGAGAACTTAGTTGTTTTTCAATGTTTAGCATTAGGCACGGAGATATTTAGTTAGCCCTGTGGAGTTTATTAGTGGCACAACAAAGTTTAGACTTCGTTTGAGTGGTTCGTTGGTCTTAACCTGCACCATATGGTGACCTCACCTTACTTGAAATGATAACTATTCATTCTAGTTTTAGAGTTACTCAGGGAAAAGTAGAACATCCTGAAACTTTAATCAATATTAGTTACGCATGTTTTAATTTATGGACCTTAATAATTGTTTAGTCCTTCCTTCTTCGTCTTAGTCGTTCCTTCGTCATTCTTTGCATCCATATTTTTGTAAAATTTTTTTCTTTATTTATCTCGAAGGAAGTAGCATAGGAAAGCTATGTTATTCAAAATTGTATGTGCATTATTTTATTTAAAAGTATCATTCTAAAACATTTTCTATACAGATAATTACCGTAACAGGATAATATAACCTCCGTTATAGAATCCCTAATAGTGATAAATTAAGATTGTATTTTAATGGGATGAATGCATAATGGATGGTGATGAACTGTATTGTATTTGCAAGCAGAAATAAGCAGAAAATCTTACGTAATTAATGCTCTAACATATCTGAAAGTAGTTCCCATCATATATTTTTATTGTAGAATATGCAGATAAGAAGAGTCATGGTATTGAAAGCATTGAACAAAATGTGAAAAAGGTCGTAAGGATCTCAGTAAAATATAAATACCCACCTATAAAAAAATAAATACATACTAAATAAAGCTCCTATATAATCAAGGAAACCATAGAAGAAATAAAAGGTGGAATTCTGGGTGGAAAAGGCTTGTCTGTCGGAGTATAAAGCTTTGAGATCCTCCTTTTTATTGATATAGTCAATGAAAAAACAACTGTCAGGTCATCAACTCCGTCTTTCGGCGAACCAAGCATCCCTATGTTGGTTATCTATAGGTAAGGAAATATTTGAAAGTGACTTTCATTTTACAATTTTGAATCTATTCTTTCAGGAATCTTCTAAATTTAAATATTATGAACCGATAAAAATATTCTATAATGTGCAATGTATTGAGAATACTGGGATTGAAGGAAATCATTAAGATTAAATAATAGTAATTAGAATATGGATAAATAAAATAATGATGCATCCTGGTTCAGTCAATATTAACATCAATAAATTGCATTTTCAAACAAAGAAAGGTGGGTCTGCTATTCTAAAGAATAGCAACGAGAGAAAAAAAACGGGAGGTGTGATCTGCGTGTCTATTTTTATGTTTTATTTATATTTTCCTACTTTTCATATATTATTTTTTAATAATAACTACAATTATTTGAGTAATTAATCATCTAGAATATATTTTTGAGATTCATTCTACATAGCACAAAAATGAAAATTAATTATCGTCGGGTCAGATTGACCCAGCCTCACCGTTTATATTTCACCCTCAAGCCTTAACATTACAGATTCAAAAATATATTATTTCAAATTTTAATCATAAATTCCTATTGGAGAATCTCTTCCTTGGTCAAATTTGAATATTTAAGAAGGCTGACATAAAGACTTTTCAACTGGTTTACATAATTGATACAAAAGAATGATATTCTTTTTTTTTTAAACCACTACTTTCTCTTGTTTTAAAACACATAAAATTAAAATGTTAATGGAGGAGCAAATGAAATGTAGATTGAATGGAAATTTTCTTTTTCAGCTGAAGGAACGTTTAATTCAAAATTATAAAAGATCTAACGGATCATTAATGTATGTATTTGCACCTTTTGTGCAAACCGCTTACCCTGCACTTCAGAAAAGAAGAGGTACGAGAGAAAACATCAAAAGGAAATTTTCGTTTAAACAATGAATGTTTTATTCAGTCTGATATTACTGTCCCATGCCAATATTTGCCTCACGATTATCATATAGTGTGGCATGAAACGAATTTTTATTTTTCAATCAAAACACTTATTTCATTTAAGTTTAGTGCGATATGAATAAAAAAAATAAAGCGTTGTTATCATGGAGAACTAACTATGTATAACACCATTTTTTCATTCCTTTTTATATATAACATATCCAACAGTAACATATACAACATATTCAAATTCTTCTTCAAATATTCCATTAAAAGAAGTTATAACCATAAAACTATGTGTGTTTTATACATATATATATATATATATATATATATATATATATATATATATATATACTGTATAATTTATTATTATTATTTTTTTTTAGGGCGCTTATTATAATAACAAATCTTTATTGTAGTATAATATTTCCAATCATAACGCCAACGATTCTCATCTTATGGCTGATATTTATCTATATACGTATATGTGTATACTGTATTGATAATTATTATTATATTAAAACTCTTACATTGTAAGAAAATAATCTTGGATTATAGATATTTTAAGAGAATGGAATGAATGAAAGGTTGCTATTAGTTTGTATTTTATATTCTGCTGTTTCGAAATTTGTAGTTTTAGAGTAACTTTTATTGGAAGCCTTTGTAGCCGAGTTTAAAAACATATTTGATTTTCCAATTCCTTTCAGTTATCAATCTATCAGACAAACTCTATTGTATAAATCTTAAAATTTTATGATGTTAATGCAGCATATTTTCGGAAGTCTGTCATTTTTCAGCAGTAATAATTTCTTAATCCAGGTCAATGGTAATTTTAATAACCCTTATAATAATAGTTTTAAAAATTAAATTGCAATAAATTCTAATAAACATTTCTAACTCTTTTAGATTGAAATGAGCCTGCGAAAATGTGTGCAATAAAATAAAATCTCAAGACCCGCGGTTTTATCCTTCACTAAAATGAGTGTCAGCTTATTTAATATATCCCTAAATCAGAGAAATAATCCTGGTATTTGTGTAGTGCTGACTATACCGTCCAGAAATCCTTAAAGTGGGGAATCTGGCTTAGTAGCTGACATCTTTGCATGAATTTTTCTTAATATTACCTAAATAAAAACTAATTAATTAATCTCCTTACATGTAACGATATGGTCCGATCTCTTGTAGTACCGGTTTACCCCCGTTCTGAACCTCCATCGGATTGGTGATGTTGAACAAGTAAATATTAAATTCCAGGTACTGAGGTATCTTCTTCCATATTTTTCGAACATCAGACCCATCATTGAGTGTAACAATCTGAAAATAAAAAATATATATATATATATATATATATATATATATATATATATATATATTTTGTTTAATAATTGTGAAAAATGGTGTTACGACTTAAGAATTATGCAATAATAAGAAAAGGAAGAATGCAATTAATAGCTGTATAATCCCTGTTTAGGCTCTTTGCATACTTACTCGATTTTTTCCCGGCAACCGATTTTTACCGATAATTGCTATTGTAATTGACGCCGGGTACCCGGGAACCAGGTAAAATCAAGGTAAGTGTGAAAACGTTGAACTATCTCAACATTTTCACACTTGCCCGGATCACACTTCTCGCATGGAAGCATTCTATATTGTTCCCGCTCCAAGGGTGGGGATGAGCCATAGTTTGCTGCCACACTTGGAAAAAAAATTCTAGAAGTTGATACTCCATTACTTAACGAAGTTAAATTCTCAAAATGGGAATAATCCCCCCAAAACAAAGCTTAACTGAATACAGAACATTCTTTGATTAGACCACAAAAAGGGGTGACCGGAAAAAAAAAAACAAGGCCACTGCTATGATAGCCTTTGACTGTTCGAAATCATTCACTTCTGTGACACATGGACTACTTTGCCAACAGTTTATCGGCCTGGAGTGCCCTGAACAGTTAGCTTCCAAAGAACTTTCTGGTCCCGTTCTTCTCACCATCTCCATTATTGTTGTTTATTTACACTGGAACATCGTCTGAACACAATATCAAAATGCTACAATAACTGTATCTGCTGATGTTATTGCTGTCACAAGCTTGAACGCCACCAAGGCAATGGATTGAATAAGAAAAGTTTTCTAAAAATTATCTGATGAGCTGAAAAGATTAAATACGGATAATATATAATTAACAAGTTATATACTTTCTAATTATAAATAAGATCAATGTATTTTATAGTTAATGTTTTATGAAAACACAATTTCGCGTTAACATTGATTTATAATCAAAAAATTCTTTTTAATTATATCATCACTGATGTTTCAACGTTTATTCTTTATAACAATCATGCTTCTTACATCCTATCACTATCTCAACGTTGACGCTATTCCCATAATTTTACTTCGTTAATTTATAAATTATAATTAATCAATCATACTAATATTGTGAGGAGTGACTGCTCTACTTAAATATCAATGTCACGCTGTACTTCATACTCTGTATACACTGGTCTAACACAGGACATTGGTAGTAAAATGAACAATGTACCTCTTTTCCGGTCTTGAATTAGTCCTTTAATTCAAGAAAGGGGATTTCTCATCCATCTCCTTTTTAGGACAAGTCAGCTTTAGCCATATTGTTTATATGTCTACTGTTATGTCAGTGAAGTTTATTATGAAAACTGAAATGAAGAATACATATGTGTTGGTCTATAGTTGGTTGTCTGAGTCGTTAAGTGGAGTTTTGTTGTTTATGTATCAAGAAAATATTACAGGCTTTGTAAGTGCGCCTTTTTTGCTGGACCGTTAATCTGTGAGGGTACGTCCATGTGGATTTTAGTAGGTGTGTGTATATATTAAGATTCTGTCTTGTATTCTGGCAAAGAAAATTTATGGAATATAAATGGAACGTAAAATCGATGAATTTCCATACACTCCTAGAAGTGTGTCAAGTGAAATATTACGTTCCAATCTGATTGGTCTCACAGGACTAGTTTCCAATTTGTTATAACTAGTCATTTATAAATTATTTCAAGTAAGAGATACATTCTCTAAATCTGTCTACTTTCGCAAAACAAGTAAGGGATCCTTCCTCTAAATCAGCCTACATTCTCTTAACTGTATGTTAACTAATAATAATTCATCGAATTTACTTTTTTCTTATCTATATTTTCCTTAAACACTATACATTACCTATTAGGTAAGCATCGTATCAACGTGTTCATTTTATAAAAATGACTTTCTTTCTCCAGATACAATTGATTTTATTTTATTTAAAATTAAACAACTTCTCAATCAACTCAGATAGAGTGTCCGGTTCGGAACGTTTGGTTAGATTCCCATCTAGGTCAGTTAATATTTATTTTGCAATGGTCCCAGAAAATGGGTCTAATAAATACGAGACAGCGGCCTAAAGGTAGCCAGCCACCAAGGATTGGCAAAAAGAACCACAAGACCCACTTAATTTATAAATTATAATTAATAAACCACACTAATATTGTGGGGAGTGACTGTTCTACTTAAATATCAATGTCACACTGTACTTCATACTCTGTATACACTGGTCTAAAACAGGACATAGTTAGTAAACATTTACTTAACGGACTATTTTCGCCTTCCTATACCTGTACCAATACCAGTGCTCAGGCAATGGTATTTAGACTGATTTTTTTAGAAACTCATACCATTAACTTAAAACTGACAATAGTTACAGTTTTTGTTTTCACTAAGTATTTAAATTTTAATATAGTAGGTTGTTACAAAAATCCTTGTGCATCAACCTAACCCTCAATTCTAACTCTCATAATTAATGCTGTAGAAATTTGTTGTTCCTATTATTTCTGTCAATGTTTACTTTGACTAATCCTTTAATTCCTTGCGAATTGAGTTAGCTTTATGGAATCATTTAAATTATTAAACGCACGTACAATTTTAGAAGAAAAAATTGTGATTGGAAAAAGGGTTTAAGCGCAAAGGCAGGCGCCGGAGAAATTTTAGCCATAGAAGGAGAGTCAATTATCCATCGAAATACTGCCGCACTTTGATTCAGGCGTTTCAAGAATGGAGCAGATGAACCCAGATCCGGTCGCCCATCGGTATTTGATGATGATGTTCTTCTTGAATGTGTGAACCAGGATCTAAATGCAACTACTCCTGATTTATCGGCCATAATAGGGGCTTCTAATGTCACAGAGGCTCGACATTTAAAAGCTTGGACGTACGGAATTTAAGACCAAGATCCGATCCACATGACTTGACAGAGGACCAAGCTCAGTAGCGAGTTTTTATGTTGATATGTAGTTTATGTGTGCAAAATTTTGCTTAAAAATACGAAAAATGAAAAAAATTATCACAAGTGACGAAAGGTGGATATTTTTAAAAAAACCTAGCAAACAAACATAAGCAGTGTGTCCGGTCAGGAGAAGCTGCATAACCGGAGGGTCGCCAAAATCGGTTTGGAAAAAAAAGTGATGCTTTATGTTTGGTGGAACTTGGAAGGCGTGTTGCATTTGGAGCTTGTTCCTGATGGTCGGGCAGTGGACTCAAATCTTAACTGTAACAGGTAGATAGATTTTATGCAGTTTCGCGTGCAAAGTACGCTGCTTTGGTCAACACGAACCAAGCCATTTTGCAACACGACAATGCCCCTGCACATCGTTCTCGTACCAAGGAAAATTATCGAAACAGCAAGGAGTAAACGTTTTGCCTCATTCTGCATATAGCCCAGAAATTGCATCACCAGATTATGGTTTGCTTAGATCAATGGTTCATTTTTTGAAAGGCCAGATGTTTGATAATCACGAGTACGTAAACATTGGATGTGAAGAGTTCTTTGTCTCAAAATCAAAGGAGTGGAACAAGCATCAAATCCAATTTCTGGCAGAAAGATGGTGAAGTGAAAACACTGAACTTTACGATCTGAAATAAAGCTACACTAATGCTTTACAAGTACTTTTGTAACAACCTAGTATTAACCAACCACACGGTTTTTAAACTCTCCCAGTGAATCTATTGTATAACAAAAAGGATTATATTATCCGGATGAGACATGGCAGATTTACGAGACATTTACGAAGGCTACAGAACTTCTAAGTACATTAAGTTAAGCCGATTAGAGACGATTCAACTTGATGAAATTGGTCTATTCAGACAAGAATATGGTTTACTCCATAGTGTATGGGTCTATTAAGCTTGTGTTCCTGAAATAGGATTGCTAAATTTGTTCAAATCAAACTGTAGTGAATGCAGTGGCAGTGTTAAGTTTTGAAGGGCAGTTAAATAGCAACCTCCCGAGTTGTTTTTGTTACTTAAAAATGAGACCTTTGTATGTTGAGTGCTTCTGTCTTTGTTCTTTGTTCATATAAGTTCGATTATACAAACTAATATTGCTTAAGTAGTTAACAGCGTAAAGGTTTTCTGCAAATGAATAATATTACGGTTTAATATCTGTTCTTACATTTCTAGAGGTACTTCATTACTTCACAAACTATTTTCAGTTTTATATTAACTGTGTCTAAATTAATTATCATTTTAATTTGAAAAAAATAAAGACTAGATATTTTGAAGGCAGTTTCAATTAATTTTAATAATATAAATAAATTTCAATTTAATAAGATATTTAGAAAAATTATTCGCGTTTTTAATTAATTAATTAATGTATCTCATTCTGGATATTTTATATAAATATAAATAATTGCTTTTAAAAAAATTGTATTTGTCATAATATATATATATATATATATATATATATATATATATATATATATATATATATATATATAAACCTGTACTACTATAACCCATGAAGGGTGTTGGGTTCAGTACTTCAGTACTATGCAAGGACGTTCAGTTTCCAGGCCAAAGGCCATGACCGCGCTCAACCGCCAGGGTTGATTCGGCTGAAGAATTTGAAGGAGTGTCTCTATTGGATTAATTCTGCCAGATCATCAAAAGAACCTAATCCAATATAGACGTTCCTACGAATTATTCAGCGGAAGCTGCCCCGAAGGAAAGGAGATTGTTTCAAACAAAAACACATTCGATTACAATCCACACAAATATATATATATATATATATATATATATATATATATATATATATATATATATATATATACATATATAAAACAGGCTGTTAATCTCTGCTAATCATCCCAAAAGAAGGGTTCATCAAAGCGTATACATTCGGGGCCATTTGATGGTTATTTTATGGATGTAAAGCTCAATGAAAATACGCCTGTATGGGTGGGGTATGATTCAGATACTACAATCGATGCGTCTCCTTTCCAAATGGTATATATATCTAAATCACAATAATTCATGATTTCTCACTCCTTCAAAAATAATTATATTGCATTAAATTCAATGAAATTTTGGGCGACATTGACACTGTCTAGTGGAATGAATCCGAGCGCTTTGGACTGCAAGACTAATATATTTTTATTCCGAATGGTCAGAGTTTTAAAATTAGTACTTATTCAAAAATATATCTCTTGGGTTTAATTCAATGCAATTAATTTAATTTTGACTGGCCACCATTTTGTATTTCGACCTATCTGGGCTGCCAGACCGACAGATTCGCTTTTCGCTCCCTAGACTCTACTGATTGATTTAGATCTTTCGGGTTAAATTGATATGTTGTCAGCTCTTGGGCTATAAGCATTGTAGTGGTAAAGGCCAATAGAATCTACTTGTGAATAGATAATAAGAAGTAGTCTGATGTAGTCATAATGTAAAAGTCATCCTTTCAAAATGTAAAAGGATGTTAATGTAAAAGTCAACCTTTAACTGCAGGTGAATACGATAACTGTGAACAGTATTTGTGTGTACGTCTAGAATTCGTGTGAATCCCTAATGATCTAGTGCTGTTTATCCCTCCTACTGAAATTTAACCAACAGGATTAGTACCTAATGTGGATAATTAGCAATATAATTGAAGTGACAAAGCCTTTTCAGAGTATAATGCTGATACCGAACAGTCTACAGGAATATTTTTGAAATATTTTGAAAAATAAGCGTTTGTGATAATACCTGCTTCCATTAAGGTTTAGCTAAGATATTTTACAATTTTTTTTTTTTCTTTTTGTATTTACTCTTTAAAACCTCATTGTTATCGAATATGTTTTTACTGTCATTGGAAGATAATAAGGTTTGTTGTACCTCGGTAATAAGGTTCTTGTAAGGCTCTAAGCATGTTATTAATTACGGTCTAATGGGGCTTAATTTAAAAAGGTTTTTACCTTCAATATCTTCGACGACATTATATCTAAATAAGCGAGATTTTTTTTCTTCGCTTACGTGCTTGTGTTTAATAAAATATTTAAAAGCTTATATGAGAAGACAATAATGGGATAATAATGAAAATAATTTGAATTCACCGATAACCGATCAATGGCATATATATCATTATTACACAACTGATCGAATACAAATGGTTCTAATTATGCCATAACCTATTCATGCCATTTCTAGACCATATATTCTACCATTTACTTCTTATTTTGATAAACTTGTATTCAATATTTATTATTATTATTATTATTATTATTTACTTCTGTATTAATATATTTCAATTAGCTTCGGAGTCTTAACGCTCCTTTGCATCTTTCTCTCATGCAAAGAAAGGTTCTTTTAAAAATTACATTTTCTGTTAAAACATTACACAAGCCTGCAAATTTTGGCTTGTGACATATTTTTAAACTTTTGATAAACAATTCCAATGTATTTTTTTAGCGCTGGATCCGGAAATGACCTTCATTTTTCCCATCACCTAAGGATTTTTCGGAAATCTGAAAATAAATATATCAAAAATATGAAAGAAAATTCATTTTTCTGTACCTAAAACCAGGAATATGAGATGCAAGGTGTTAGCAGGTTCTTCTCTTTTAGTCTCAAACCGAGCAATTCTGAATTTTCTTTTGTCAGATGTAAGTCTTGAACCAAATCGTGTAGCTAAGACAGTAAAAAAAACTGTAAGATTGTTTAAAATAAGGCAAACAATTAATAAGAGAAAAACGTTTATGTCTATTTTGAAGTCGCATATTTCCGCAATTTGTTGACTTTTTACAAATTTTGATATTTGCGATTTGCGAAAAATCCAGACGTGTGGAAGAAAATGAAGGCCATTTTCGGATTCAGCGTTAAATAATACAAAGGAATCAATTATCAAAAACTAAAAAACACAACGAACGCAGGTTTGTGTTATCGAAGGAATTCTAGTATCAGCAATGATAAATATTTTGGTGAAAAGACTGAAGAGAAAAAAGTTCATTAAATTATTTTAGATGGATATCTAATAAAGATTCTATCCTGAATATCAAGATAAAAAATTTAAGTACAAATAGCCATGCATATATTCTTGGTTTTGTTACTAAGATATTTTGGAAATAGTTTTTCACTTCCATAAGCTAGTTATTAATCTACATGAAACTAAAGAACTTTAAGATATGTTTTCTTTTTTTTTTTTTTTATTTGAGCTAAGAGGTTCTGTTGTCCTATTGTCCAGGTAAATTCTTTAGCGCTGAGAAGAGCAAGAACATCGCATAATTTTAACCAATTTAAAGACATAACTAGGGTCAATTATCTGGCTGCAAATGGCAGTGGGGATGAGGGTAATCAGGAGCTCATTGTGGGCTGAACTGGTTCAGACCACTCTACTCTATATTAAGTAAGGGGATAAATGGTTATCGAATTTTCTCAATTTAGATTTGTAGAATAGAACAGAAAAGAAAAATAAACTTTATTCTAGGACTAGGTATCTTAAGAAGAGTATTTAGAAGTAAAATAGAAAACAGAAAACATGTCCGGCCAAAGATTCTATAAATAAAAGCCAAAAATTATTTACAATGATATCAATCACAATATAAAAACAATGAAAAAAAAAATTCTTCTGATATAAAATATAGTTGAAATATACTTGATATTTTATTCACACGTTATTCTACGAAATAGGTGCATGACCTATCCAAGTACCTACATTACAACATTTAAAGGCAAACAATTATGTGGTCACTTCTTGTTATTTATTCTGATCTTCAATGCCTTATACATTTATTTATTTCAATGTATTATATATATATATATATATATATATATATATATATATATATATTTATATATACATTTAGCTACTCCCTTTTCCTTTCCTAATCCCACTTCCCAGAATGGAATCCCAAAATGGACCACAGACCCTAAGACAATAAAATAACCATTCTTACAGACAAGATATTAACTTAAAAATAAAAACCTTATTACAATCATTTCGTGTATCACATACATTGTGGCTAAATAACAATTTACAATACAAATAAATATATTGTTAAAGAAAGAAAGAGAAAATAATGATATAATATAAAAAAAAAAGAAATAATGATAATAAATAAATAAAACGAAGTGGGATTAGGAAAGGAAAAGGGAGTAGCTAAATGTATATTTAAAGTTTTTAAGCTGCACTCGTCTGGCCCTCAAGGAATCGAGAGAGAGAGAGAGAGGGTGGAAGAGGGAGGGAGGGAGTGAGAGAGAGTGAGAGAGAGAAAGATCAGTGAGTAAGGCACTGAACTATTATCTGGGCCTGGGTTCAATCCCGGCTGTGGCAAGTATTTTTCTATTCTGTAACAATTATAGAAGCCTTGGAAAAATCATGGGGCTCACCCAGCAGAGGCTATAGAGATAGAGTGGATATCGCGGTTTAGCGCGATCATAGCCATTGATCTAGAAACAATACGTCCTTACTCAGTAATGAATCCAGCATTCTTCATGGGTTGTCTTTGTACAGCTTTATATTAATACTCGTACAGCAAAGAAACGATTTAATAATAAGCCGTGTAACACAAGGAGAAACATTTTCACGCCCTAAAGATAAGCTCTTGCCAAAATAAAAAAAGGAGTTGGTCTGCTTTATCTCTAAGATAGACCTTCAATGAACTATACAATTAAAACCAAAACCATCTGGTGCAGTTCATTTCAATTTGATTATTTTATTTTATTTTTGTTTTATTTTAAGTTATTTTCATTTGTTATATATTTATTAGTATAAAATGTTTCATTTCATCTGATACTCATTTATTGTATTTTAAGTAAATGTTTATGTGTATGTAATAATTTATTTTTGATTGATTGTGTGATTGTATTCATTCATTGTATTTTAGTTAAATGTTAATTTGTATATAATACCTTATTCATTTTATATACTCATTTTTATTTCATTTAGTTAATATTTCAATTAATTGTAGGAACCTACTGATCTGTTTATTTAAGTGTAATATTACCTTTTTTTCTGTAATAACCAACTCTCTATTATTTACGTAGTATTTATATATATATATATATATAATATATTTATATATTATTTATATTTATATTTATATATATATAATATTTATATATTATATATATATATTTTTAGTTTGATGTTCAACAACTGTTCTATTATTTCTATTTTCTTTTGTATTATTTTCTTATTTTATTTTTAATTTTCATCTAAATTGTACACTAGTATAATGCATTACTGTGGCAAAAAAGTTGTGAATTGAGCTGACATACATATATTTTGTAATTTGGCATGGATTATGTACATTCTGTAAATAAATTCCTCTTGCGTAGGACTATTATGGAAAAAAAAAAGAAAAAATATATATATACTCGTATATATGAAATATATATATATATATATATATATATATATATATATAATAAATTATTAATATTTGTAAAAAATATCCATTGATGAGTTTCATTAATTAATTATAATTCGAATAGTTTTGGAATTTTTTTTATTAAACTGCAATTTATTTATTTATGTTATAATTTATTTATATTATAACTTTTGTTAGTTTTAAGTTGATCGGTAGTGGTATGAGTTTCTAAAAAAATAAGTCTAAAACGATTGCCTGAACTGGTATAGGTGGGAGGAACTAGTCCGTTGAGTGGGCCTTGTGGTCCTTTTTACCAACCCTTGGTGGCTATCTTTAGGTCGCTACCTCGCACTGATTAGACTAGGAGTGCAAAGATCCATCTCCCGGGAACAACGCAAAATAAATATTAACAGACCCAGGTGGGAATCGAATCCAAAACGTTCCGAACCGGACACTCTGTGTTGATTGAAATATTGTTTAATTTAAAATAAAATTAACTGTATTTGGGGAAAGAAATGCATTTTAATAAAATAAACCCATAGATATGATGTTTACTTTATATATAATATATAGTGTTTAAGGAAAATGTAGATAATAAAAAAGTAAATGAAATGAAATAATTATTATAAAAATAATTATTAGTTAACATACAGTTTAGGGAATGTGGGCAGATTTAGAGAAAGTATCCCATAATTGAACCAATAAATGACTGCTTATATAGTTTAGTGCATTTATCCACTCTTCATTTTTCCATTAGTCGACACTTTCAAAAGGTCAATTTAATACTCCACATTTTATCTCTAAGAATATTTTTTCATTGTCCTAAAATTGAGGGAAAATTGGTTTAGAATATCTATATTTTTTTATTTTACTTGGACTAAGCAACAAGGTGGGTTACCTCACCTTCTCTAATCGTCTCTCTCACTCCTTATTAAAACTGAATTTGAGGGAGAAAGAGAATAACCTCATACTTAGAATAAGAAAGTTTGAATTCCTATACTAAAGTTTGAATTCCTGGTTATAAACAGTTTAATAAAAAACTTAAAATACACTTCAAGATGTTTCTAGCAAATATACAAATATAAAAATAATAAAAGCAGAGTTTGAGTGTTATGATGGAAAAGGAAATTTAATATTTGAAGCACTTTGAAATACAATAGGGCTTTTCTGTTTCTCACTTTAAACAAGAAGGGGGATGGGTTAAACAACCTCGGAACACCGCAGAGGAACTAGTTTTACTTTTAAATTGACACCCGTGACTCCCTGTAGCCCAGCTCCTGTGAAAATGATTTTACTTTTAAAAAAGTTTTCCTTAGAATGGGTGGAAACTTCCGAACCGAAAGCGTCAGCTTCCGCAACTTAATTTACTTTCTTTTATTTGCAACTGTTGTTAATTATAAAGTAAATAGTTTTTTATTCATGGTTTTAGAGATGACATCTAGAGATATTCGCAGTATTCTTCATAATGTGCCTCAAACTATTGTTATATTTTATATTATAAAGTATCCGAAATCATTTTTTGTTTATGATTCCACAACAAAAGTAGACCGTGCATTGCATTTAATTCCCCCGCGAGGAACTCAAAGAGTTAGGAGAAATATATTGTATAGGGGAATAAACGGTAAATTTCAAATGCAATGTATGACGTTATCTCTAATCAAAACAATTATTACTAGACAATATGTGAAAATTTCACATTTCCAGTTATAGTTATTAAAGATTTTATTATTCTTTCTTTCAAATAGAGGTTAAAAATAAATTTATTAGAGGTTAATAATGAAAAGTATATTTTGAACCTCAGAAATGTTACCACGTAAGAAGTCTCGACAGTAAATTTTACTCTCGTTTCCTCTTTGAATTACACTAAAAGCGTAATATTTTGTCCTGATTCTGAGCTGAAGAAGAACTCAATGAAGAGCTAAGTCATGAAGGATTCATAAAAATTAAAATGATGTACAGAAGATCAGGAGACACTAAGCTACCAAGCTAACTGCTCATTGTTGCCTTTGAGAAACCCGAATTGCCAGGCAACCTTGAACTTAGATATTATTAATATCAAAGTAAGAATTTATATTCATTTAATCACACTTCTTCTAAATGTCAGTGTAGTATTTGTGGCAAATGAAGCTCCCCTCAACACGATGATCAATGCAACAACCCAATAAGACGCGTTAACTGTTCTGGCCCATATCTTACATGGCCTCGAATTGTCCTGTATTTTTAAAGAAAAAAGAAATTTAAAAAACAAGAGTTACCGATATCGTATCTTATCTTGTGGCCAAAAAAACTGTTGAAAATAAAACACCTGTGGTCCCTTCTTCGGGGACTTATTCTAAAATTGTATCTAGTCCGGCACCGATTCCAGGACTAAACAAGCAAATAGAGAACTTTCAACAATTATTGAATGTTTGGTTGGGAAAATCAAAGTTTTAGAGAATAAAATAAGAAATGTAGACAATACTACTATAAAATTCCTAGTTTCTTCTAATCTGGATGTTCCTGCTTAATAGCTGAATCTAAAATCACTAGCAGTAATTACTCATCAAACAGTACCAATTTATTGACCAAAATGGTACTATATCTGTAAAATGTATCTTTTGTAAATTCGGATGGAACTTCAAACACATATGGTCAGCTCCAATCCTCCCATCAACCTCAATACAAACGGATATAAGGAACTTATGTACAATACTTTGCCCTCAAAAAATCTATTGCGAACCAAATAAAAAATCAACAATTAATTTATTGTTTTATATTTATATCATATAAATAAATGTATATATTGTTTATATATGATTTAAATATATTCAAATATACGAAATGGGAGTTGTTTCACTTCGCTTGTGGTATACAGGCATTTTTATTATTTATTTTTTTGTCGCTTTGGTTTTAATACACTCAATAATTAATTTTTTTTTTAAATTTTAAAATTACTATTGATAGTTTAAATTAACAAAGAAATACTGTTCTGGAAGTTAATATGACCGGTTTTTGTCATTTTCGTCCCATTGTAGCGTACCAAGGAGCTTCTGCTGTAGATCAAGTCGTTATATTTTTGTTAGCACATTTTAAGTTTTGTATGTGGGTTTTTTTTGCCTATACCATATATCTGTGAGTAATATATCCATGTGGGTTTCAGCAGGAATATGTACCTAGTTTCAGTTTTGAAAATTCAAAATAAAGAATAAGTAAATTAGTTTGGGTTGTTTCTTGGGGGTTTTCCGTTTCAATAATTAATGATTTAATTGTTAACGGATAAATAAAATATAATATGAAGCTTTTAGTCATCCTAATACTTCACAAAGGGCTCAAAGGGAAAGCATAAATATCGCTGGCGGTGATCGTATATCCAATCAGATATAATTGATGATTACTATAAATTGCTGGCTCAACTCCTCCCTTATGGTCATTATTGTATAATGACCGCAAGACCCAGCAATTGCTAACAACAACCAAATAAAATTAGCTTTATTAATTTATTTTAGGTACATTTCAGTCATTAATTTTTGCAAATTTACCATTTAGTAATCTGTGATTAAAATTATAAGCAATAGATTTAATTAACTTGGGTACGATCACAATAGTAAAAATGTAGAAGGAGTTAAGAGATCAGTCACAGAGAAAATCAATCCCTGAAATGGAACAGACAAAACTATTTGAAACCATCTAAACTAAAGCACTTTTGGTGAAATTTTCGTTTTAATAAATTTACTCATACATATATTAGAAAAAAGTAGAAATCAGTGAAATGCATTAATGGAGAAAAGATAATGCACTGGGCACATGCCATCTACTGCGAAAGAAAGTATCCAGTAGCACTTCTAATCCGGCACGATCATATGCTATTAGGAGGTCGCTCATCCAGCTCCTTTTAAGGCTCCTCTTCAAAATTTAAGTCGGCCTTTAATAGCATTAATTTAACCTCAATATATAAAACAACTACAGTATATACAAATTGAAATTTTAAACTTAATAGTTTACCATATATTGTAGGTACATTTGTTTAACTACATTATTTTAAAAACACTAAACTAATACAAATATGAGTTCAATGTGACAATGAAAATGAAAGGACTATCCTTGCAAAAAAATTGTAAATGTATAGTTTTATATATTAATTACACGTAATATCAAGTATGAATATCATAATGAACCTAGGAGAGCGGATATTACACGCAAATTTGACATATTATATATGATATGACCTGAAGATGGTGCAATTACCCCGAAACGTTGTTAAAAACAGTTGACTGTTTCAAAAAAGAATTTTCGGAAATTTCACTTCACTTATTTCTTGAAAATTAATTTAATCTTCCCATGGCCTTACAAAAAATAGAGAATAAAAATAAATAAATAAATTAAAAAGACCCCATCCCCTGCTTTTGAGCAATTATATCAGTCTTCTAATATTTCTGTCCAACCAGTCTAATATTTGGTTATAGGATTAATATTCTGTCTAATTTTTAATTTGTGATGTATTAATAAGTGAAGAGCCAAGCGAAAGAACACGGTATGTGACATTTAAGGAAAAATAGGGATTTTTGCTTGGAAGAATATTTTTAATACTCCTTTCTACGTATCACCTAGTTTAATTTTTCTAAGCCTTAAATTGTGGTAGTTTTTCGAAGTTGAAAATAGAATGACCCAGTCTAAAATATCATTAAATTCAATTTTTCTCAGATTCAAATTGTTGTAAAACAACACGTTTTTCCAGTTAGCTCATCAAATGAGGATAGCAGTCTAAGCTTTAGGCTTAGGATTTTTACTTAATGATTTTACTCTCAAATTTTAAGTTAATTGTACCATGTTCTTCTGTGGAATCGGTTTCTTGTCAAGTTGAATAGAAGGGCACGTTTCCTGTTGTATAATATAAGTAATGTATCGAGATTTGCTTATAGAATAGTTCAGTATATTTGAAAAAAATTGTTAAGATATATTACTAAGGATATTAGTGTTTTACTAGATTATGTTTCAAAGTGCATGAGCAGTATTCATAAGATCTATCCCTCCACCTTTCCGAATACCAGTACCAGTACCAGTACCACCTTACTTGAAATAAATTTTAAAAGTTTCCATTTAATTTCCATCGAAATTTCATTTAGTTTCTGTAGTAATATTTTTTTCCATTAAATAATATAAAATAAAAAATTATTAACTAAAACAATCACTTACGTTTTTGAGCATTTCGTCACTCTCCATTACGTTCTGCTACTGTTTATGTTTAGATAACATTTTTTTCTAAAATCTTCAGCTTTCCAACGGTATATTATACATCTATATGGCTTCTCTTATTTTGGGAAATTTGTTTTCTATCCGGGAAAATACCTCATTTTCTCCTTCAGTAATTTATAAAATTCTTTCATAGCTTTTGTTTATCCATTTTTCATTAATAGTATCAATGAGGGATGGTCAATAATTCCAAATAAACCATTTTGAAAAATCGGCAATTAAACCCTGTCAGACTACTTCAATGATCATAAGCACTAACTGATATTGAAGACCATTTAATTGTACAATGATATAACGAGTTTGATCAAAATCAAAAGTGCCTATTTCGAAAAAATTGTAAACATGAGTAAAATCGATCGATTTTAGCAAAAAAGTTATCTACCTTAAATACGCAATTTCAGTTTCGGACATTTCATTTTTGAAGAACTCACACACACACACATACACACGCTGTAACATCCCAAGAATATATCCATCTTTAATACGTAATTTCAGTTTCGTACGAGTTTTCATGTTTGAGCTAGACTGTTCATCGTATTAATTTCCGTTACTATATATTCCATATATATGTAAGTGAAAGTAAAAAGTGTATCATTTTCTCCAGTTAGTATATAATGAAAGATGATATACAGCAGAGGTTTTGATAAACTGCAAATAAAAATATTGGAAATTTAATGGATCCACGCTTTTACTGGTTGGTTAAATAAACCCTTTTGAATTCAACAGTCTGATAAAGCACTTCCAATCTGCTAAATACTTTCAGTGTAATTGGTTTCATCTTTCAAATTAATTGACCAAAATGTAATAATGGCAGAGCAATTTACGCCCGATCAAAATACCATTACTCGGGCATAAAGGTTATTCATTTGGTTGGGCAATAGGATGAAAAATAAAGATTCTCTATTCAGACCAATAATGTTAATTGAACAATTTATTTTATTTCTATCAGATAAAGATTCGATGACATGATTGTTCAACAAAGAAACCTTTGAGGTCAACGTTAACTATTAGTAGAAAGTAAAAAATAAAACATCCAATATTCATATGCTTTCATCAGATTGTTAAATAATTTTCTAATCAAAGAATACAATTTTCATATTATTTATATGCTGTATTTTATTAATAAATTGCATCAATAAAAACATACAAAACTATTAACGAATGGAATGAACTGACACCATATGATAGCGGTGGAAGAAACGTTTTGCCATTCTTATTTTAAGAAACGATATTTGATTATTAATTACGAAATTCGACTTTTAAATACGAAGCATGATATATTTTTTATAATGAACCAATTTCCAAAAAAAAAAAAAGAGTGCCAAAATGATAAAGAATGTTCAGGATATATTATTTTACTCCATTGCATGATTGATAAATTATTGCTTTGCCTACAACTTTAAAGTAATAACATAAATGACAATAATAAGTATTTAAATATTGAATAACTACTAGATAAATAAATTGAGGTTTATTGAAGTAGGTAAATTTTTTGGATAATTATTTTTCGATTCGTTGTGAATAGCATGTTGGTAAATCCAGAATTGGTATGTATCGTATATTCAACAAACAACATATTATCACATTGGAATACAATCAGATGTTTGTAGCGAAGTAGTTTACAATAATATTTATATTATTTTTTTCAATTATATATTCCTTCAATCAAAAATAGTTACATTAAAAAAATGAAACTTAAAAATAAAATTATATAAAATATAAAATATTTATAAATATTTATATCTATATATAATATATAAATATTTATATAAAATTATTATTATCCAACGACGATGAGTAGCCTGTAACATTTAAGAACGAACCTTCCCACATTCTAGTTTCTACCTTAGTGCTTTATTATGAAACAGGGCTCTGGTGTTTGTAATTATTATGTAATGTGGAAACAAGCTTAAAAAATAGCAGTTTTAACAAATTATCGCAAATCCTCTAAAGGAACTAGTGAACAATACTAGCACACATGATATACGGGCAGAAGAATTACCCATCAAATTATATGAGATCTTAAATTTCGTTAATTTAGGTAAATAAACTATATTTGTATTCAACAGTCACGCAGGCAAAAAGTTATCAATGATCTTTATTTGATTCTAGAAACATGTGTTCTAAATACACTGACAGCTCGTATAAAATCACTAAAAGTAATAGTACTTGAACTTTGTAGTTTGCACACTTGTATTTTTGAAATAATTGTATTATCTTCATTATGAAACAGGGCCCAAGAGATAAATTTATTATATGTTAGGTGGATTTCATAATTTTATTTTATAGTGAATTTTTCTGTTAGCTCTTAAATAACCGGCATTACTATCAATATATGAGACGTTTCTATCCAAAAGTAAAAATTAAAATTAAAATCTTAAGAATGCATTGTTCAATTTGGCAAAAAAGTTGTTTTCTAAAAATCTTATATTTTCAAGAAATAACACCTTTTCTTCTCATATCGGCAACATTTTGCACTACACTGCCCATTTTCAAGCCTTTAAATATAGAAGGGACTACATTTTATTTAATAAAAGGGATTACATTATATTGGAGCGAGCCAAATTTATAATTTCCCAACAATAATAAATATTTTAATTTTCCCTACTATTCTGAAATATAGTAATTTTTCCAACTCTTTTGGATTTGAACTTTTCCCATAATAACTGTCGCGAATGTTGACACTTGACAATAATATATTTTTTTTTATATTCAAACACAACATTGTATAGATAAAATCTCAATTTCTTAATCCAAAAGGTTAAAGGTTCAATTCCATTAGGATTGAATTTAAATTAAGTAATTCTTTCAGTAAAATGTTTTATCGCAATTTTCGCAGTTTGAAATAGGCTCTCAAATCTCGAGTTTTTGGGTTTTCAAATTATTGGGGGATGTAACACCCCCTACTATTCTTCCCATGATGTAGTTCCTGGAAATAATTATAAAATAATATGTTTCATAACGAAAGTAGCTACACAACAAGATAGTAGAGATACTTAGTTCCTGTAATTTAAAATTACATAAACATTACATTGCGAAATGCATAAGTAATTCCAAACTTCCTTTTTACTATAAGTCTAAGCGAGTAACTGCTCAAGACAAAATGTGAAATGACTTCAAAAGAAATGGAAGAAAGCAGCTGACAAAGCCGTTATTGTGTCATGCTCCCAGTCTTCAGGAGTAAAGAAAAGACAAAGCTCTCTCTGGACAAATAGCGAACGCCTTGTTGCAACTTAATGATAAAAAGAACTGGATACAAGGTTTTTTAAAAAAAGTTTCTAGTTTTTTAAGATATCATATGAATTGGAAATTCCGGGATTGAAATAAAATCCGTAAAATAAATAACTGTTAAACATATTTACGCAATGTTAATTAATTATTCAAACTATTATCATTAAATAAATTATAATGAGATATTTGACCATGTATTTATTATAGATATAAAAAATAGTATATTTTTTAAAATTTTTAGACTTTTTCTTGGTGAAGTTTCGTTTTTTTCAAGTGATACAGGTAAATGGTAAGGCTTGATAAGATCCCTTAATTATAAGTTTGACGTTTTTGGACTAATCATCCTTTATCAAAGACTTACCTTGTACATGTTAAACTTCTCATATCTTTATCGCATAATTATTTTCAATTCCCATTTATTTTTTGGCATCTAATATGAATTCATTCCATTGGTTATTTTTTTGTATATTGTATTTTAGTATCTTCCTTTGCCTCATCCTTTTATAATGAAACCATCCGTTTCATTTATCCTATTTTCGGGTTCATTATGTTAAACATTTTTCATATATTATATAGTTATTTAAATTATAATATTTTTTTTTTTTAAATACTATAATAGTACTAAAATATAATGTAATAAGATACTAAAATTAAATATACTACAAAATAACCAATGGAATGAATTCATACAAGATGTTAACAAATGCATGGGTATATAATATTTTAATGTGATTGAGATATGAGAAAGTAAACATGTACAAGATAAGAAGTTTTTTATAGTGGACGATTAGTCCGAAACATCAAACTTATAATAATGGTGTGAAAGAAGTCTGAAGGTGTCTTATAAAGCTTCTTACATACTTGTATCTCATGTAATATATCAATTTTTAATTTATAAATGTATATAATTTATGATTACTTCACAAAAATACCTTCTTAAGCTAATGTTATTTAGGTTTAATAATTAAAAGTATTATTTCTTGTATTAGTTTATAAAAATCAAAAATGTTATGTGTTACACTGTACATTAGAAAATATTTTCTATTCTAAAAAAAAGAATATATATATATATATATATATATATATATATATATATATATATATATATATATATATATATATATTATTATTATTTTTATTTCATACAATCTTGGCTATTGCCAATATCTTGGCTATTTCATACATTCACCTAGCCGGACCAAAGTCAAGGGTTAGGTTCAAATTTTAAACTATATTTAAAAACTTCCTGACGATGCTTGTTGTACTAAGGAGAATTGCTTTCTGCCCTTCCTCCAGTACTTTTTCTCGCAGCTTCAAATTCTTAATTGATCTGATGGTATCGTCTGGGATTGCTGGATCTTATAATCGGATACACCTTTATATACTCCAGCCTATAAAGTTGCCGTAGTTCCTGGCACAACTCTTGATATTTTCTTATCTTTTCAGAAATTGTTTTTTCGATATTATCATCGGTTGGAACAGCAATATCGATGGCATAGCCATTTTTTACATTTTGATCAATTAAGACTATGTCCGGTTTATTATTTACAATTCTATTGTCAGTAATAATGGAACGATCTCAGTATAACGTTCTGTTTTCAGCAGACAGTACCGGTTTCGGCTCGTACCGATAATAAGGAACCTGGTCAGCAATCATGTTATAAAGTAAGGCCAATGCTTGGTGGATAATCTTGGTCAGGTTATTGTGCCTCATAAGGTATTCTTTACCTGCCAACGCTTGGCACCCAGATGATATATGCTGGATAGACTCAATTGCACTCTTACATAGGCGACATCGGTCATTGATGTCTTCTCCACATATGAATTTTCTGCAAGCGTTGGTGGAAACTACCTGATTCTGAATGGCTAAAATAACCCTTCCGTTTCAGGAAATAAATATCCTTTTTTAAGCCAGATAGTAGAAGCATCCCAGTTTATTCCTGATTGTGAAAGAGAATGGTAAAAGCGACCATGTAGCGATTTATTTTTCCAATTTTCGATCAGAATTTCTTCGGTAGGGTACTCTTTATGCTCCGATGAAATTAAGTTCAAAGCTGTGTATCCATTGTCCAATGTTCTTATTGCTGACCACAAAGAAGAGTTATATTGTAGAAAGCTGTATTTTAAGTTATTTTCTTGCTCTCCGCAGCTCCTTAACAGACAAACAAGTCCCCTTTCTCCTTTTTTTCGTGGCAAATGCATCCTTTCAATTGAAGATTTGGGATGTCGTTTTCTAGCTGAGGTAAACGATTCATTTCTTCAAGTTCCGTGTTAGACCACTTTATCACGCCAAAAGTATAAGTCAGTACTGGAATAGCCCATGTGTTAATTGCTTTAATTAAGTTGCCAGCTGACAGATACGTTTTGAGGAGTTTTCCAATCCGTCTTTTAAACTCTTCTTTAAAATTATATTTATTATTCTTCTTGAATTTCAATAGTTGGCCAAAACCTAAATATTTATAAGAGTCTGACTCGCTCAGTTCTTTAATTGTTGTATTATTAATGAGCTCCACGTCTGCTTTATTCGTAATCTCTCCCCTTTTGATATCGATGACAGCACACTTATCTATTCCTAGAGTTATGCCTATATCTTCACTAAATGACTCTACCATCTGGATCATGTTCACCAATTCTTTTTCACTTTTAGAGTACAATTTTAAATCATCCATATATAGAGCATGAGAGATTACGGTTCCTCTATCATCAAGTCTGTAACCCATCCTAGAATCATTCAGTAATTCACTTAGCGGGTTTAAAGCCAGACAAAACAACAATGGACTTAAAGAATCTCCCGGAAATATTCCTCTATTTATTGATATGCACGACTTGGCACTACTAGATTTAGGTAAGCGCAACTTCACTTTCCAAATTTTCATTAGACATTCTAATAGATCTACAATTTTACGATTTATTTTGTAGATGTTTAATACATCCAAAAGCCACTTCACTGGGGCATTGAATTGTACGCCTTTTGATAATCTATCCAGGCAATAGAGGCATTTCTCTTTTTCTTTGATATTTGGGATGCTATGAACGAATCGATTACTTGGTTCTTTAACAGCTCCTTACATCCTTTGGCATCTTTCTTACATCCTAGTTGCTCTTTTGCGATGATGTTATACTTGATAACATGCTCTGTTATTTTACAACTGATCACAGATGTTAATAACTTATAAACCCCATTTAAGCATGTGATAGGCCTATAATCTTTAGGATCAAGATGGTCCTTTGCTGATTTAGGGATTAAGTAAGTTATTCCTTTACAGAAGTCTTCAGATGGGATTATATTATTGGCTAATAATTTTTGGTAATAAGAAGCTAATAGTGAATGCGTACTAGTAAAATATTTTAAACAGTAATTCTGAATTCGATCAGGGCCACGAGATTTCCAATTTTTCATTCTCTTAACTGGTTTATTGAAATTTCATCCATTGGCGAAACTGAGCTTGCTTTTTTCTTTACCATGTCAATCCAGCAACCGTTAAAATTATTTAGCTTCGGAGCTTCCCATATCTTCGACCAGAAATCCTCCGATGCTTTCTCATTGTCATGAAAAGCATTAATTTTTGGTTGATGATTCAATGATTTATAGAAATCCTTCTGATTTGACAAAAACTTCGAATTCTGCCTTCGTCTATTTTCAGCCTCAGTATATCTTCTTAACCTATTAGCGTATACTGCCAATTTTTGCTTATTTCCGTCTAAGTATATGTTTAATTTGTCATTTAATTCCGACTTCTGTATATCTCCTATATGTAGGACTATAATTTAGTCCACCTTTTTCTATAGTTTAAACATAGCTGTAGTTGGACTTCTTAAATAACTTGTCAATATTCCAATTTCTTTGCGGATCCCTTCAATTTTATTTTTTAGTCTTCTTCTCCAGGGTGCTATTTTTTTACTTCCTTCCTGTTTCTTTACTCGAGTTTCTAATGATGAAAACTCTTTGATAAGACCTAATCTGTTAGCCACTGACCTCGCTCCAACATATATTCAATGACGAATATCATTTATGTCAGATTCAGGAGCTAAGTATTCTAGCAAAATCAGGTCGACTGCTCTGACAGCGTCTAATGTTTTCTTATTATATGGCACTTTTGGAACAATAGGTCTATTTTCTAGCGGATTACCTTCAAATTTCATGTGTTCTGTTAGCAATAACGTTCTGATTATATCTTTACTATTTTGCGTATCTATGCTGTCCTCATTAACTTCAGTTTCTTGTAAGTTATTCGAAACACTCACCTCTATCTACTGGGTTACCACATCTTGAATAGGGGTAAGACTATTACCCAGTTCCTGCTTTATATCAGCCAATTCAGCATCTGAAAGAAATTTTCGTTCAATGATTTGCTTTACCTGATCTGCCAGTCTTTGCCCGGTTATGGAAATCTGGGGAAAAACCTCGTTCCAGTATCCAACAATCTTGCTGCGGAAGCCTGTTTTATTAGTTCCTGTGTTTTTAGCCAGGTAGTAAGCACGGATGGCTGCTCTATTCATTTCTCGAGTCCATCAAACGTCAAACGTCTGTGCTCGACTCTCTGACGATTAGGACCTCTACTTCGTGCGGGAGGCAGAACAGCTTCCAAGCTGGAAGAAGAGTTAGTGATTAGTCCTTGAAGATCCAGTCTTGCGATTCCTTGCGACATCGGGGCGCCGCTCGCACCGCCTGCCGATGAAGTGGGCTGTTGATCCAAACCCTCTAGAGTAGCCCTCCAAACCCTCTAGATTCGTCCGAGGCAATTTTGCGACTTCTTAACTCCATTTTATTGGGTGGGTTGTATTTTATACCTCCTACCAGGTCTTCTTAGGGAAGGAAACCGTAAGGTGAATACTGAAGATGTGCTTGTGTCAGTGTTCGTGAGTAGTGTTCTGTTATGGTGATATAGTGCGGTGTACTGAACATCCCGGGGGATCGTTAAACCCCAGCAGTTACGCACATCACTACCCCTTGCGGGTATATTATTATTATTATTATAGGTTATTATTGTTATTATTATTACTATTATTAGGTTATTTATTAGGTTTATTTATTATTATTATGTTATTATTGTTACTATTATTATTATAGCTTTTATATATATATATATATATATATATATATATATATATATATATATATATATATAGATATATATATATATTTATTTCTGTTGGCACTATAGACCATGAAAATCTTTATAAAGATGAGGATGAAGATCTTTGGCCGCGTGATGTGGTCCTCTTACAGACATTTTATCACTTACGGGAGCACAGACAGCCTGCAGGGGGTCACCCAACCTCACGTTGCTGCAAACCCTTGTTTCCGTGGGACAGTGGTATGCAACCCATAGCTCTATGACCAATCCCTTTGGGGCCAATCCGACAGTTCCCTTCCCACTGACTCACTCGGGTTCAAGAATAGTGGCATATCCACGGATTTTGGCTGTTCGGGCTCAGCAGGTGAACGAGGGCTTATATTTCTTTCCCTGAACAGTGGTCCATGGACTAAACCTTCTGGCGGCTATTTGACATTCTGAAAAACCAACAACAACAACGCAATTCCCAATTTCAGGTCATCAAACTCTTACGCCCGGTCTGTGTGAGCTGCCTACAGTAGGCTGACAGCCTTCACAGTCCCGAGGGGATAGAATCTTAGGCTGCTTGATTATCGCCGATAGGTGGTCATCCTAATCGGACGGTCGCCCATTCAATTACTAACCACGCTCGGCTTTGCTTAACTTTGATTACCTGTTCCAAGCGCCTTAGCCCAGTCGGCCTAAGTGGGTATTTTGATATGCTATCCCTTCCCTATTCTATGCTATTCCCATTATAGAAATTTCCTCCAGGGTCACTCTGTATATGAGAAATGTATATTGATATGATGGGAGAGAGAAGGAAAGCGAATCGGCAGAGAGATTTCGCATGGACAATTTGGATATGGATAATAAATGATTGTGAGAGAGCTCCTCATGTTTACACTTAATGTTAATGGTCATCTCTAATCACTAATCTCTCCCCAATTTACTAATTAATGAATTGTAATTTATTCACTCCGATGACGACCATAAATCTGGTATTTTACTTGATACATTAAGTATTTCAATTTGTTCATTAATGAGTCTTTATTATTTTTAATCTGAATTTCACTTACTGGGTCATTGATTTTCATATGAATTGTGATTTTTTTTTCTTAAGTCTTGGCGAAAAATAAAAGATGAAAATACTTCTTTTTTTAGAAATTGAGTTAATTTAAAAAAAAAAAAATTTTATCATGTTGTGGATTAAATGGCTGGTAAGTGGAGTTGAAGATATTTCTAAATTATATAAATATTACAGGCTGTGAACTACACCGGGTAGGTGGACAACCGCGGCAACAGCTGCTTATCTCTCTAGATTATCTCTCTGGCCTCTGCCCGCTTAGTTGCTGTATAATTGAAGCCATATTTTAAAGAAGCTTAATCCCACCACTGTCATAATTGATTGAAAAGGCAGTCTTATTTATGCAGATTTTATATTTTTAGTCAATATCCTTAAAAAAAATGATTGAGGAAATGATGGTTCCATCACAATTCCAATTCGATAAGATTATTATTTTAAAAAAGTTGGAAAACTGAAAGGTTTTAATTCTTCACATGTTAGTTGGTTTCTTTGTGTATTTTTTTTTTCGTTATTATTATTTTCGTTTTTGTAAAGTCATTTTGTATGTTCATTTGTTGGCGAATATACTTTTGGCGAAGTTTATTAGTAACTTTTTACATTTTGTTTCATCGTTCGTGAGCTACGGAACATAACCATTATTTCTCCATCGAAAAAGGTTGCATGTGAAAAAACTGGACAGAAACGGTTATCATCACAATAGTTTAACAAATATGATAAAAGAACAAAACCATGGGTAATTAAATGTTTGGGAATAAAAAACAGAGTAATTTGCTGTGTTTTCACAAAAAACAATTAAGTTTTACTTTTCAGGAATCGTGAACCCGATTCTTGGTAATTAAGAGGGAATTGTTTATTTTTAATTCATTTTTCTTACATTTACTATATATTTACTTTTGAATAAAGGATCTAATCGTTTACTGAGATTTCCCGAATTTAAATGATAGTGAAGGTAATGAAAGCATAATAACATTTTTGATCGATAACATAGTACAGGACATCTATAAAAATTTTAATATCGAAATAAAATTACTTCTTCGTAGAGCCCCTACATTCCGCCGTTGCAGTGTTAGGTTTCCTTACAGAGCCTGGACCAAAGATCTCTTTCTCCTGCCAATTCTCTTCTCCTTCTCCAGCCCATTCCTCTGGCTACAAAGGCTTCTTTTATGCCTTCCTCCCATCTTCTTCTTGGCCTACCTCTTGGTCTACGCCCATCTACCTGTGTCTCATAGGTTGTTCTGGCCATCCTTCTTTCATCCATTCTACTGACAGGTCCGTACTAACGGAGTTGATTCTCCTCAATCACTGTTTTTACAGGTTTTTTTACTTTGAGGTTTGTCCTTTTAGTATTATTCCTTATTCGGTTGTGCCTTGTTTTACCCTCAATCCCCCGGAGGAATCTCATCTCGGAACTCTGCAGTAGACTCCTGTGCTTTGTCTTAATGGTCCAAGATTCGCTGGAATATATCAGTATCGGAAGGAATGTATTATTGTAGATAGCCACTTTTGTTTCCGTTGATGCCTCTCTCTTGTTTATGAAGCCCCTTTTGACAGCATTGAAAAACTTTTCAGCCGACAGTATTCTTTTCCTAATTTCCAGATCTGTAAGACCATTTTCCGCTAGGTGTGCTCTTAGATATTTAAAGCTATCCACCTGTTCTATTATTTTTCCATTTATACGGACCATACTCAAGTTATGATCCCGGAGCTTTCCAATCCTCATTACTTTAGTTATTTCTTCGTTTATCTGCATGTTTATTTTTTCCAGCTCCTCTTTTAGGATCAATATGTTATACTGAAGATCCCTGCTATTCTTTCCAAAAATCACCAGATCATCAGCATAAGCCATTAACTTGTAATTAACTGGTTTCAGATTTCGGTATCCAAAATCCCATCATTTTAGGTTTGGCTTTCTTTAGAGCTGAGTTCAGGAGAACAATAAGCAGGAGATGGCTGAGACAACAGCCTTGCTGGATGCCAGTGATTGTTTCGAATTTTGTAGAGGTGTAGTTGACTGTCTTCACTACGTTTATACATCTTTTTTAAAAGCTTTCAATAGCCATACTTAGTCCCGTGTCCACTGCCAGGTCCTACAGGGCCCTAGCTAAATCTTCCTTTCTCGCTTGGTCGAAGGCTTTTTCTTTCCCCTTCTCAGTCAGTTTTTCGAAGATTTATCTCATAGTGAAGATAAGGTTCCGAGTATTTCTATGGTTTCATATTGCTCCTCATCCAAGATGCTGTCTACCTTTATTCTCAGCCTTCTTTCCAGGATCCGTGCGTATATCTTGCATGGGACACTCAGTAAAGAAATTCCTCGATGGTTTTCACACTTCCGGATATCTCACTTTTTGTAAATCGGGATGATGGTGGAAACTTCCCAATCTTTCGGAATCATTTTTTCTTTCCAGATGAGGTTATAAGATGGAGAACTTTCCCTCCATGTTCCTCTATGTATCTGAGCTTCATCTGCCTGCTGCTTTTAAATTATTGATATAATAAAAATTTCAAACGCTGTTATTAAGTACTATGTCTAGAGGTAAATCCTATTTCGGTCCTAACCATTCGCGAAAAAAAAAATCTAAAAAGCGTGTATTGATTTTTTTTTTAGTTTTAAAAGTTGACCGCGATTAGTAAACTAAGATCAACTGATTCCTAAAATCAGAAGCCAATTTGATCGTATGATAGGAATAGAATGACCCGGAGATTAACAATCAAATACCTTTCGGGACAATCCGTTTAAAAAACAGACGTTTAAAAAAATAAATAATAAAAACAATCTGAGGCCATGTTATATCAAAATAAATTATAAAATTCCTGCCAGATGCATAAGAAAAAACCTAGACTTCTTCATGGGGCTGGGATTTCCCTATTTTCGAAGAATGGCCCATTAGTCCACTATAAAGATACATTCCGCCTTCCATTAATTAGGGTAAACGATTTATCTTTTTTATATTGTATGATGTAGTGGAGCAGTGCAATGCTGAGTTTCTAATCTCTAAAGCCCTAGGGATAACTTTCAGTGAGAAAAAACTCGAAGTTTTCGCGCTTTTTCCAGTTTGTTGGAAAAATTTCCTAGATACTAACTCCAGCAGCGATTTGTGACCTTACATTTCAAATAAAGCATAACATTTCCTGCAAATACAATAGTCAAACTTTGATTTACACGAAGTATTACAGATACAACAGCTCTACAAACTTCAAGAAAAAATCCCAAACCGGTAAAATACATGCTTTGGCCCATTTTATTCCTACTTATGGCGGTTTACGTAGCCCATTGTAGGATTTAATGTTTAATGCCTAGAATTTCATATATCCATGAGTAATATATTGTACATAGAACCTGTACATGTATAGAAGAATAAATCGAAAAATGAAATCTTGAAAGATTCATATAACCAAATTTATAATCAGAATATATATTACAGAAAAAATGGTTTTATTACAGAAACAGTTGGTCGTGAGGCAAACATTATTAACATCATTCTGATAGAAATATATTGTGAGAAAGACATGCATTATGTACATCTCAGACGCTAAAAGCGTCCATGTTATGCTTCTGCTTTCGGTGCGTTATCAGTAAGACTTATATTTATTCATTTAAAAATGGCAAATATTTAAATATAATATTTAACAAAAAAGGATAGCTATTTTTTTTTTAGGGATTGATAAACTATTTGCCACTTCTATAAATTTGTTTTATTGAAAACTAGTTTCGAAGGTTATACATTCATCCTCAGTTCTAAAAACACACAAAAAATTCAAAAATAAGCAATTCAAAATATAGTTTGGTATTATTACACATATTAAATTAGATGTAATATAAATCAGTATTATACAAAACAGTATTATATAAAAACATTTATGAATTATGAATTTAATCAAGACAAGAAATCAAATACATGTTGGTACTCACCAAGGTTTAACTGGATTATATCAAACAGAAAAGTTTGTACTGGTTTCTTCTCGCATTGAACCAACAATGAACGAAAGGTAGGTAAGATGTTTATAGGCAACGGTTTAAGGGTCAGGGTTTTTCCAGTAATGCCGGTGAGTAATTGGTTTTTCTGTTATAGATGGGAATAAATTTAAGATTGGACTATTTCAGATATTTATTTGGTCATTTAAGCAAAAATCTGGATTGGATTTGAAGGATTTTGTTATTTCAAATACTTCATATATATTTAATTTGAGGCTGTTTTCAACGTGATGTATTAATTTAACTACTGAGTTTTAATGAATTTATGATTTTTTTCATTTAAATGAATTGCAAATTCAGAGATTAAAGGAGCATATAAGTGCATATAATAATAAGACAGAGAATTCCAACTTTCATAATTCATACATTTTTTTATGTAATACTGTTTTGTATAATACTGATTTATATTACATCTAATTTAATATGTGTAATAATACCAAACTATATTTTGAATTTCTTATTTTTGAATTTGTTGTGTGTTTTTAGAACTGAGGATGAATATATAACATTCGAAACTAGTTTTCAATAAAACAAATTTATAGAATTGGCAAATAATTTATCAATCCCTAATTATATTGATCCTTCTACACCATCATGCGGATGTCAACTGATAAATATTTATTAAAAACACAATATATTTACTGATACTTTTAATACACAAAACCCCATAAATGTTAAAATTAACAATAGACCAAGCTTATATTAAAAATCATTAGTCCACATTGCAAATAAATATGTTTTTTTTTTTAATGATAGAATGTAAAAGTTTTTCGATTATCTGGAATTACTTCTGGTAAAAAATAGGTAACAGAGTTGAAATTCGTATTCAGCATTCTTCTTAAAAGCATAATGAGAAAATTTTCAGAACTTTTCCAAAACTTTTCAACGGGATCCCTTTCTGGTACCCATTTGACTGAATTTCATTAGACCAAGAGTTGATGTTCCTAAATGATTCCCCTTACGAAAAAAATTATTTAGTACAAAAATGTAAGGAATTTACTCTTATTTAATTTAGAATAAGCTGATATTGCTAAAAATATGCATGGCTTTAATTATGCTTATGTACATGCGCAATCTATGGGAAGGAGGTAAGAGTGGGGTCAAATTTTGTGAATATAAATTTACGGCGAGATTATGTTTAGAATAGAATTGAATAAAAAGAAAACTTTATTGTGGGACGAAGTCCCCAAAGAATAACTATGTTGTACAAACAAAAAAATAACAATTCTGATTTACATATTGAAATAAACAAATAAGAATCATAAATAATATAAAAAGACTAAAATGAAAAGAATTCTTGTGAAGCAATATAAACGAGTACTAATAAAAAGATCAAAGAGAGTGAGAAAAGAAAATTAAATTCACCCGTTTAACAAAATTTTTCGTTAAAATAATTATTTATATCTCATAGTGAGAAAAAAATATATATACATAAATTTACATTGTAATATGATACAGAAAAAAAATAAAAATAAGCATATAGAAAAAGTAAACAAAGAAAGAGAATCAATATCTAATAAACATTTATACAAAATATTAATTAAAACATACAGAAAACAAAGAGTATTCAATAAAATACTTGACCAGTAGAAAATTCTCATTTAAAGGAGTTTAAGAAGGATTTAGAATCGCTGATCCGATAACAATTACAGGAGATCTCCCTACAAGATAATATAATACTATTCGACTGCCAATCAACAAGGCAAAATGCTCAGAGGAAAATTTGGTTTTAAGTGATCCACATTTGATGTTTAAGCTCATCTCTAGTTTTGATCATCACTTCCTTTATTGATTGTCTTTTTTAATCAGTAACTACATGTGGTCAAAATAAGTATTCGTGCACATACTTTTTCAATCACTTTTTTAATCACTGTTAAATAATTTATATAACAGTGATTAACTGATGGATATGATAAAAAACAATATTCTGCATTATTTTTTTACAGATGAAGGAAATTAGAAACCCGTACAATCTAACTTACAACAAAAATTGAACAGTTCACCTTTTCAGGTAGAACTTAATCATTTCGATTAACGACCCTGAATTTTGAATGGATTATCGTTCGATTCGGATCATTCGGCCCATTTTGGGATTTTATTTGAATGTGAGATTATGCATTAAGTGAAAACGATGAGCTGAGAACAAACTAACAAGTTATTTTCACGACAGCTTTTACTGTGTGAAACTTCTTTCTTCGCATAATAATTTTAATTTTAGTTATTATTTAGGTTAACGACAAAAATTGAAAATTTATCATTAATACCAATTTACTAATACATATTTCAAGTATTTATTTTATTGACTTGATAAACCATTATAGCATAAAATACTTCAAACATTATATTTCATAAATGATAATAATTATGAGTCATTTTTGCCTCAGCCAGAAAAGGACATCCCGAATCTTCGATTGACAGGATCCTCTTAACGCGAAAGCAAAGAGAAAGGGAACTTCTTTGTCTGTTATGGAGCTACAGAGAGCAAGAAAATAACTCAAGATATAGTTTTGTAAAAATTAATTCCCCGTGTGTTCATCAATAAGACAATAAATACGCGGTTTTAAACTTGATTTCATCGGAGCATAAAGAGGCTCTTACCGAAGAAATTCTGATAGAAAATTGGAAAAATAAATCACTACATGGTCGTTTCTACCATTCTCTCTCACGATCAGAAATAATCTGGGATCCGTCTACCAATTTTATATCATCTGGATGTGACTGGTAAAGATGTCAAGCGTTGACAGGTAAAGAATATCTTGCGAGACAAAATCACCTCGTCATGATTATCCACCAAACACTGGTTTTATTATATCGCATGATAGTTTACCATATTCCTTATTAATTTAGCCATACCTATTCTTAATAGATCAAAATGCAAAAATTCGATGCTGTTCATGCAAAATATTGCTGTTCCAACTGATTACAACATCGATAAAGATCAGCAAAATATTTACAGCGATAAAAAATATTTTTAGTTTAGCTGTTATAAGTTTAATAGTCAATCATAATGACTTCCTTAAAACTGTGATTGGAGAATAACTTCTTAAAGACTGTCTTGATAAACTTTCTCTTTATTAAGGAGCATGTCCTGTTTTTTTGGTTTTTTTTTTTTTATGAAAAACTGTCACAGTAATTTTAATTCAAACAGTAAATTATAATTCATGTTTTAAATAAAGGTTAATTAAAAAATTAAGATTAACATTTTTTTTTAACAAAGCAGATAAGTTGTTGAGGTTTTATCAGCGATTTGAGGAACAGCGAAAAACCAAAATAGGCAAACTTTCCAATGCTTATGTAACTTTTTTTAATCCTCCTGTAAAATTCCTCTTTTTCCACTGTGCCAATCTTCTTCCAAATGAATGATATAATACTGGTTTTAATATATCTTCATAGTTGCATACTTGAATGCATTCATGGTTATCTTTTTTTGCTTTGCCATGATGGCCAGACCTTGAGCGAACAACTTAGCCCGAAAAATCGATACACATTAAAAACAAGTTTACACAATATCGACATAGTTCAATTGCTCAAGGTGATATGATTGTTAACGCTTTTTAAAATGCTTGACAAAACATAAGAAATCGCCTGAAGAACCAAAACCACATTATTGGTACAGATTGATTAAAACATTAGGCGAGAATTTATTACTTGAATTAAACCGGGGAAAATGTTCTTCAAGACCTTGACACGCTATTATTTATGGTAATAGCAGTTAAGGGTATAATGAGAACCCTGCTACATACCAGACCTTCGCTGATAGGGTTCCTCTATGGGCCAGCAGAAAATGAATCCAGATTAGTGCACTAAGGTAATGCTTAATCCTGGATTTCTACAAGTCTAAAATGCAAATACAACAATAAATATCGATAGATGATTTAAATAAAAAAAAATTGGAAAATTATATAATTTTATGAAATTATGATAGAACTCATCGAAATTATCATCCACGAAATCAAAGACTCCTTAATTTATTTTAAATCACATCTTATCGAATGTAAGAAATGTTGAAATCGGTTGTTCTTGCATTTCGCCACCCGAACAGAGTTCTCTAAAGGAAAAAACAAGACTAGAATTATCTAACTATAAACGGAGTGATATATTTTAAAAAAATCATTCCGTGAAATGTGATTTATCATTAAACACAGAAACATTCAATAACGATCTGCTTAAATTTTTCCGGAAAATTTTAACAGACAGAACAAATGGCAGCTCCACGAGGTCTGGATAACCAGACTTGACTGAGAAAGATCATGTCGGTCCCTCGTCAGAACTATAGCGGATAGTTAATAATGTTCCTGGAGTTGAGCTATTAATCCTCTGTCTGGCGCTATGCCGTTTCTTGGACGGCAATCACACATTTTCCTTATTAACAGGATAATGATAATTCCGTTGACTTTTTGGGGTCAAATTGTTCTATCTGTAACACATCCCTTACAATAGGAGAGAGGGGTAAATTGAATCGTTCCGTGTTTAATTGTAAATAGAAGAGAAAACTTGCGACCTTCCGTAATAAACATTTCAGCATTTATTAATATATTTAATTTATTATTTATTTAATTAACCATATACCTCTTGATAAAATATAAATTTTTAAGTGTATTTATAATTGCAGTTTTTTTAAAAAATACTTCTTCTCCCATCAATTTTCGATTACATATATATTGTAGATATATTTATACAGCATATATTAAAATATTTAAATATCATATACATAATATATAAAAATAAATGCAGGCTGTTGCCTTATCATCAATTTTATTTATATAGATGCAAATTTTTGGCCTACAAGCCATCCTCAGGCACCTTAGAAAAGTTTTAAAATGCATATAAAGCCATATTTAAGCCCGATCCGGACCAAGTCCAAATATAAAGCTTCAAACTTTAAAAAAAAAAAAAAAATAAGAATAAGGGAGCAATCGCAGGTAAAACTCCCTGGAGTTTATTAGTTGATTAAAAAAAATTTAATTTAAGTTAATTAAAAAAGCTTTGTTGCTGAACAAATTGGTATATTAAATTTAATTGGTAACACACTGCTAACAGATTAAATTGGTAGAAGCTACGTTAATCTGGTGAGAAAGAAACATAATTGCCTGATTAAGCAGAAGCCAACTTAAATGATTACACACTGACACTAGTTACATATTAACTTAATTAACTTAATTAATTAACTATAAATGACTGAGGGGCTGCTTGTTCATGCCTCACTAATCCATACCCCGCAGCGAGAGCATAATCAAACTTTGGGATTATACAATAGAACTTCTTAAATTACCAACTATTCATAGAAAAAATGCTTTTTTACATTTAGCATATTTTGAAAGTTGCTTTTGTCCTCCTAGATCGGCAATCGGCCCACTTTGCGGCGCCAACGGCGAATGCATGTATGGAGTCTATTATTGAACATGAAGCATAAAAATGTCACCATATCATTGTGCTACGGTTAACAGTATTCCTGACAAGTTTTTTTTTTCTCGCTTCAATTATAAATTCACATCGGTCAAAATATTGTTGCCAATAAACAGTTTGACAATAATATGAAATAATACCATGTGAGGCGTGGAGAAGGAACTATCCCAACCCAACAGCACATCTTCCCTGGTTTGATTCATTTACCTTAGTATATTAAGAAAGGAGATCTCTCATCCAGTGCCTTTTCCGTCTTCTCGTCGTAATCAAGGGCAGGTCAGCAATAGCCATATCTCTTATCAGTCTGTTGATATGTGCGTGTAAATTAATATGAAATCATTGGTTAGTGCAATTTTGAATGTAGAATTTTGTTAGTCACGTACCAATATAGTTTTGCCGTAATAATCGCAATAATAATAAGAATCTTAATAATTTTGGTTGAAACGTTTGAAGTTTTATTGAGAAGTTCTTTTTGGCACTACCATATGTCCATACGGGCTGAAGTGATTGTATGTATTTAGTTTTTGTCTCAATTTCACTTTTAAAGAATTGGAAACGAGTGAGCAAAGTAGTTTTAGTCGTTTGTTAAGAGTCTTCCATTTCATTTTAGTCTATGTTATTCTTCTGTTAAAGGTAATCCCAGATAGTATAATGTGTCCATCTGAAGAATTCGGTTGTTTTCGGTTAGTTTTATAATTCTCAGAAATTTCTGATGAATTCATGTCCATTTATCATAAAAATGCATACTAGATGTGTCTCGTATCTCCATGGGCATTTATTAATAACGATAAGTTTGCCAACAGTTTTTAAAGTAACGCTCGCTTTCACATCCCTGAAAGAATAAATTATTGTATAGAATCAAAAGACAATGAAATAAAAACACAAAGGATTTTAATGTAGTTTTCTTTAAGTTAAAATATACCTATTAGGTATTCTATACTTTTTCTTCTAATAATTATTAGTTTTTCTTCTATTAAACTAATAAGTCTTCTATTAAATATTAAGTCCCATTAAACTTCTGTAACCAGGTAAATGGAAAGTTAGTCAGAAAAACATTTTTTTGTATGAGTTCAATATTAATATATTCTTTTATTTATTTGTTTATCTATCTATTGGCTCTAGAACCCTTTCGGAATCTAGGTCTTTTCAACAATTTATTTTAGCCTATTCTGGTTAATAGGCTAAATATTCTGGTTAACTATGTTAATAGCTAATATAAACTATTTTAATAGTTAAAAATTCTGGTTAGCTTTGTTTAAATACCCAATGCATCTAGGTTGACTTCCAAATTCTTCCTTCGATCTCTTGGTCTATTCCATCTTCTTCTTTCTTACGGGAGTCCCTTCATAACCATCTTGGGCATTCAGATACCATCCTTTATATCAAAATCTTTACAATTTATTTGAATAAAAGATCATTTATCTGATGCAATGAGAAGGCTAATAGGGAGTGCCAACGATTCAATTTTGCCTATTCCAAATTTATAAAAAATAAACTAATTTTGAAAACATGGAGACCTATGACCATTATTTTTTGCCTCGTCCCACACTCCCGCTATCAAGGATAACTCAGGAAAAGCTCTTTATAAAATAAAGGGGCCGCGAAATTCTTCTGCAAAAAATCACTATAATGAACTCAGAAATCGCTATAATATACATATTATATTATATCAACAACATTTTACATTAAAATAATTAGACATTTCGTGCAAGCTGTACTTTCTATCGGGTAGTTCGGAAAGTAATTTTTTTTTTTTTTTTTTATGAAAATGAAAGACGATTTTCTTGTAGTGAATAAATGTAATGAATTTTATATTGTCCATTCTGGCCCAATACCCTTTCCCATCTTTCTGGCAGTAGCTTGATTCCACGATCATAAGACTTTTTTTCCAGGTAAAAAAAAAGATAAAGATAAATCCATAAAAAAACGATCCAGGTAATTCTTGAACTCCTCATTTGAAGTAAAGGTTTTACCGTCTAAAAAAATCGTAGAGACGGAAACAAATAATAATCAGAAGGTGCCAGATCTGGAGAATATGGTGCGCTTCAAAATTGGATAATTTTCTTGACGTTTGAGAAGCGAATCATTGAGGTCAACGCGACGTCACAAATAGCCATAAGTCGAGCTTTGAGATTAAACCGAGACGCTTCAAATGGTCATAAACGATCGAATTCGGTAAATTAAATCTCTCAGCGATCTCACGAGTTGCTTTCGCCGGTTAGCATCAATTAATGCCTTAATTATGTCTTCATCAGGTTCAACTGGCCTTCCACATTTTCAACATTTTGCAAACCAGTTTTGGCACTGTTGTTCTGTCAGTACACCTTCTTCATACGCATTGTATAATTTTTTCTTGTTTGAACAGCACTTTTACCTTTTCGATAGTAAAATAGGCCGAAAAAGCTGCTTTTCAAATTCCATCAAAAACTACTGCGTAAAATCAATCGAACTTTGTCACAAGCAAGCCTTGATTTATCAGCTGTCAAAATATAAAATGATTAAGTGGCTTAAGTGTGATGTTGGTAAAATACACTTAAGTCCTATTTTGGGATAAAACGAAATTACTTTCCGAACTATCCAATATATTCTGTGTAAATTCAAAGCTTATTCCAAATAACTTAGAATTACTGAACAACAACCAAATGTTTTTCATGGAAACAAATTAAAATTTAAATAAACGACCGGATATTTTTATAGCGTTAAATGCCAAGAGAATGTTTTCAATTTTTTAATTTAAAACTTGAGTCTAATTTGCATGAGGAGAGAAAACTCTTGCATGAGGTCGTGCATACGTTAACAGATGCATCAAAGACCAACAATTTGTTTTTTCAATTCTTTTTTTCTGGCTTTGAACAAACACGCCCTTATTTGTTTGTTGATATCCAACAGAACAAGGAAAACCAATTGATTTATTCATTCTTCGTTAAACAATCCAGTACTGTATACAGCAAAGAACTACTGAGAAATATAATGTGTCTATGATTCTACCCAATTTTTACCTTGCCATTTTACTTTTAATATGGGTTGCGTGTTAGTATCATAATGTACAAAACATTCATCATGAAATAGTTTAATATATAATTATATAATTAGTATCTTTTGTTCATTATTAATATTGCGATTATACATATTTCATTACAATGAAGAACTCTTTAAGTATTTCAATACTACCCAGAAGAAAAATAATTGTGACGGCTTGTGTTTTGGCTCAGTATTTTTCTGAAGGAAATGAGCTTTTTATATTTTTTGTTCAACTCCAGAGCGCTATTCTGGTGTTACAAGAAAAGATATTTTTTATGTGTTTCATTACTATTCATATACTGTGGGGGTTCAAAATTTAAATCTTGCCCACGCCAACGGCCTTCCATGTGCTGATAAAATTCAGCACCTGACTTTAGTTATCAAAATAAAAAAAAAAATAAACGCCGAATAGCAGAAGTACAATATAATCCTTTAAATAATAATGACATGTACAAACATTTTCCCTAAATTTTAACTGGTTATTATAGCAAGAAGGCCAAATACTATATACTCGTATTCTATAAATACTGTATAAGACTATGTAATATTATTAAACAATTAATTTAGTCAATGAAACAAGAAGTAAGATAAAACAGAAGGGCAATAAGGAGGATCAAGAATGTCCATAAATACTATAGTCTATAGCTGCTATATACTGACTAAATACAGTATAGTCTAGATCTCTTCATATATCTCCTCTCTCCGCCCCGACCATGCAGGTCCTGCACTCCTCTTAGAACAATGGACAATAGCAGCTTACAATAATCAAGTGAGTACTCAGAAACAAGTCGCAATAAAACGCCAGGTCAGTTCTTCTGTAATTGGACCAAGTTCTTACACCTTCAGTTTCCACTCCAGACCAATGCAAGAAGTCGTGTGCTGACCATCCTCAAGGTTTTTCGTCTCGTCTAAAGACAAATCAACTTTTCTGAAGGCAAACAACGAGAAAACTGGATAGAATGCACAACATGTTTTAAATGCTGAAACGAATTGTGTGCAACCTTATGAAAAATTCAGAAATTTGTTTATGATTTTTGCTTGGATGGATAATTGATCACATTTTTAAATAAAATATTCAATAGTCAAAATTTTAAATTACTTTAATGTAAATAAATTTTATTTTGGGAGGTTATTTACCTTTTTTTATCTTATAAATAGTAAATTGTGAATTTCATTGGGAAACGAAATTAGGGCCACTCTTTAAATATCCTAACATTTAGGCATGTATTGTTTTTTATTCAGAGGAAAGAATATTTAATTCTACCTAATAACAATGCCCACATTTGTTGGTATAGAACAGAGTTGTTTGTATATTTTTTTTGTGAATTTTAAAGTTTAGTTTTATATTTGAAATTTCAAATATGGCTTATGGGTCCCATATTTAGGTTTCATAATAAGGTTCCCATAATAAGGTTTCATAAAGTCATTCTCTTGTTTTCCTAAGCTCACACTGAACTATTTTCGTTGAAACGTATGTCAAATGTAACGTAAAATGTTTCGAGGAACAAATTTGCCTAGGTTCATTGTTTCTTATCCAACCGATATACAAGATGCTGTTGTAGTAAGAATCTAAGCTCAACCATCTGATTCTATTCAGAAGCGAATCCTGGGAATCGAATTTGGAGTCCAGATAATATCGTTTGGAGAATATGGTGGAAAATTTTTATAATGTTCATATGAAACATTTTTTTTCAAATTTATTGCGAAATTTGATAATTTGATGATCCCAATGGCTTGTACTGAACATCGGTTTCGAGCACTGCATGAATCATAATAACTTTGAGTATGTCCTATTAGCGCTACGTCCACATTGTTCAAGACTAACGGGGAAGAGGACGTGTAACATGCGAGGTGGGATAGAAATCTAAAAGAATAACGTAATTAAACTCAAAGAAGATTAAAATAAAGTTTGATAATATTTTTCATTTTTACTCGCAATTACTGCCTTTGATTTCTTACATTTAATTTAACATTAAAATGAAACGATAGACCCTTAACTGCTTTACTCACTTTTTTCCAAATCTTCAAAAATGTAACTGAGACAAAAACTAAATGCATACACACACTTACTTAAACCCATATGGGCATACTCCTCAAAGATATTTGCCAAAAATACCAACATTCAAAAACTTACAATTTTACAGTAAAAAATATTAAGACTCATTACAAATGCACCTTAGTACGTGACTAACAAAACCCTACATACTGACTTATACCTACCAACGCTGAGGAACATATCAGGACTCTTTATCAAAGATTTTATAATAACTTACATGGACATATGAATACTATGGCAATGGCCGATATGCCCCTGACTACGAGAGGAGACTAAAGAGGTGTTGGATGAGAGATCTCCTTTCAATGTTAAAGCAGCTACAAGAAAAAAAATCATTAAATCGAGGATTCGGCCGAATAACAGTTTATGTAGAATTTGTTTAAATTTATAAATCAATAAAAATTGGCCTCTAATTAGGTTAACACCTTTTTTTGCTTGAAAATAACATAGACTATTATTCTATCGAACTCTGCTAGCAGTGGCACCATTATTATTTTAGGTTAAGAACGTATAATGGAAGCTATATAGGACACTATTCAGTCAAAAATCTATTTCGCAAAAGCGTAGCATAGACCATTATTCGGCCGAACCCTTCCAATACTTAGATAAACGGTAGGTTGTATTTAACTGTTTCTATCAATAAAGTCTGCCCCGGTCGATGGCAAGATACATTTTTGCATGTCGCTCCAGTTGTGCGGGTATTGTATTTTGTACCCTTAAGGCGTAGGATGAGCAGTAGGCCATTAATTAGATAATTTTTGTTCTTTATATTCCATACTTGAATTTTTAACTTTAAATACGATTCCATAATAATTAAATTCTGAAGATAAGTCCTTTTATTCTTTTCGAAACCTGTCAGTTATAAAATTAACTATCAACAGATGGGCTGATGTAATCATTCAGCTTATAAAATTGATTAAATGCGGAAATACAGTGTCCATTTGCATTACTTACATGGCTTTAATCCATTTACATAATGATTGAATTAGAACTCTCACCCAGGTCCTTTTCAGTTTTCTGATATTCTTCGGCTGGGAGTTGTGTCCATTTCATTTATTAACTTGGTCTAGTCTATTCCGTGAAATCGTGTGTTGGCATACTGGTGTGTAATTATTTAAATCTATAATTTTTATAACTAAAACATATTATTAAGGAATCAAACAGTTGGGAGATACCAAGGATAATCTCAGGATAATGTTCCTGCAAGTGAGAAGGTGGGTCTGACCTCAATGTAGTGGATGTAGCGACACAGAGATTCCCACACTGTCGCAGGCAAATTTGGTGAGAGAAGATGAGGGGGTGATGAGAGGAGTGTTGAGATGGAAAGTCCCTCAATTTAGAATAAATATCTAATTAAACAAAATAACGTCAAAACAATAAAAAATAATTATTTCGGATTCGTCTTTGAAATTTTGAACTATTTTCGCGAAGAAAGACCAAACAACATTATATTTGCAAACACACATCCTTCCTTATAAACCATTTTTCCAAATCAATCTCTGATAATTCTCGGAGGCGTCTGAAAAGTAGAAAGGACAATTGAATCGTGGAAATGCTTGAAAGTACCTTTTTCACAATTTTTTTGACCGGTTACAGTGTACCGAATTAATACGATTATCACTACTATATATTATTACGGTAGTATAGATCCCTTTTCCGGCTCAGGAGCGATGGATTTTGACGTGTGAGGTATCAAAAGAAATAGAATTTCACGGAGAAGTGAAGAATCCTGATTTTGTTCCTTAAAATCTTACAAGGGCTTAAATAAAAGTGATGAAAAAACTGGAAGGTTTCAAAACTTTGACTATTGAGAGTCGGCGGATCGAGACGGGATGAGTTGGGTTTTAAAGATTTTGATGCCCGTGATCTTGCGTACGTGCCGTTGTCATGGCAACTTTATACCTTTTAAAGCCAGTTGAGACTGTTAACAAAAAAGTATTAATAACTGTGAAAACGTTTTGTAAATAAAATATTGTTTTTGTTTCCATGAATGATATAATACTACAAACAGAAAGTGGTATAGTAGAGTCTTATTGCTTAAATGTTAAACTGAGAGGGTACTTTCCAGTAGGGCAAATTAATTACTTAGTAAGTATTAACTATTACTTGAACATAGTCATTATAAACTATTATAAAGCTTCACCAAATGTGTGTGTTAAATAAACTTTCTTGATAATATTATATTGTTTATCGCTTATACTTCGATTTCATAAAGGATTCATAAAGATATGTAATGCGAGAGTTCTCGCTTGGGTATATTAGTAAATCATATTTATTATAAGTAATAAAATCATTTATTACTTATACAACCATAGGTAAATAGAAAAGAATGTTTATATTTTAATAAAGTCATGTTTCTTAAATATTATTCAAGTTGAAACTTGAATTCTGACAAATTTTGCTAAAGACCATTAGACCCTCTTGTATTTCAACACTTCAATTAGTGAAGTGATACCAATTCGTAAAATTGGTGAAACCAATCTCCACTGCTCTAAGACACTTATTTATCTGACACATAGTTATTTCTGGTTTAACAATGTAAATAAAACATCCGCTTATTGACAGATGTGGATATAAAAATTAAATATAAAAAAAAAAATAATTATCCATAGGATGTTTTAATATATATATATATATATATATATATATATATATATATATATATATATATATATAACTAATAATATAATAAATTATATTATAATATAATTATAATATAATTATAATTATATTATAATAATATAACCAATTATATATATATATATATATATATATATATATATATATATATATATATATATATATATATATATATATTTGGTTCCAAAATAAGTCTGCTTACTCAGGGTGAGCCCTAACGCCGAGTTGTAATAAATAAATAGAAATATTATTTCGAATACGAAGATAAACTGCCCGGAAGACCTAGACTTTTAATAATCTATAATCAGGAATTTCATTTCAGAATATAACAGGAAAAGTCTCGGTCTGCGCATCTTACCAATATACTGCTTCCAAATCTAATATAAAATTTTAGATGGAATTTCTGGGCGCTCCCGAAAACTTAAGCAACACTCTTTAGAAAGCCATCACCCACGCATTACGCCAGGTCAGAAAATATTGTCAATAACCAATTTTTTCTTCAAGCGCTCCTTCGCTGAATTTTATTTAAACCAATAAGTGTTTCTAATTTGAATTGTTATTATAATTATTTGTTTTGATTTTTTTTTTACTGTTTGTAAGGTCTCGTTTTTAAGACATATTGGCATTACGTTCAATATGTCTATCGGATATTGGATAGAAAACAATTTATGAATTCGAACATTCAGCTCAAACTAGTAAAGTTTAATAGGTGTTCAAAGGAACAGCATTTCCTCCCCTCCCCCTCTCCTCTCCCTCTCCTCCCTCCCCTCTCCTCCCCGTTAAGAGTTTCGTTAAGTGTTCTCTTTAAAATGATATGAGTGCTGTCCTTACTTCGACGAATGTGCCATTATTTCCGTACTATATAATTTACAGATCGTGATATCTTCAATTCAGCGAAAGGAAATTGAGTTTTTACAATTACATTGACAGGATTCCGTATTTTATTTATTGTTTCGAATAAGTAGTAAGTCGAGTCCTACTTGTTACTTCGAGTATTATTAAATATTCACCATTAATAGGTACTGAGATTTATAACTATTCAATGATTATGAAATACTTTTGGTTTTAAGACTTTCCAAAATTGTTTCAGAGGTAATATTTATATTATTTTTAGATTTAATGTATTTTAAAAGCGGTCTTAGAGCAGTATTAAAAGTTAAGTTTTTCTTTAATGCCTTTATTGAAGCCTTTTATAATCCTGCAATTCTCTGAAAGACAATACTATTATCTTATTTAATTTTTTTTAAATACTGATATTTAAAAAAATAAATATTTATTTCCCCTGAAATTAAGAATTCAATGTCATTCTTACCCCCTTAATTCAATTAATAAAGCTAATAAAATAATAATAAATAACAACTACTTATAGCGAATTATTTCTTTGATCTGGAAAATTATTCATTGGAAAATTATATATTTGACTTCGATTTTGGTGACATGAGTCGAAAATTGTAGAAATAAATTCGTATTTGTAATTTAAAAGAAAAAAAAGAATGGTACAAACCATCATATCACATCTGCTTTATATCGGTTTAATGATTTTTCCTTACGAAAAGATTTGAGCTAATATTCAAATTCCATTTTTTTATATATATAAGTGGATTTCGTATCGCCAATACAATCAAGAATGGTTTATATTTCAAATCTATCCGGATACTGGAATTCGGCAATCCCTTAGCGTCAATTGACATCAATCAAATCCCTGAGCATCAAACGAATATCCTGTTGAGAATCAGAGACTGAAACTATTTAATACACTCCTGAACGGAAATTAAAATGATCTATGACCGTGCAATTAGATGTTTGTTTTGTTTTTTCAACCCTTATTGGATGGTGGTTGATGGCATACTATGTCTGCTGTATTTAAAATGCTAGATGATGAAAATCATTCATTGTTTCGGAAATATTCATTTTGCGTTAACTGTTGGTATTTCCTTTTAAAGATTATTAATTAGACTTATTAATTGAATTACAGTTGATTTGATTAATTTTTATATACCGAAATGAATGATAAATGAAATTAAAAAGTACTTAAATAAATAGCCATGCTAAGCAGGTCACTGAATGTGCTCGCCGAATGTCGGATTCTTGGGAAATCCTTTGACTAGATTCAAAAGACCGACAACGGTCAGGGCATGCCCGAACGCGAATGTTCGACACTTTGCATTAGGAACTCGCAGTTCGACATTCGCCTATAGTACGGCCACAAGATGCGTCGAACTATATTCACCGAATATCCGGAGGTGTTCGTAGCATCGTGTAGCAGCGGCTATGGACGAATGTTCGTCGTTGGATATACTGCCGTACGATGCCAAACTATAATTTGCCGAATTTTCAGAGGTGTTCTTCGCATCATGTAGCGCCGAATGAACATTATTAAAACCTGGCGATGCGGAATGACTCATTGGTAAAACTATGTTAATTAAATGTTGATCGCAGTGTGGTGAATATAATCAGTTCCAGGGATTGCTTCAAGTTCATTTAAATTCAGCTCTGTGCTATAATGGGAATAAACATTAGTTAATGATGGTTTTGACAATTTCCAAAAATAATTATGAAGGTTCAATACGAATGTTTTATCAAAGAAATAACTAAAACAACGAAAATTAAAATTGATCGAATCTAGTTACGCTGTTTTGGTCCAATAAAAATAACCAACATACAAAAAATTAAATTAAAAAAACTTCTTTTCTTAATCTCTTGTTTCTTGTACTATTTTATTTTATTAAGTGATTAGTTAATTTAAAATCTTTTATTATCTTTTTTTTTATATGTAAATTTATTAGAAATACTAATACGATCACAATCATTAAATTGTCATTCAAGAATCTTTTATTGAAAAGCTTTTTTATTATATATAATTAATATTTATTTCACATAATTTTAATATTTTCCGTAAATTTCAAACCAGGAAGAAATAATTTCTTCACAATTATTATGGTTTTAATTTAAACAGTGCAGATTTATCATTACTAGATTTATCATTAAAAAATTTGGAAAAGGATATATTATACCGCGCTAAACTCTGGTATCGAAAGCTTCAAAACCTTGACGATGCTCGTCAGATTATGAAAAATATAACGAGCTGAATTCTGCCCCAGAAATTTTCATCTGATTTTTAAAAGTTTTGTTGAAACCGGTGACATTAGAGTAAAATATTCGGCTCCCGAAATCTCCAGAACATGTCAATTTTTATCCGTTTTTCAACAATTTTCTTCGGAAAGAGTGAAATTATAATCAGGCGAATTCTGCTCCTGAACTCTAAATTTTCGTCCGATTTTGAATTTATTTTTAAAAACGTGTAAAATTATATAGAGCTTAATTCAGCTCCGGAGATCCTCAAAATACAAATTCTCATCCGATTTTAAAAAGTTTTCTTGAAACCGGTTAAATTATAATGATTAAAAGCCTTACTGCCCTATAAGCATTCTGATCTAAAAAGCTGGAACACTCTCAAATTTGCATCCAATACTATAAAATTGTCTTTAATAAAGGCTAAATTTCCTATACTTCAGATATGTCAGTTATATTACTCTAGGACCGCCCCCTCCTCCCCCCTGAGGAAATTCCTTCATACTTTCTTGATTGTCGGCGAACTATAAACCGGTTAATATGGTTAAATACATTCAGAGATCATATAGAGGAGTAAAATTCGGCAAGTTTTACAAAGCATAGTATGAATGATGATTTATTGCACCTTTCCAACGGCGAAGCTGAGAATGTACGGAAATATCAGCCATCCGAAGCCGACGCCTCCCAACACAAGTGCCGCTCCTACCTTCCCATACTTCTTGGGCGGTGCCTCCTTCAGTTTCTGCGGTACCGCCTTGATCCTTTCCAAGACTATGTTCGAGAACTGACCCTTCTTGGCGGACATACTTAGCACTGATTGGAGGGGAGGATACCTGCTATGTCCTATAAAATATTCAGAGCGGTGGCAGTACTGGAGGGAGGTGTTCGGGTGGTCTCTCGACACCATCAAATATTTAGCTGGCACATATTGATGTTGTAACTGCCATCTTGTTTGTTTTTCACTTGTTTTTTTTATCCCTTCCATCGATACCGTCCCCTAGGCCCAGTCCCATATTCTCCTTTTACTGCTTTACCAATTCACAGCAATGAATCAGAAATGACTCACCTTCTTCGGTACAAAATCATTACCTCTTCGGAATTTAGCAAAAAAATCATGACAAATGCGTTTATTGAAATAATTTATATTTAAATAAAAACATGCTGAAATATATTAGCTATGATACTAAAGATATATAAATGGATAACATGAATGATCCTTTCTATTCGTATGGCAATTTTAAACAACACAAGCTACTGCCTTCTACTAACTGAATATTAGAAAATTGCTGAAGCTGTAATTAAAATTCACGCCTAAAGTTTTTTTTCCAGAAGAAGAGTGCCTAAAATTGTTCTTCTTATCGTAATAAAAACAATGACTACTAACTTTTTGCTACTATATTTACACAACACCACAATTTTAAACAGAAGTAAAAACAAAAAGACTTTATAATTAAAAGTGGAAGGTTACAAAATCATTAATCAGAAGCATCGCCGGCCCGAACTAGGCGGGTTGAAATTCATCTCGTGGCAGAAAAATTATTTTTAAAATTACACGGAATTAATCTCGACCTTCCCACACTGAGTAGAATAGGATGGTAACCTGAAGGAAAGCCCATCATTCCCGAGTTGGTGTATATACAGACAATAAACCCTAAATAAATAAACAACAATATATATATATATGTTTGCCACCCTCTCAACCATCAAAGAAAGCCACTGAGAAAAGTTCATCTTTTTTTATCGTAGATGTTCTATAGTTACTGGAGTTGGTCCAACAGGCCCACATTAATGCTGATAATCATCTGATATCTGCCAATTAGTTGTAGTAGACTAGATCCAACAAGGAATGCGGGCTTAAGCCGGTAGACCGTAGCTCGTGTTTTGATGTCCTTAATAGTCCAGTCAAATGGTCTCGGTGGAAAGTTTTAGAATTCTGAAAATTTACTCATTTATGCTTTCTAGGATACTGATTTCGAATCTCAACTTTCTTACCTCGAATTTCCCAATAAATAAATAAAAAATCATTTTTAAGCCATCTTTAAACTTTAAAGCCATGTATTATTCGAAAAAATATAATATTCAAATTGTGCCAAATTAAATAAAATAGAATCACCTACAATTGTTATTCTAATGTTTTTTTTTTGTTTTTTTTCGCTCTATTTTTATTGAGTCGAAATTAGTTTTTTCGCAATCGGTCTCGGTTTAAAGTTTAGGAGAAGTTCTTAAAATTTGATCCTTTATGGGTTTTTGGAGTGCTAGTGAAGAATTTCAATGACTTCATCATTTATTTTTAGACAGAGGGAGTATTGTCCAGGACATGATACAATACGGTATTCTGTCCTAAACACAAGAATGGAAATCAACTGGAGTATGATAATCCTAAATGAATTTTCCTTTTTCTCTGTTCCTAAAAAATAGTATCGAATATTTTCTTTCAGAGGCTGAGATCCTATGCAGAACGAGAGCTTGGTCCTTATCAGTGCGGATTTTGGGGAGGGAAATCTACCTCCGATCAAATATTCTCTGTTAGGCAAATCCCTGGCAATACAAACATACAAATATACAAAGATACAAACATACCATCTATTTGTTGAATTAAAAGCAGCCTATGATAGTCTCAATAGACCGGCGCATACATCTCCACCTCATCAATCTTCTTGCCTACCTCATCTTCTTTTCTCCTTCAAGTTCCTCTTCCTCTTTTTTTTTTCTGTTTTATGTTTCTTTTCCTCATTCTCTTCTTACTCTTTGATTTCCTTCTGTGTGTTTTTCTTCTTCTTTTAGTTTGTGTTCTTAAAGTACCTTTTTTCGTTCTTCTTCTTCTTTTAGGTTTTGTGCTTTATGTTCCCACGGTTTTTCTTCTTCCTCAATCGATTTCTCTTCTTATTCTTTCGATTTTTCTTCTTCCTCTTTCCATTTCTCATCAACCCAAAATTATCGATCTACTAAAGGTTCTTTTTGAGTCACTACACGCCATTATAATCCTGGAAGCAGTAAATTAAAAAATATATATATTCATTTGACTCCTTTAATTTCAAGTTTTTCAAGACAATTATAACATCTAATAAATGTGTTTTCTAATTGTTTGTACATATCTGACTTCCAATAAACGATTTTAAAAAATAAAATATTGTTTTTTTTTAAATGCAGATTTATATTTAAGATCACTCTAGATCTTTCAGGCATCGAAAGAAAAAAAAACAATGGTGTTTGAAGAGGTTAAGAGAAAGAGAGGGAAGGAGGGGATTCGTTGATGGTTTCTTAATTGAGTTATGCTAATTACAAATTATATTAAGAAGACGAGGAAGAAGAAAAAAAAAACTTTATTCTTGGTGAAGTTCAGGAATTTCGAACTTCTTTTGGCCATCTCACATCACATTATCTCCAGAATTCTTGGCCTTATCCTAATACTTAAAAATATTATTATTCATTAAATGAAAACCTTTCCACGTTGGAAAGCTTACAGAGTCATTGAAACGGTAGTAAGGTATTTTCCTAGAAGATGAGAGGAATAATCACAAAAAATAAAGGTTGAAAAAAATTCGAAATTAATACATTATTATTCATTGGTAGAACTTCTCTGTTGGAGTGTAGGCCTCGTTTAAGATATTATAGACAAGAAAAGATACTAAAGTACATTTAATAATATTTAATATTATTTGCATGGCTTATAGCGATAAACACAAGGAAAATGTTAAGGTTTTAATTAAAATTTAAAAAAATGTAATAAGAATACATTACAATGGGTCAATTCCAAAAGGTATGCTTTCCAAAATGATAATTTTACGTTATCGTAAGACGTTTTTTATTCAAACTAAAACAGAATTTTCTAAAAATTATATTTGGTTGGGGTATACAAACAGTATGGCTAGAATTAAACATTAAAAAAAAAAGTATGCTTCCAAAATCTTAATAAGGAACAAAATCCAAAATGTATGCGGTTAATGGTTGCTGTTAACTGCAAACAAAACGGCCACACTTTACCAACCTAACAGAACAACAGCACGGTTCGCTGCCACAATACATAAATTTACAAAGGTCACATCATCTGCCTTTTGTTCCCTTTTCCGCTGATGGATAAGCCCTCCGGAAGAAGTTGTTCTAGATATAGTTAATTCTAGATAGTAGGGATAGTACAAGAGCCCGCTTTTCATAAGTGGAACGGATGCTCAGTGTAAAATATCGGGCATAGTAGCAGTGCCAATTGTTGACTGGATTAAGACATTGCTGCATGTACCGTAATTGCTCCTCCGTGATCACTAAACTTCACTTCCAGGAGACAAGCTTTTCTAATTCTTCGGGGCTTGGTGCTGAGAAGACTGCATACCTACAATAACGACATATATTAACCAATACAAACAAATTCTTACAATTACCAATGAAGAAGTTAATAACAAGTGGTGAACAGCTAAATATGCCGCCTGCGAAAGGAGGAGAGCTGAGTGAGGAGCGATCTTCTCAGACCACAAATATCGTAATTAATGAAACAAGCAACGAAGAGAGGTGAGAGCAGATCGTTAAATCTTGTCTTGCCAGGGTGGTGCGACCACACCAACTCTCATTGTCTACCCTCTCAGATAAAAAGGTGGACTCTGGTAAAAAGTCCACCCTACTTCGGTCGACCTCATCGACCGAATCTGACAATCAGAGGCTCCATCAAAGACATTTGTGAGCATAGCGCCTGGAGAGCTGAGCGAGGTGTCAAAGGCTGACAGAGTTAAATTTCAGAAGAAGCAAGTATAGTGTCTGGGTGCCCAATGGTTCATTCCCCTCTATTTACTCTAGAAGAGGGCGCACCCAGGAAAGTCATGAACCTATTCGGGAGGGAGAGGAAGAGGTCGTAATCCTCTGTTCACAGTCACGGACGAGACAAGGCTTCTACTTCAAGAGTAGATTCGAATCACTACCTACTGACACCCTTTGGCAGCACAAGAAACGTCCAAAACAAATGCCCAGGAGGATCCTAGCGATCCTATCTACGCACCAGAGCGAGAGATTTGGGGAGACTCCGATCTTAAAGAGATGCCACAGCTTTAAGATCCCTCCAGGTAGTCGTCATGGGGAGCCAAGAGGATGCTCCCATAACACAGGAGGAGGCACATCTCGCTGAAGGTTTCTCATCGCTGATGAATAAATAAGCCACACACAAGGAAAAAACCGCTGGCGTTCGATAATTCCGGATACCAGGCGAAACCTTCAGGCCATTCAGAAGTAGCCAAAGGAACTGTCGATCTTACAATGCTGCTCCCCGGTCATACGGACAAGCACCGAAGAATTCCCTACATTACATAGCATATTGTGAGTGGTACGCATCACTAAGATATAAGCTTCTGGGTTCACATCCAATACAGAACACAAAGCATCCTCTATCGAATGGCCGCCCTTTCTGAATTTCGTTAGGAAAACCAGATGGTTCAACATAAAGGAAAAATAGGATCTGTATGTAAAGTAATGTTGCTATCGCATCATTGAGCATTGGTTATAGTCTCTTTGTACATTACACCAGAAAATTATTAAATATCGTTTACAATAAATCTGAATTCAAAAAAGAATTTAAAATCTTTTGAAAAACAGATAAATAAACGGAGAAAACGGTATAAAGAAATTATAATCTTAATTATAGAAATAGAAAAAAAAATCTAGCACAACTTTGAAACGCATTCCGTAAGTGGAAAAAGAAACGTGCTAGTATCCATTCTATCTGTGTAAAACTATAGGTTAGTATTCAAATCAAAGAAAATAAACGACCGATTAAATCCGTTAAAGTAACGAGCAGCAAAATAAAAAAGTAACGATGTTGATTTCATTACTCTGAGCACCAGGAAATGTTTAACTACAGTGCATAAAAATCGTATTGAATGTTTTAATGTTGGAATTGTTCAATCGCAATCTGTCAAATAAAGAGGATTTAATGGATGGGAATTTGAGGCTCTAATCAAGTAAATTGCAGTCGTTTGTTAAAGCATCGCTGCATTTTGGCCTTTATAGTTCAAGATATTTTAGGTGGCGCATTTATTCACTTATGTAGGCCTAATGGAATAAATTGCAATACATCACACAAAGTGAAAAATAATTTAATTTAAAAAAATACCCGACTGCGGAAATAACCATATCCGTCCTTAGGGATGGAATGCACCTGCATATCTACTTAAACAAATTGGTGGGTTGTTAGTGAAGTATATGTATATGAATATTGAAATTTGGTGTAGTAATCGGATACCTTTCATACCCGAACGAAACTCAAGATAATTTGGCAATCCATTAATTTACTTTCTGCATGTTTATACCCGCAGATGCAAGGAGCTTTCTGCATGTTAACCTCCACAGATACAGGGGATGGACTGTACTTCCAAGGAACCGTAATGTGCAATGGGAGGCACTCGACTACTACATCAAGTTTCAATATTCATAGGTGTCAGCTTCTCTAACAACCCAAGGAGGTATGTAAGCACATTCTGTGTGGTCCCCATTATATCCGGAGTCAGGTATTTTTTAAAAAATTAAATTACTTTTAATTTTCAATTATTGACAATGTATACTATGTTACATGTGATTATGAACTTGATAATCGGTCTCCATTAACCCGGTAATCATATAGTGTTTAAGTTAACAGTTCATCAAAGAAATAAAAAAAATTGTGAACGTTACACCCTTATATTTGGGATATAATCCACAATTGGTACTATAATTACAATTTAGTATTGTTTGGCCAAGAGGCGGAAACTATTAATGTAAATTCAAAAAGTGGCGAAAATCGGGGAAGAATTATGTCTGTTACTATAACAAGTAACTAACTTATTGTGTGTCACTAGGATAGTGGGTTCCATCAGTAGGGTAGTTTTAATCACTGGGAATTAATACAAAAAATAATATTCATTTATTTAGCCTTAATTTATTAATTAATTTATACGGTTGTCTACAGGTATTCTCGATATACACGATCAGATGCTCATAAATTTTCTACTGATGTAACTTAGAAATCTACATGGGATCGGCTCTACAGTACCCGCAGTACTGAACTGTTTTGAGGATTTAGCGGGTCTAAACGCCGATCGAGGTCGGACGCACCTAAGGGTTGATTTATATATTGTTACATATTGGTAATTATATTAAATTATAATTATAATAAAGTTTTATTTTCCATGATCCTTTTGGCATTGAATCGAATATCACATATAACATAGACAAAGTTGAGGATAAATCAAATTTGAATTAAGCCTAGACTAAGCAGAATCCTATCGGTTAAACTTCCACTTAGCAGCAGGAGCTGGATGTAATTTTCTTTACTGAAAGACGCGGATGGATTGGACACGCTACAAGAGTCTACAGAACGAAATTATTTAAGAGAAGGCCGTACATTCACAGCCTACTTGGCCAATTCTACTCAACCATCACACTTCATACCAAACACTATCTAATACTACAGCTTCTGCTATGATTTCCAAAAAGAATGGTTAGAATGATAATTCCATCACAGATGCCTAAAAGAGAGAAGCTCTTTCCTTTTCTTTTCACCGATCATGACAAATCGTGCTAAATCAGGGTGTGACAAGAAGGTGTGAAAATGTATCCTAATCATCGTGATTTATTAATTGAATAATCCTGACTCTTTGATATGAAATTATAACTATAACTTAAAATTATAATTATGACTTTATTATTGCTTACGGGGATGGCCCGAAAAAAAAAAAAAAAAAAAAAAAAAACTCGATCATGATACGAGAATCCACTAAATCAGTGATTGACAAACTTTTGGGTTTCGCCCAACAAACACTGAAAATAAAAAACAAAATTCACGGTACCCATATATTTATTTTTTATCAAATACAATATAAGCATAAAAATATAGAATTTTATTTTAAAAAAAACCAACATTCATGTTTTATAATTGCTACTTGTACCATTCTAAATATATAGACATTTGGGGTTTCAGAAATTTATGATTCATTTGTTTTAATTACTTATTTAACTGAGTGCTTAATTTAATTATTTACAAATTTTACGTCAGTCTCGTGGCGTACTTGCGGCACCCACTTTGAGAACCACTTCTCTAATTAGTAAACTTAGTCGCCGTAAAATATCCAATAATCACCCAATGTGAAACGGAAATGGCACCTTGAACAAACTTTGATATTATTTGAGTGCCACCAATTCGTAGTTTCTTTATACGCCTTTCTTTAAAATTATGTGTAACTATTACATGAAGACTCATGAAGGATGATAATAGGTAAAAAAAAATATTTTTTCTGGGCTGAGACGGAAGCTTATATACGTTTTTCTTGGGCGTATATAAGCTTAATCATTTTTTTGTCTTTATTACAATTCTCAGGATAATGAAAAAAAAACATTCTCAGTCCAAAAATTTTCACTGTTAAAATCTGGAAACCCATGGATCATCTGACATAAGTCCAATAATAATTATAATTTGAAATAGAAATTTGAAGGGCATCATCCAAAGTATGGGAGTACGGGAAAAGACATTAAGTGGATGCTTGCTTAAGATGCTAGTCAACCACGCCTCAGGCCTCTTAAATTCCAAACTGTTATTTATTCATGAAACAGATTTTTACAACTGCTTTATAGATTTATTCTTGTAAAAAAAATGTATGAGTAAATTCTTAAGTCAAAACCATCATTAAAAATGTTTGGTCTAATGTTCATGAATTTTAATTTGATTTTTTTTAATTATTTTCCTTTTAACTAATTTCAAAAATACTGATGACTTCTGTAGAATACGTTCAATGATGGCAGCCAAAGGTTTTAGTAAATATTCATGCTTGTACATTTCTTTTTCTGATTTTAAGATCCTTACATTCGGATATTTGTTCAGAACAAGATGTTATAAGACACCATATAACAAGGAGAAATTGTAAATTACTAGTTTAGTGGTTGATATCTCTTCGAAAATCTATCAAAAATGACACACATCGTTGGTACCAAAAGCAAAAAATTGTAAAACCACATAAGAATGGTGTGGACTTGCCTACAGTATCTATATGGATGACTGAATTATGACTGCCGAAATATTTATCCGGGATTTTTTTTTTTAAATCTCTTTGGATTCTTAACGACCATGAAACGTCTACATGACCCAAAATTTCAACCGAAAAAGTTTTAGTGATTCGGGAAAAAAAAGAATGATGGGGATTAAGAGGAATGAATAGAATTATCGTCAACAGAAGTAACAAACTATATAAAACTAAATATCCACACCTTATGAGATATATGCAACTGTTTAAAATGCTAAGCCAGAATTGCCTGGATGCAGTTTTGAGAAACTACAGGACACCATAAATTAAGAAATATCAAAAAAGAATCTAAAGATCTAACCACAACAGCAGAAGAAAAGGGGTTGTTATCGCTAGAATGATTATCGGCAACATATGACACTCATATCAAAGTGTGATTCAAAATGTTCACCTAACCATCTTCCACACTTCAAAAGTCAATCCGCTACATTACAACTACAGGTATATTCAGAATTCAGCATTGGGAAAAAATCTCCTAACAATGCTGGGTGATGGCAACCACATAGACTGAATAATTCATCATAATCATGGTCAATCCGCTCTTCCTTATGCAGTTTGAGAAGGAGTTTATACAGCCTTCCAAAACAATTAAATACCTAAAAAAAATAATCTATTCAACGAAACAAAACAGATAAAAATAGTTTGATAAAGGCCACTAAAGACCAAAGTTGTTGAGTGTCCAAAAGGGTGATAATATTGAGTGTGATATTGAGAATGATATCCAAATAACGTATTTTTAGGGAAGGTAGGATAGGTTGAGCTAAAGGTTCTGGCAAATCACCTTTCCTTTTATTGAGTAATATGTAAACAGCGTTAATACATAATAATAAATAATACATAATAATAAATAATGTTTATAACATGGTATATACCTATTTTTTCTCACATAATATACAACGATCATTGTTCTCAACACAATTAGTTCATTAACAATCGGGTAAAACTTTACACTTTAAACTCTTGGTTCTGTGTCACCACATTTTAACTAAATTTTTTCGGTTGCTGACACTCGAAATTGTAAGTTTTGATTGAGATCCCGACCACAATTTTTCAACCGACTATCATAGTCTATCTACCTTTGGAGCTTTATATAAAAAACTGCCATCAAGATTTAATGACTTATTAAAACACTGTAGAAGAACTAAATTGGACCTGAGTATTGTAATATGAGCTTCAAAATCAAATTGAATAGCAATAAAATATTTGTAGATAGATAGATGTTAAATTTGATGGAGAAAATGAGATAGAATCGTGAGATTGCCATTAGATCTGGCTTTGAAAACATTTGGATCTGTTGTTGACGTAACGACAGAGCATGCCTTTGACTCAATCCTTGAGCCAACAGATAATGTAAACAGTAGTGGGCTCATCAATTCCCTGGAAATAGGGATAATAGAGAAATACTGGATAATAGGAACAACCGCTTTCCGAGGAATGAATACAAAATCAGATAAACCTCGTTAATTTGCACCTCTTTATCAAGAGGTTATTTTGATTAATGGGAACAGCACATTGGATCCTATGATCAACCATACAATCGAGGCATTACCACGAAACGGTAAACGCATTGTCATATGTTTATACAGAAAGGCTACCACGTTTCAGGCCACAGACAAACATTGAGGATAACCGCCCAGGGCCGTTATTGTTTTCCGTCCGACAAAATATCATCTGATTGAATAACGTTATCCTTGTGGCAGGTTAAATTGCTAAAATATTTCTATACGTCGTTTTTTGAAAAAGACGTAAGCACCACTTTACAGCAAACACATGAATAATTGTTTGCCCAAATAACAATATTTTTTTTTTAATTATGTACATTATGAGTTTATTTAGGAGCCAAACCTTTTTTTAAGGATTCTAGCACTTGTCAAAGACAGAGGGACGACTGAGAGTCGTCAGTGTTTGGTGCTCAAGTCATCAATAGTCTATTTAGAACATTTACAATTTTTTTTTCAATATATATCGTGAGCGGAAATCGATAGGGGAGGTGTTTACGTCCTATAATCAATTGAAACCTAAATTTCGGTTTTTTGGTGTTTAAACATTTTTCAAAAAACATCGATTTCTACAAGTAATGGAAGTTTGTTTATTTGTTATTTTTTATGGAACAAAATGCAAATATATATAGTTTAGAAAATAATCTAATTTCTATTGGATAATGAATTTCAAATATGTTAAAGGTAGATAAATTTGAACATTTTCATCCTTATTTATTTATTATATTATATGCATTATCACCAACGTTTCGAGGTGTTTTCCTCACATTAGGATTCAATCTAATTATTAAAAAAAAATTATAATACCGTAACTATTGCACATTTACACAAAATAAGAAATAATGTCACATTAATTTAACTAAAGATCATACCTTACTATTATTTGTTCCGCCATCGTCTGTCCCAAATCAGAATGAAAAAGGAGGAGGAGGAGGAGGAGTAACAACCTCGTTAAAAAAACTGGGTTCAGCTGTTCCGGCTGATAGCACCAAGTTCTAGGGTTACAGGACCGATCCTTCAGGTTGGTTGTTGAGGGTCAGCTGCTCACAAATGTTTTTTGAGGCTATGAAACATTAAGAAAATGGTCTCAGGTTTGGACAGTCTTAACGGTATCGACCCGGCATGCTCAATGAATTTAAGTTGGCGACATGGAACGTTCGCTCTTTAGGGCCGAAGCATTAAAACTGCTCCTGGATGAAATATCTAAATATAGGACAGACATTACTGCGCAACAGGAGATGAGATGGATAGCTTCTAGAATAAAGAAGAGAGGTCATACAATATACTATAGTTGCCAGCAGAATCAACATGTATTTGGAATAGGTTTTGTGGTGAGTGGTATTATGAGGGAGCATGTCATGGATTTCAAGGCTGTTAACCATCGGTTATGTATGCTGAGAATTAGGAGCAGATTTAGAAATTACCTCATAGTTTCGGCCCATCACCGACTGAGGTGGTAGATATGCAGGCCAAGGACAATTTCTATACTGACTTAGATAGGGCGGAATGTCCACGACACGATAACCTTATGGATGACCTTAATACCCAGGTCGGAAGAGAACCCGCTCTTTTGCCCATAATAGGAAGACACATTCTGCACCCGGAATCCAATGATAATGGAACAAGACTGGTGAATTTCGCAGCGTCACAGGATTTGATTGTTGGTAGCACTATGTTTGATCGCACAAACATCTACAACGCCACCTGGGTTACCCCAGACGACAACATTAGCACCCAGATTGACAATATTCTTATTAGTAGGGGACAAAGGTATAGTCTCATGACATTGAGAACTTTAAGAGGTGCAAATGCTGACAGCGAAAACTATCTGGTTTCATCACTTATTCGAGCGAGAATAAGTAATGCTCAAAAAACTAAAGGGGCTTGAATAGAAAAGATAAATCACGGAAATTACTTGAACAAGAGTACAGAGAAGAATTTACCCAGAGGCTAGACAAAGCTATGGAGTCGGCCCCTTCTGAAGATACAGTGAATGGAAGATGGAAGCACTGTAAAGATTTCATCAAACGAACAGCAGTAGAGGTGCAAGGGATGGAAGAAATCTACCAGAGGTCTGGGTAGTTTGACCAGGAATGCCAGGCCTATAAGAAAAATGAGGCCTATAAGAGGATGGTAGAGAAACACAGAACTCGCCAAGCAGTTAATAAATACAAAGACAGAAGGCGAGAAGAGAAAGGCATCCATAGAAGAAAAAAAGAGAAGAAAATAGCTGGAGAAAATAAGAGAGATTGAAGACCTAAGAAGCCAGACGGACACTAGAGCCTTCTACAGGAGCATAAACGCCCAGCACAAGGAATTCAAGCCAAGACCAATGCTTGCCGAGGAGAGGACGGTTCATTAATTTCTAATAAGGAAACCATCCTTAGGATTGGCCATTTTAGAAGTGTTTTAGAAACTTCCCAGGGTTCAACTATGGAAGATGAAACTCGTGGTCTATGGCTTTGAGGTTATTGAACCACAAGATAAAGACGAGATCAACGATGCGATCCAAAAACTAAAAAACAATAGAGCCCCAGGTTTAGACAGCATAGCTGCGGAACTTCCGGAAGTTGGGGGCAATTAGTTGCTACCTTCTTCACAGCCTTTGGATAACTAAGACTATCCCAGAGGAATGGTAAACAGGTGTTATCATTCCACTCAATAAAAAGAGAGATCAAACAAATTGCAATAACTATCGAGGCACAACCCTAGTAAATTGCACATACAAGATCCCATCTAGAATCCTTTATCAGAGGCTACAATATATAATGGAATGCCCAAAGACCTCAGTTAATCAAACGAGAACCAACACGAAATTCCTCTTCATATTGTAGTGCAGGAATAAACCTATTTTTTTACGATTGTGTGGAACTGATGATGCTAAATACAGTTCCTTCCAAGCTATATATAATGTCTCCTTTCAGAATCTGAGTTTTTAAGAAAAGGGAACTAAAATATTTGTTCATTGGAGGAATAGTATTAAAGTAAAGGAACATATTTTTAGTTAATAAAATTAGATGTGTAATTTAACAATCTATATTAACTAACTGGAAAAATAGTAAACACACACAAACACACACACACACACATACATATATATATATATATATATATATATATATATATATATATATATATATATATATATAATGCAACACGATAGCTATAATGTAGTAAAACAAAACTTTTTTTTATTGCTGTTTAACGTCCTTTCCTACGCCTATTAAGGCAAAGAGGACGAATTATTCCTGCAAGTTGACAACATATTCTAACCTGAGTAGGAAAATCGAGATTCATTCCGTGGGTCCGCCACGAAACGGATTCCAAATGATGCAGTGGAGCAAAACCGCCAAAAGGCGCTTAAAAATCAATTAATTATTAAAATTTCCAGCTGGAGGCTTGAAACTTGGCATATTTTCTTGTCGCCTCAAGGGGCTCGATTGCTGATAAGGAGAAAACCAAACATGGGAACCACAGATTACGATCACTTGCATATATGTTCTACGGTAGGGTTCCCACAATACTTGAGCAAAGTAGTAAGACACAATTCGCTTTCATTGTCAGGAAATGTCGATTTGAAGTTCTTGATGCTATAACAGCCTATGCTCTAATAAAAGCTCCATAGGCCTCGCGGTAACGCGTCTGGTGATGGTGTTAGTGATGTATGTTTTTTACATAAAATATTCCATATTCAATAAGTTGAAAGTGATATTGAAATGAAATTAAATAAAATAGTAACAATTACTATATTATTATAGATAGAAAAACACAGTGTTTTTTTAATTAACTATTTTCGAACGGAACATTTTAAACTAACTATAATTACCTGATTTTCTATATTATCTGCTTTTGAATCAACTACCTGAGCGACCTTCATAAAAATGCTTACCTTCTATGCTCGCAATCAGAGAAGGTCCAATCAAAATTAGCCTGGCAATAAAAATTCATTCCCTTAAATTGTATCAATTGAGCTTACTTAAATTTACAAAGATGATCCAGTATGCTTTGTTCACCTCCAGGCTGATTAACCAATTTAAAAAAAAAAAAAGTGTAATTGCAAGAATAATAGTTTTATAAAAGGTTTGACAAAACTCAATGTTTCAAATGTTTCTATGATAATAACCATCCGAATGAATGTAGGTATTATAGTCAGCAAATCTGATGATGAGAGTGAGTGAGTAAAAGTAATCATGATTATATTTGGCTATACTAATCACTTTGTTATTATATTTATTACAACTTCTATTTTTATGGTAATTGTTACTATCTTATTTGGAATCATTCAATATCGCTATCAACTTTTGAATATTGAATATTTAATTGTAAAAAAACAAATATAGTACTATGAAAAAGTACTGTTCCTTAAGCATTCTTTTTATATCGTCATTTTTTTAAAAGGCATTTAGCAAACTTTACAGGAAACACATGAAACGATTATTCCCAAATAACAAAATATTTTAATTTTATTCATTATTGTATAAAGCAGGAATTATTTACCTGACAAAACTTTTATAATACATTTACAATATATTTTATACGATTTTAGCAGTGGTTAAGGCCAGAGTGACGGCTGACGGTCACTGGTATTTGGTGCTTACGTCATCAACGTTCGATTTTTAGACCATTTCCAATTTTTTTTTTTTTCGATATATCGTGAGCGGGAATAGAAGATGTGGTGTTTACATCCCGAAAAGAATTTAAACCTAAATTTAGAATCTTTGGCGCTTAAGCCTTTTTCATATACTTCGATATACTAGTTGCAATGAAATTAAAATGCCTTATACTCAGAAAGGGCGTAAATATTTAAAATATAATGAAATATAATGAAATATAATGTATGATAAAACACCAATTGAAATTTATATTTAGCACTGTAGTCCCAAATTTCTGTCTACAAAATATTTTTTCCCACTAAATTTGATTTTTGGCCCAAAGTGCACTGTATTGCCTCCCCATTAACCACGGACAGGTGATTTTAATCTCCGAGAGAGGCATTAGGTCTGAAACGGGACTAGCTGTCTTATCAGGATAACTGCTCATGATTTCAATCCATTTGAAATCATCTACATCATGTTGCACGACATTTTTGATTTTTATAATTATTTTACCAATTATTTCCAGGGCCGTTTTAAGATATTCGGCGTCCTTGGGCTTCTACAAATAATGTCCCCTCTTTGCAAGGAATGCATACGTATAATATTTTCTATTTTATTTAGGATAGATTATTTGTTTATTTTTGTCATGAAAAGATTTTGAATGAAAATAACTAAATTACTAATAATAACAAAAAATATGATGCCAATAAAAATTGCTGCCCCCAAAACGCTTGCGCCTTAAGGCTATAGCCCATTTAGCCCTATGGCTAGGGTGGCCCTGGTATTCCCTATTATTTGGCGAGTTCAAAACTATGGTTAAAAATTTTTTCAGGTTCATAATTTTTTTTTTTTTTTCAGCCATTTTAAATTTGCTTAGCTGCTGAACACAAGTTTTGTGAAAATGTCTCCATTTATGGTAATTTTTCAAATGATAACATAAAATAAAATAATGATAATAACATGCTCTACATTTTTGTTCCCACAACACATCACATAAGTTTCGTGGAAACTGGTTAAAAATTGTTTTCCAGATATAAAAATAAAACTAAAATTAAATTATGATAATGCTTGCTCTACATTTTTTGTTCTCACAATAGATCAGCTAAGTGGCGAGGAAAACTGTTGAATGAATTCACAACTATACAAAAGGGGTAAAAGTGTAATAAGGAAAAGAGACTCACTCACCTTTGATTTTTTTTTATTTGTATAATTTTATCGTAGTACTTTTTGCTGTGGAAATTTCAATCTTGAAATGCTTGTCCTTATTTTAATATGGATTTTCAAATGTCAAAAGCCATTTCCGACAACTATTAAAGCTCAATATCATTAATACACTTTTACTCCGCTAAAAGTCTTGTCATATGTTAATTTTGCTTCTATAGTTGTATTTTTTCAACATCTTTCCTCACCACTTATCTGATCTATTGTGACGACAAAAATGTAGAGCACGCATTATCATAATTTAATTTTAGTTTTATTTTTATATCTGGAAAATTACCAGAAATGAAGACATTTCACAAAATTTGTTTTCAGCTGCGAAGCAAATTTAAAATGGCTGCAAAAAAAATAAAAAAAATAATGACCCTAAAAAATGTTTTAGGTAAATTATACGATAAAGAATAACTGGTAAAACAATTATAAAAATCAAAAATGTCGAGCGAAAAAATTTATTCAGATTGGATGATTTAAAATGGGTTGACCTCTGTCATATTCCTCACCAATTTTCAGAGATATTGAACACTTTTTTTGAGAAGTGCCTGGAAAAATACCATTAGTGTGGACGGATTCTGTTTAAACGCAGGGCAGTGCGGGGGCACATCCAAGCCCCACTAATTTATTATTATTTTATTTTTTTAGTTGTTCCTTACCGTTTCATTGATAATTTCTTCTTGTATTTTTGTTTTTTCTGCAAACTCAACAATTATTATGCAATCAACGACCTTCCACCCCGTTAAAAGGGAACATTAAGTCAATAACAGGTTAACACAGTTACTTCTCGATTTCAAGGCTGAAGAGCGTTTGAGTGTTTACTTATTTAAAGTAAACCCTTGTGGGCATTCAGGTGTCAATAATGCACCTGTCTTTTCTCTTTCCATAATTAACTAAGCACAACAGACTTCCGAGTAAGAAAATTAGTTACCTTTACTTTTCTACTTGGTAACTTCGGAGCCAAACTTCGATGGAGAAAACAACAAATTTTTAACTAAACGCAATCATTTATCGAATCATATTTCATTCACTTCAGTAAGTTGGTTTACTTTTCAGAGAAACTTCTAGACCTTTTTAACTGGTATCCCAATTGTTTTTCTCGGTTTTCATTATGATGTTTATAATGATTTTTTTTTCCAAAGCATCTTTTTTATCTTTAGTCCTGGGCAACTATAACTTTCTTCGTATTTATAATAGCCTTTTTACTGCATAAGGTATGCTTTGATCTTAATTATTTTAGTGGATGTTATGGGAAATTCGTGTTGATTCTCCTTTGACTTGTGTTGTGACGCTGTAACACTTGTGCTGGCCATGTGTTTCCGTGAACTTCTTCAATAGGATGACCAAGCATTGCCGCCCATTATAGGAATCTCAAATAAGCATCTTTTCAGGTAAAAACTCAGCTTGAGGTTCTAAGATGAATTACCTTAATTGAAGTGGACACTTACGTGCTTATCTACTAAATCTGGAACTATCCTAATAGCACACATATTAATTATCTGTAAAAAAAAAAAAAAAAAACCTGTACCACTACAACCCGTGAAGGGTCTTGGGCTCAGTACTTGGGGTAAGGACCGTACTGTTTCTAAGCCAACGGTTGTGTAAGGAGGTGATTTGGCTGAGATCACGCTCAACCGCCAGGTTTTTCCCTCAATTAAGGGTAAGGAGGGTCCCCCGATCCCACAGGGTCGATCCGCGACTGAATACAGAATAAATAATTACCTGCCTCAGCCGGTCTCGAACCCGGGACCTTGAGATTAGTAGCGCAGTGCCTAACCCACTGAGCTACCCCGCTCCCAATTATCTGTAAACCCGATTCAAATAATTTTCACACGAATCAAATAGTCATCAATATAATTCTTGAAGGTGACGAGTCAAGAAATTCGGGAACATGTGAACAACAACCCTTGTGCTCGAATTTCTAGACTCGTCGCCCAGATGAATGACCACAACTTAGGCCGAAACGTCGACACACATTAAAAGAAGTATTACACTTACTATATGTTTTCTATCTTGACAGCGTTCTCAACTATATCCCCACCTTTAACTCACTTTCATTCTACTAGTAGACTCGACAATCGAAATTTCATGAGAAACCTTGCACTAGTGCTAGTTAATATTGCTTCTATAAATAAAATTATATCATTTATCAAATGTTCTATGATAGTTGACAGTGTTGACAGTAGTTGACAACTATTGAATCAAACAACCAAATTAAAGAATTGTTTTTTATTTAATAGCAAAAGTTTCAGCCAAATTATTGTAGTAGCTCTGATTATTTACTACATTGCTTTATCAAAACTTATTTAATAAAAACAACTATTGAATTCGGTTATGTTATTAATCACCTAGAAACATCTATTATTTAAAAAAAAATTAAGATATTACGTTCACAGCTAGTGAAATCTATTATCCGGCCCAGCACTATTTACCGCATACTTGTGAAAAATTTACGTTTATCAAAAGACATAGCTAGAGTGTTATCAGAAGACAACAGCCATTAAGATAATGCCTAGGAGATTCGAAATATGTACCAAGAGAACACTATTACCATAGTAGCGACTATTCCAACCAATATTGGGATCATTTTTGACAGGGTCAACATAATTTTTTGGAAAATAGTGCCAAATGGATAGAAAAAAGTTCAGCAGTTCACATCTCTATTTCAATAATTTTCTTTTCCAAAAGAAAACATAACAAACCACATTTTGTTTTATAGGAACTATATTTCCTTAAAATTAAAATACTTTAATGATATACAAATAATTATACAATGTTCATGATACACGAAAAACAATCTGAAATGTAAGTGGATCCTTGTCCTAAAAATTTTCCTGATTAATTACAATATTTTCTCTATCAACATCGGTTTCGATTACTGCAGCTTTAAAGCTATGCCCACACTATTCAACTTTCGATTCGACATGACAAACGGAGAAGGAGCCAATAATCCACCTATCCGAAACTTTAATTATTATGGAATCTCACAGAAGAATAGCCAGACACACCCAAAAGGTAAAATACAAGGACCGTCTTATGGACTTAGGATTCGGATTTTGAAACGTTTTGACACTGTTTTAGAGCTAGATCTAAAACATAGAGCTAGACCAGTTAGATCAGTAAAAAGTTGATATTCCTGAAAAACGAGAAGTACGGTGGACTGGCCAAGGCACTCTGGAAAAGAAAAAACATACTTTCTACTACAGCTGTCTTTTTGGCAAAGGGTTCATAATTGGCAGAAAAGTCAAACAATAGCTGATAGGCTTCAAAACAGTCACACCAGAATATGTGTATTCTGCATCAAGGGAGATGGCAGACAAGGCGGACAAAGAGGAATTCTTGGACCAACTTGAAGCAACATTTAACCAATGTCCCAAATATGACATTAAAATTACTTCTGAGGATATTAATGCGAAGGTAGTTAGATAAAGGATGTATACACCAGCTATAGGATAGTATAGCCTACATGAACATAGCAATGGTACTGGAAAAATGCTGATCAACTTTGCAACCACACATGACCTCGTCATTGGAAGTACTATGTACTTCATAAAAACATTCACAAGGATACTAAGAGATTTCCGGATGGAGTAACGATACATCAGATCGACCACATTCTGATCAGCTCCAGGAACAGATCTAATCTGCTGGACGTCAGGTCCTGTAGGAGACTAACTTGGACTCTGACAACTACGATATATAGTCATGTATGCCTTAAAGACAGGATCTCATTGGTAAAGAACATAAAAGGACAAAGAGATAACAAAGAGAAACAGCATCCTGGAGCTTAAGAAAGATGGAATTTGTGCTTCATGCATGAATTGTGCAGGCTTTAACACAAAATGCGCAGACTAGAAATACCGGAAGAAAGCTCCATTGACGAAGGAAACCTGATCTTCGTATGATGAATAATACGTGGATGTTACTAAAGAAAAAAATTAAGCGAATAGAACCGTACAAGTAGAGCTACAGAGGAATACCGCCAGAAGCGAAGAGATGAAAAGCGTCTGCATCGCAAAAGAAAAAGGAAATTGGAAAATCAAAAGCTGGAAGAACTCGAGAGACTAAGAACCGCAGAAGAGAGCCGAAAGTTCTACCAAAATCTTAATGATGGCAGGAAACAATTTAAGCCCAAATCGAGTGCCAGCAATGATGAAAATGGTACACTTCTAAATGAAAAAACGCAAGTAATTGCAAGATGAGGACTCCATTTTAACAAACTGCTTAGTGATGCCCAACGGACCAATGATACGGACGACCATGTGATACCACGTTCTGCAGAAGATAGATTGAAATTCCTGATGAAGAAGAAATAACTGAGGGAATATCCAATCCTAAAAATAATAAAGCATCTGGTTTGCCAACGGAGCTCTTCAAGTTCGGTGGTGAGGTATGTATGAACTAATAGCTATGCATGAACTAATCACTGATATGTGGATAGAGGAGGTAATGCCCGGGGCTTGGGGACTCCCATCTGTTCTATAAACAAGAAGGGAAGCCAACTGGAATGTGATAATTATTGAGGTATTTCCCTTCTCCCCTCTGCCAATAAAATCTTATCGAATATTCTCTTTCAGAGATTGAGATCCTATGCAAAATGAGAGTTATAAGTACGGTTTTTGGGGAGGAAAATCAACCTCCAATCATATACTCTCTCTAAGGAAAATCCTTGAGAATGGCAGAGAATATCAGGTGCAAACACCTGTTCTTAGAATTTTAAAGAAACTTACGATAGCCTCAATAGACCGGAGAACTCAACATTCCAAGAATGTTTATCTCTCTCACACAACTGAAGATGACAGGTGTTGAATGCAGAGTGGGTATCCAGGGAGGACTCTCAGTGACGTTTGTTCCAGAAGAAGGTTGAAGCAGGGTGATGTCTTGGCATACCTTCTGTTTAATCTTGAACTGGAATCCGGTAGAAATGGGTAAACAAGTGCTACAAAACGACTGGAGATGGAAGAGATAGGTCAGTCTTCGCTACTCCTTCAATCCCTAGTCGTACCTAACCCCTGCTAGTGAGAGTATTCGAGTAAAACAGGTAATGGTTACCCAGAGTACTTTTTGCCCACCTCTAAAATCCGGTATACAGACGACTGGCAATATCTTGAACAGGATTGTCCAGATCCTGACTTATACCGATGACATCGACATCGTGAAAAGATTGCTTCAAGCGGTCAAGGGTGCATTCAAAGCCTTAGCTTTGCAAGTGGAATGGTCCTAGAAATTAATGAATGAAAGACCAAATTTATGGCATCAGGTCAGAGCGTCAATAAGAGGGAAAGGATCACCATAGAAACGTAGTTTTGAAAAGCTTGAGGAATTTGGGCTATCTGGGCTCCCAGATTAACGTGAATAACGATATGGCAGCAAAGATAAGAAGGAGAATAATGCTTGCGAACAGAAGCTTCTTCAGATTGGGACACCGCTTCAAAAGCCATCATCTCACTGGGACTACAAAGTTAAGATCATATAAAACTCTGACCCGTCCTGTCTTGTTGAATGGCTCTGAGCTTTGGACCATCTCAAGCAAAGACTCCTTGAGTTTGAAAGGAAAATTCTTTGCCGAATCCATGGCCCAGTGAAAGTGGGTGAAGACTAACTTGAAGCTCTACACGCTGATTAGGGAGCCGAATGATGAGAGTCATCCGTATAGAGAGGCTTAGATGGGCTGGACATGTTGCCAGTATGACCGAACAAAGCATTCCTAAAAAGATGATGTTGGATCAACTTTATGGAATGAGAAGCATCAGAAGACCGAAGCTGTTTACCGTGGAAGACAGAGTCGAGAGTGATTCTAGATACCTGCTTGGTGTGCGGTATTTGATTGCGGCTGCACACAATAGAAAAGAGGCACGAAAGCTGGTCACACAAACTTGTTTATTGCGCCACTGATGATGATAAATGATTTGAGCTAAGAGTTAAGAGTAAAGTTATATGACATAAATAAAAAAAAAAAAAAAAGCTGTGGTTCGAAGATCTAAGAGTTTTTCTGATGGAAGAATCAGAAAAAAATTCATGAATCCAATGCATAACAGCTGTAATAAAGGTACGGAAAGGAAACTACGATACTAAAATTTTTAGACTAAGATTTAAATAAATAAAACTCTTTATTTAAATTTTTAGTTGTAATTATATTCCTAATTTGTTCCTTATGACCTCTCTTGTTGATTTTAAAAGACTGAGGAAAGATAAATTGAATGGAAACTGAATGGAAACAATAACAAAGAACAAATGGTTTTTTTTTAACCTATCAGTGTATATTATAGAAAACTATACATTAAATAAATTTCTAAATTATTTGTAAATTCAATAATATAAAAAAAGGGCAAAACTTGAGAAAGGCAAGCATTTTACCTGCACAAAACATATTTATCACTGCAGTATTAACATTTTGATACAAGAAATCATAAGGTGGTGATATCTTTAAGTTTAATCTTGATAAGGATTCTTACTGCAACATTATGATTTATCATTTAATGACAATTATGTTTAGGAACCTATACAAATAATTTAATTTAATTTGCCCTATTATCAGTATTACTATTAAAAATTTACTAAATTCTGGATAGCAGACAAAAAATAGATTAATAACATTTCCAGCTTTAATCAACTGTAATTTTAATGTAGACACAGAGGATTTTTTCAGTATTTTCAAGTTATTTACCAGAGATAATTATAATACTGTAATGAATCTTATCAACTATAGAAAATTACTAGAAAAGATGTAAGTCAGAACTTTATTATTACATTAATTATTCTTACATATTTTTGCTATTTAAACATCATAATCATCTACTTTTTGTTATAGGCTATCAAAACATTTTTAATTTAAATTAGAGACATTCCAAAGCCTTTACATAATCTTACAAAATTGAAAACAGATTTCACAAAAAAAACAGTTCATTTTTTTTTCAATTTGACCCACAGTGTATATTAACAAATATCAAACAAAGGAGAACTTTATCTTTTAATAACGATAGCTTTGTTAATGAATATTTCTCAAGATCTATGGATGTATTAATAAATTTCGTTCTTTGAAATATTCCTTTTAAACTGCTTTATAATCACTAAAATGAAGTCTGAAATTTTTAAATAAGATAATATTAATGAAATGTATTTTCAAATGTAAAAGGTTGACATAAGCACCCTCTAGTAATTAGAAAACCTTAGTATTTAATATTAAGAGTTCATGAGCAAACATTTATTAAATCAGACCAAGATTGCCTCGATTTCATCATGTCCACTCAGTTAAATTATTATAGTTGAAAATCTTTGTATATTGAATTTTCATTAGTAAAAACTCTATCTACCGAACACAATTTGTATAAACCAAACCTTCATTTCCTGTAAAATCTGTTTTCATACAGCCAAATACTACAGACCAAGTCATATTCAAAAATATATAAGTTTATTACTGAAAAGATATACTCAAGTGATTTTAGATCTTTATATTTGAAAAAGTAAAGAATGTTTATTTAATACGTAGGCACTATTAAATTTCCATTCAGTATTTTATTAAAAAATAAACAACTATGTGTGTTTGTTTACTAATTTTCAGATAAAAATATGGGTACTTCCTAAGTGAAAGCCCTATATAGAACACATCTTTATTATTTAAAACGTCCTTAGTACATCCATTTTCAATCATAATGACTATAAAAAATATATTGAACAATAAAAAGGATATATTTTATTCAATAAAACACTAACATAAGAGATAGTAGAGTAAAAAATGGACCTGAAATTGAGAAATGCATTTCAAAACATGAGTAAACAGTGTTACTTATTTTTTAAATAATACAAAATATTGAAAGCAAAACCTGATAAAAGTTAAAAAACAGGACTCTCCCATAAAGAGTGCCGTTGTCGGAATCAACACCACACAAGCCATAAGAAATTATCAATTGATCAGAAAAATAAATTATTTAGTAATAGTTTAAAAAAAAGTTGTGATGGTAAACAATGGAATAAGACACACTATATTGATAAAGTTTATTAAATTGACAAATATTGAACATTGTTTCATCTTATATCAATCAAAATATTTTTAAAAAATAACTTCATCATCAACACATAAAATAACGTGAAAAACAAAAACAAACAATAGGGGAAATAGTAATTTGTAAGCAAAAATAAGAAAAAATAAATAAGCCATGTTTTTAGTCAATATAAAATTATGGGCAAAACTGTTTCATCCTGTATTATCTAACCACTTTTCATGATTTTGTATGTGCGAGAAAGTGAAAAATGAAAAATTGATTTATTTGATATTATTTATTAATGAACATATCAAACATTCATTTCTTAAAATAAAATTTAAAATTCTAAGATATGACTTTTTCTCTTTGTGGGCAATGCTATAGAATGCTGTATAAGAGAGAGTTTTCTTAAAATAGGTTAACACGGTGAATTGAGGATATCAGTGAATATTTTGTTTACAATTAATACATGTTTCTGAACATAGTATGCACAGAGACATGCTTAAAAAAAAAGAAAAGATATAATTGCATAATCATTTATTAAATAAATACATTAGTAATAACAGTAAAAAATCACTATTGCACTAAAGTTAAATCACAAATTTTTCTATGGTATATAGGAATAAAGGAAAAAAAAACTTAAATAAACAAAGTATTCAAACCATTTAATAACTAACCTAAAAACGCGAGAATAGGGCCCGGTTGGGTCGGAGGTAAAAAAATATCTGTCCCTGTTTAATATGTCAATAATCTTTTCAGTTTTTAGCTCTCCTTAATATTAATGAAATGTATTTTTGTATTTTTTCCAAATGTCAAGTTATCTTAGGAATGCATACTCACAATGAAATGAAAATATTAATTTGTGAGAAGGCTAGTGAATAATTTAATTAAATTCTCATCAAATTCATATATATATATATAAATTCATAGATGAACAATTACAGAAGCGTGTGCTTCCGATGATCTGAACATTGAATGAACTCAGTCAAGAGAAGAGTGAACAGATGAAAAAATATTTCAAAATTTAATGTTCTTCATAACACAAAATTAATACATATTACTTAGAGTTCATGAATTTCAGACAATTAAAAGGCAATGATACAATATTTGGCAAAAGGCATATTAAAAATTCAATTTTTTTTAACTAATTATCTTCCATGACTAACAATCAATTATCACTAAAATAGAATCAATAATAATGCAAATAATTACATAAATTGAAACTTCTTAAATTTAAGACAACAGATAATGCTTTTCATCAAATTAAAATTAAATTTGGTTACACCAATACCACTCCTGTATCATAACCAAAATTAAAAATATATCACACTGAAATAATGGTATACATTAGTTGAATAAAGAAATCCCATCAAAAGCTGAAATCATAAAAGTGTCTGGCATAAAAGAAAGGCGAGTGTTACAATGGCCAAAAATAAAAGCAATTTTTTTAATAAAACAAAAAAAAAATTGACAATGGTAGGGAAAAAGAATTGCAACTTTAAGTGCATCTAATAATACCCTGAAACAACTAATGTACACATCACATCTTAATTTTGGCCTTGTATCTCACAACCATTTTTATACGCATAAGGCACCCTATGACACTAATACCTTTGGTGCCGTTAAAAAAAAAAAAAATTAAAAACACACTAAATGATAACTAATGTGATGCTGAACTCTTCATAGTAAAATGATCAACAAAGTAAAAAAAAACTAAAATACTCGTGACCATATAAATATAAATTAGAATCATTTACATATAAATATTTATAAATTAATGTTTACAGGTTTAAATTTTTATAAATCTTTTAAAAACCATGCTGCACATCTTGAGGCACATCAATTATAGCAGCTTCATTTTTTTTTTTTTTTTTTTTTAACGTAATTAAAAAAGTTTATAAATGGGAACAGGGATCCCTTCTTTAAAAAATCCATGGGAATGTTACCATACAAAAGAGACAGCGTAAGTTATAAGCCTGAAATGAAAGTAGGATGAGGCGATGAAGAATAAATGTATGACGAAAAATCTCAAGGGATCCTGCCGAACTACTTGCTGGGGTAGTGGTGAGCTGCAGTAATCAGACACAGGTATCTCTCCAGTCTTATAGAATATATCCAGGACTCGGTCTTTCTCAACCCACCGATCAAACAGCCACTTCGTCACCTCTTCTTGGTCACGAGGTAGCTATAACATATACATTAACCTTTTCAAAATTCATAAAATGATTATACTTATAAAATAAAACATATTATTTAATACTAAATGTGGGGAACAAATATAGGAATTAATTTCAATATTTTCTTTATTCCTGTTTCCTTTTACTACATTCCCATAAAAAAGTAATGTATATCAGGGTGTCCAGCGATAAGGAATGGAAAAATTCAAGCATAATTAAGAATTTCAAGGCGCTTTTCGTCAATTAATTTGATTAAATTTAAAAGAAAATTGAAACCATAAAATATTATATTTGGTCGAATTCTGAAAAAGTGAACAATGTCAGACTTCAGAATGAATTTTAATAATTATAAAGTTTCTATCTCTGTATAATAATCAAACATTGTTACCTAACTTCATACACTGAGGGCTCTTACATAGTAATAGTTCGCCCACAATTAGATGGTAGTCTGCCACATGGCAAACTCATGTGGCACTAACAATGAGGGTGCCAAACATGGCAATCACAAATTCTGATCACTTTTATATAAGTTATAGGATAGAGTCCCCTCAATGTTTATGTAAAGTTGTAAGACACAATACGCTTTCAATCTCAAGAAATATTGATTTGAAGTTCTTGGTGTTATGTAAGTAGAAGTGGCTCTAAGAATAGTGTAACAGTAACTGTGACCGGCGGTAACTCATCTGGTTATAGCACTAAAGATCTTCATTTCAAATTCCCAGAAATATGATCTTTTTAATTTGTATTCTTTTATTTATTTTTTTATGTCTCTGATATTTATAATGGTTAATGATTAAATAATGGTTTTATTAATTATTTTGTTTTAATTTAATGGTTATTATTTATTTGTTATATACTTGTTTGTTTTTTAAATAAAATATTCAATATTCAAAAGTTGACAGTGATATTGAAATCAAATCAAATAAAATAGTGACAATTACCATAAAAATAGGAGTATTACATAAACATAATAACACAGTAATTACTATCATCAAATATAATCATGATAACTTTTACTCACACACTCCCATCAGCAGATTAACTCACAATTATAAATTCATTCGGATGATAATCATCATAGAAACATTTGAAACATTGAGTTTTGTAACAAGCCATACCTTTAATAAAAATATTATTGTTGCAATTGCATTTTTTTTTTTCAAATTGGTTAATGAGAAACATAATTCATTCACATTCATGAATATTCCTCTTTCACCAATCAACCTGGAGGTGAACCAAGCATACTGGATCATCTTGGTTAATTTAATTAAGCTCAATTGATACAATATAAGGGAATGAATTTTTATGGCCAGGCTAATTGTGACTGGACCTTTGCTGATTTTGAGCATAAAAGGTAAACATTCTTATGAAGATCACTCAGTTAGTTGGTTCCAAAGCGGATAATATATAAAATCAGATAATTATAAGAAATGCGGGCATCCTACCCTATAACCTATATGCAAGTAATCTTAATCTGTGATTCCCATGTTTGGTATTCTCCTTGTCAGCAATCAAGCCCCAAAATAATAACCATACAAAAAAAAACGATTAATTTATATTAAATTAAATTAAAATATAAAAATTAATGAATCCATTATTCAATCATTTATAAATATCAGAAATATAAAAAATAATAAAAGGATAAAAAAAAATCACAATTTTGAGGATTCAAACTGAAGATATTTAACACTGCAATGAGACGTGTCACTGCAAGGCTATAGCCACTGTTAACTAATGTAACAGCCACGTCAACTAATGTAACAGCCACTTCAACTTATATAACACCAAGAACTTCAAATTGATATTACACGAGAATGAAAGCGAAGCATGTCTTACCACTTTACATAAGTATTAAGGAGAGCCTACCCTATAATATATATAAAAGTGATCAGAGTCTGTGATTTCTGCGTTTGGTACTCTCCTTGTTAGTCCTCTCCTGGACTACAGATACCCCATACTTTCTGGAAAAATTCTCTTTTTATTAAGCTTTAATTTCGTATGAATGAAGTTGAGGTTTGTTTTGGGATTGGTTTAGAATTGGCACCTGAATTGTCCAAAGAGGGTGTGGAATTTAGGTTTCCCAGACAGAGAAGTATTTTGAGAATGAAATTTATTAAATTCACTTTGTTTCTAGTCAATAAAATAACACGGAAATACAGAATAAAATACACAGAATAAAAAGTTTTAAAATAAAAAAGTTATAAAACAAAATATACAGAATAAAAAGCTTCTTTGTGAAATAAAACAAAACGTTATAAAAAAAAATTTAATTAACCAAGATAATTCTGAAATTAAATATGAAACGAAACTGTGCCTGAAAATAAAAATAAAATAAACACCAACAAATTAGAATGAATAATACTGAAATATTAAAAAGAAGAAAATATATTTGCCTCCGCACTAACAATAAAAATACAAAACATACTTAAAATAAAAATATGCTTATTGAAATAAATTTTCAAAAAGGCCAAAGAGAACACTACACGCACTTGCAATCATTATCTCTGCCGTTACTTATTAAGTTTTGTTATTACCGTGTTATTTTATTAACTAGAAACAAACTGAATTTAATAAATTTCATTCTCAAAACACTTCTTTGTTGGTCAAGCCTAAATAAATTCCATACTACACTTTTTGGTAAATCAGGTGCTAATCCTAAAAGAAACCTCAACTTCATTTACACAAAATTAAAGCTTAATAAAAAAAGGAAGTATTCCTAAAAATAGGGTGCCTGTAGCACAACCGGGTACTGAGAAAAACATTCAGAATTTAAGTTTAATATTAAAAATAAAATAAAATTTTATTAGTCCTCCCGAAAGTCCTCTAACAATGGATTTAGTGAAACCAAACTATATTTAAAAAAATAATTTTGACTACTTTACGATGATGCAATTGGAACTTAAATTACCTTGGATAGTTTTTGAGTGATTGCTTCCTATTCAACAAAAAACGCGACACTTAAAAAAATACGTAACTGAAATTTTCTGCTTTCTGGAATCAAACCATGGTCCATATGAACTTTTTTGCTGCTCTTGAGAATTAGCCCCTGAAGTTTTCTGGTTCTTATCCTGTATATGTTTCAAATGGGGAAAAATGACCTAAGGTAAAAGTTTTTTTCAAGAAATACTTATAATCATTTAAAAAGGCCCTAATTATTTTCATATTTTCCCATCATCATAATTGATACATTGATATATTAATAGCAAATGCTATTTATTATATATTTCAAAATGATAAATATTATACAATTTTCGTTATTTGCAAGCATAAGGACACTTAATAGTTAACAATGTACCGGATTAGAGAGCTTATGGCACAAAAAATAGGTTATTAAAAATATTTCTATTTTTAACAACCAACAAACAAAAAACATAACTACCTCAGTGGACGGAAATAGCCTGTAGAACATAAATGTGCGACAAGGTGGTCTGGATCCAGTAATTATTGTAGGCAAATCCAGTGGTTTACCCTCAGGATATGCAATAGTAATATCCAACACCCATCGAAGTTCATCATCTTCTGGAACTTAAGATAGAAATAAAATTACTTTAAATGATTAATGAATAAATTTGAGGAGTGAGAAAAAAGAATATTTCAAGCAGAATAAAATAAAAGTCCAATTTTAAAGTTAGTTAACACTTAGTATAGTATAGTATTAGTATACAAGATAGAAAAAAAATTACATCAGATGAATTAAAACAAAAGAACTAATCAATCAATTAAAGTTTTCATTCAATTGAAGCAAGGAAATGGAGCATATCATATGATAATAAAAGGAGTATATAAACAATAGGAGCATAAAAGTTTCTAAAAAATTAACTCTACAAAGTTGTTAATTGTATAATTTAAGATTTTCAAGGACGAAAATTCTCTGAAGAATATTTGGGCCAATATGTAATATTGACCAAACCTGGCAAGGGAGGATAAATAACGAATTCAAGAATACCTATAGGGATGTAGATATAATACATTTCATTAAACTAACCAGACTATGATGGACTGATTACGTCATAAAAATGAATCCAGAAGAAATCACATGAAAGATAAATGCAACCAGGAGAGTTGGTTGTCCAAAACTTAGATGAGAGGACTCAGTGGCTAGTGATGTCAAGATTCTACAGGGCACCTGATATTGGAAGGGGGCACTTCATCAAGAAAACTGATAGTCGATGCTGCAGCAGGCTTTATTTCAAAGCTGACTAGTCAGAGAATCAAGAGAATCAATTAAGACATAGAACAATTAAAAAAAAGTAATTGGGTCAGACACAAAAAAAACACCAGTGAAGTCAATTTTTTCAAGTTGTTCACACGAAGGTTGAGATTTCAAGAGAAGTAGTAATTAAATGTCCAAAATAACAAAAACTCTACAGATAAAACATGTAAAGTGCTTATTCTTCTTTAATAGTATTTTTGAAATGGTTTCTTAGAAAATGGACTTAATCAGCTGAGAAACAGTAGGGATGTAAGCGCTTCATCTTCTTCCACATCAATGGGTATTCATACATGGAATAGTTATCAGCTTGATTGGCATAATTTAGTTTAATTACAGTTTAACCATCCTGAACCACTCATAAAAAAATATATAACTATAGTAATAAATCTTAATCCAGGCTCACACTTTCCCCCATCCTAACTAAATATATATACTTAATTACATAAATACCAATGTTCCCATTAGCGGCTGCTCTATGTCGGAATATTTACTGAAATTGGTACACGAAAGTTTTAACAATTTTTGATATCTACGATTATCTTCAAGTTTGTTTCTTCTATAATTTGTTTGATATTTGTTAAATGGTCGGGTAACTGGAAATTATAAGTCATTTAAATAAAGTATCTTGCTTACTTTCAAAAACAGACAATAATATGATTTATTTCCATTAAGGACATGCAAATTTGAGTAGAAAATTGAAGTAGTCGCTGTTGTCTTCGACTAACCCATATTTTTTTAATGTATACCTCTGATGAACAATAAATTCTCAATTTCATTTTGATTTCACAGATTCACTTAAAAAAATTATTGGCTCCTGTATAAAGTATTTGATATGAATTCTTGGAGATCACTCTAAGTAAGCACCATATATATACCTCCTCATCCCTCTCAATAAATATGTCTAAGTTGTTTTTCTGATTGGTGAAAATTACTAACTGAGTATTAAAATTACATAATTAATTACTGAATATCAGTGTCGCATAATGGTAAAATGTATGGCCTTGTGTTGTATGGCCAACTACATAGGTCACAGCATGATACAACCTTGTATATAAAAAAGCTGGTCAAGTTTTGGATCCAAAGAAGTATTTTGATTTGGGATTAATGTCGCTCATGTTATGATTCTCTTATGGATCACATTTTTGAAAAAACTATCACAGGAACTATTAGACGTTTAGTTGTCAACTACCACTCAAATTAGAGCTAGTTAATTCACCATAAGGTAGTTTATAATTATAATCTTCATACAAAGAGTGGTTATCATGATATTTGCCAAAATAACTTCACAAAACATTGTGTTAAAAACATGTTTCATTGAAAAACTTCATCTCGGAAACAATAAGACATATAGATGTCTATTAACACTCAAATTGGAGCTAGTTAAATGCACCATAAAGTAGTATATAATGATTATATTCATAGGAAGAGTAATTTCCATGATTTTGCCAAAATTAGTTCACAAAATGGTGATTTCATGTGTTTTGGAAAGAATTTTTTTTTTTTAAATAATTTATTTCGGTAACTAGAAAATGTAAAGATCTGTATCCAGGGCTCAAAATGTCAATTTTATTCAACATTTCAACATAGATAAGCCACTTATTATGAAAAGATTAGTATTCAGGTGATTAAGTATATAGTTAGGATCAGAGGAAGTGTGAGCCTGGATTAAGATTAATTACTACAATTATGTATTTTTTTTTATGAATGGGGCCTTCTTATAAGTCCTCAGAACAGAAAAGACTAAAAAAAAAACTGGCACTACTACAATCGTGTAACTGTAATTAAACTAAGCAATAAAACTGATTACTATTCCATTTTTGAATACAAATTGATGTGTAAAAAGACTAACAAAGCACTTATATCCCTTCCGGATCTCAGCTAATTAAGTTCATTTTCTCAGGAACCAATACGAATATTTTAAAAAGTGACTATAGATTTTTAAAGAAGAATAAATGCTCTACATGTTTTATTATAAGACTTTCTAGTTATTGTTGGTTGTTTAATGGCTACAGCTCTTGTAATCTTAACTTTCGTGTGAACGACTTGAAAAAGTTGACTTTACTGGTAATTTTTAGTGTCTAACCTAATTTTTTTATTATTACATGTCTTATTATGGTTTCCTGAATTTCTGAAAAGTCAATTATGGTAAAATTAAGCCAAATTCTGAATGACAGTGACCAAAAAAATAACTCACGTCAAATTCATTAGACCGTCATCTTTGGACGCCATTTGGCACAGTGCGGCCACTTTTTTTTCTGGAAACATTGGTTTTTTTTAATCACTAGTCATAAGGAACACAACAATGAGCATTTATAGGAATATGAGATAGTCTGGACCACAGACTATGTTTGATTATTGGGAAAAGAGCACAATCTACCACATTCACACAAAAAAAAAAAAAAATAAAATATGATAAACTGAATTTTGAAAACTAATTAAGATCTCATTGATTCTGTGAGTAAATAAAATTTTAGAGTTGAAATCATATGAGAATAGTGTAGAAACAAGCGGGAGTCAGCAAAACGTACTGGTAAACCGGGAATGAATGCTAAAGAGATGCGACAAAATGGGTTGTGAAGTGCTTCATTATGACCGTCTTTAAAGTCAAATATTTTGCAAGCCGGTCAAGGAATACCAATTTCGAAAAAAAGCTGATGAGTTTTACTTAAGTTAATGAAAATTTGAAAGATCCGACGCTATTTTAATCAAGTAATGTTAAAAAAATGAAACTAGAAACATTTGAAACTGCCGGAGAACATGCAGAATGCCAGAAGAAGATCTTGGAGAGGAACATTGGGATGATTGAAGTCTTGAGAACAAAACAGTAAATTAAGGAAAATTGGCAGCAGTGGCACTGCACATTGTTTAGTATAATCCCATTGCTGATGAATCCCATGTAGAGTACAAAATAAAAATCTAAGAAAACAATGTTAAAAGAGGTCAAATCATAGGAATAGATTGCAGAGAGAATCTGATAATAATAAGTGTATTTCTCTGAATGCCTCAACATTTATCGTTGAAAAAGAATAATATGATTAAATCATCAGAAAACAAACAGGATTAGTTATAAAATCAACAAATATACAGTTCGAGGAATTAATTATAAACACGTTTTAAGATGAAACCAACTATAAAATTTATTTGTTTTTCTATGGCTCCTGATTAGCTTTAATTATTTATTAATTAAAGCTAATCAGTATTAATATTATATTATCAATATAATACTATTAACTTTATATTAAAGCACAAATTGACATCTATACCTACTAGTATAATATATCATACAACAGTATAATTACTTAAATCAGTACTTAAATCTGAAGTCAATGAGCTACCGAATTATAATCAGTTAAGACCTTGAGAAATTAAATTAGTGCATGAAATTTGTAAGTTAATATTATCACACTCATACATAAGCACAATATTAAGAAGTAATAAGATAGGTATAAGAAGTAAAATGCATAAAATCAGTTAACATCCAGATTGGCAGGAACATGCATGGGAGTCATTCTCATACACAAACAACATTCAGGCATATTTCTAAGCTAAATATATCGTGCTTGTATAACATAGCTCTAAAATATGAAGGTTCCACTGAAGTAATATCCAAAAAGTTAAATAACTAAGTTTATCAAACATTTTAAATTAAAACAAAAATACTTCATTCCACATACCTACTGGTTAATGGCCTAGCTTATTAAATAATTTACCAATTAGTAAAGGCAAAAAACAAATTAGTCATGTTAATGCTACCAGCCGTACTTGTTGTGGTGTAAAACATACTCCTGTCAGCTGTGGAGTTTGGTCTAGGAACCATCACGTCCATGATTCCAAGCATTGCACCCAAACGTGGCAATGAAACATTTGTCAGAATTGGTAAATTATTCTTGATTGCATATCTAAAAACAAAAATAAAAAGTTTTCAGAATTAAGCGTTTTAACTTAGTAGCTATTATTAAAAAAATAAAGAAAAAAAGCTTAAGCAGTAGAGCTTCGTCATGAAGGTCGTATTTTAAATTATGTTTAATAGTAACCGAAATAAAAAAAATTGCAAATATCAAAATGGCAGAAGAGGGAGAAAAAAGTTGAGATCCCCAAAACGCACGAGTTGTCATCTTAAATAACTTCAAAAAAATTTGATATCTGGGCCCTCCAGCTTTCCATTTTGCAACAAAACAATAATACCAGAAGAGGTATATTGTCATGACAGCAGTTAAGTATTGAAAGTGATAAAACCCATTTTTAATATTCGTTATTATTACAGTTGCTAGAGGGCGAATATGCACAATGGCTGAAAGTCAAAAGTTTGATTCGCTCAGATTACCTTTCTGCTAATCACACTTTCGAATTTCACCCATCGCACATATTGTTCCTCTAGCAACTGTTATAATAACCAATGAAAAATTATTTTTTTCGCAGTTGATACTATACAGTTGTCATTAAGATATCTTCAAATTAATGGCTTTATAAAAAAAAAAAAAGAAAGCCAAGAATAATTTGAACTAAATAAAATAATGTCATTTAATCATAATTAAACTAAAAATGATTCCTTCCTCAAAAATCCTAATTCTAAAAGATATCTTTGCCATGACTTACCGCTTACTTGCTTCTATCCTTTTTCTTAAAAAACCACCCTCTGGAAAAAGTACCATCAACCTTCTTTTCAATGGAATATACGATTCACGAAGGTGTTTCTTCAGAAGAGTCACTGCCTCCTCTCGAGCAGATTTACCCTAGAAAGTTTCAACATAATTTATACACCAAGATTCAATAAGTGGTATTCGCTTTAATTTAAAAAAGATTCATTATAAAGGACAAAAATTAGTAATTAGATCAATGAATAAGGAATAATACAAATTTTAAATTCAGGAAAGACATTCAATAAAGATACAAATACAGATCTGATCAGTTACTATCAATTTAAGAAGAGCTTACTTTTTATCTTTAAAACTACTTTGAGAAGTTTAGCCAAACAACTTAAGGGAGAACCTCATGGTCAGGGCAAAGGTGAATTATGCTAAGGTTACGCTAAAGGAGAAAAATAGCCTTCTCCCTCTACAAAACTTCAGAGAGCTATCTTGTAAAATATAACATCTTAATTTTTTAATTTTTAATATTTTTATTTATTTTACATTATTTCAATCGCGTGCACAAATTCATAAGTTGACCGCACTATTTCAATAACAAAAGGTTATTGTTAGGGCCATGCGCACTAAAAGGCTCTTCCTTATGTTGTTTGCCTATAGCCTGATAGTAGTTTTCTCTATTAATCACATTACCCATTATTTATATGAGGAAAACACAAAGGGCCTAATTTATTATTAAAAAGTAAAACACAAAGGGCCTAATTTATTATTTATTAAATTTTGCAAACACTATGTTGTATTATCTTTTTGCTTACTTCAACCAAAAATTCTTCTAAATCACTATCACTCATTATTCTAAATGATAGTTAATAACTTTAAGGCTAAGAATTGTGGGATTAATTTAAACATTTATCCATTGTAATCTAAACAATCTTTGTATAATACTAATATTTTAGAAGAGTGGACCAGCAGGTGAATATATTGAAAAATTCAAGTGCCAAGAGAACAGACATAAAATATAATTATTTTTTAGCGTCATTCCTTTCCTAAACTAACAAGATTCAATATCTTGAGTAGATCCAATAAAGCTTCTCAACAGAAAATTAGAGGGTTTCGTTAGGGTGAAAAATGTGGGTTGACAGTCATCATGCTGTTCCATCAATCCTAAAATAATATAACCCTGACTGATAGACTAGAATATAAATTACTGTCTATAACAACTGGGCTCAAATCTCGGCCCATTTACATGATACTGTTGGTTTAGCATTTCGTCATTCTTCATTACATTCTACGGTTTAGATACTATGTTTTCTAAAATCTTTAGCTTTCCAGTTATATAATACATCTACATTACTACTCTTATTTTCATAAATTTGTTTTCGACCTAAGAAAATATTTCTCCTTTAGATAATTATTAAATTCCTTAATAGTTTATATTTATGTATTTTTTATTTCTACTAACAATGATAGATGGTTAATTATTTCAAATAAATAAAATTAAAGGTACTTTAGAGAAAGCCATTTTGAAAATTCGACATTTAAGCCATCACTATATTTCATGTATAGGAAAGTGAAAGTAAAAATATATAATAACATGAACAAAATGATATACTTACTGACAAAATAAAAAAATCTTCATGAATAATTGAAACAATCCCAAAATTAGTGAACTTGAATATTCTATCCATAATCCACATAATGTTAGGCAACACCCCTTTTTTTGCATTAAAATTAGCCATTAGCATAGGTACATCTGCAGTTGATTGGTGGTTGGCAACAACCAATGTCCGGTCATCCAAACACAATCGTATATCATCTCCAATTTCCACCACTACAAATGTTAAATATTATTAAACAAGGAAATATTATAAAATGGAATAATAAGCCTCAGTAAATTAATTCTTACTTAACCTAATTTTTATTTAAATATATCCTTTTCAAATTCAACACTTTGATAAGGTTTTCAGATAAGTTAATTGATAGAATAATGAAAATAAATTAAGATAGTAACTGTTCAATTCATTCATTATAAAATACAATTAAGTATTTAAAAATAGAACATGCAAATAGATTATAGAAATTATAATTGTTATTATTTTCAATAATGAAACTTTGTAATCGATCAAGAATTTTTTTTTTAACCCCCTCGAAATTTGAAGATTTACTTATCAAGTTATTTAGAATCCAAATATGGAATAAAAAAAAAAAATCTGTCCGTTCGCCGTCTACGGCTTTTCTCCGAGACTACTGGACTGATATTCTTGAGATTAGGCAACAAAGTCACAGTTCGTCCCAGGATGATCCTCAGAACTCAGCATTACCATCCGTCATTTTGTTTCAAAAAGGCGGCCGATTACACTTGACTAGGATTTCCTAAAAAGGTTCATAGCTAAATAGCACCATATTTAGGGAATGACCCATATGAAAAAATTTAACAGGCTTTAAAATCATTAGAGCCGTTTTGTTACTAAAGTCTATAAAAAAACATCGGCTATTGAATTTTTACTTTCCTTAACTAGTAGGGGTAAGAAAGTAAAAACTATTGCATAAGACATAAATATGATGATAAATAAATTATTCAATGCTTACCATCATAGCCAGCTGACCAGCTCCACATGCTAACCATTGCTAATAGCCAATGGAAGAAAGTTCCTTCGATTTTCCAATACCAATCTGGCTTGTAAAATTTTACTGGCTGAAGAAACAGGATCCAAATACAAGATGTCGGAATGCAATAAACATTATTTACGATAACAAAGATGATTCGTGCTATGATCTTTATAAACATGATCAAACTGAAAAAAGATTGAAAAATAATGACATTACATTTGAAGAAAATATGATCTTTTCTATAAAATAGCTAAGCTATATTTTGACATCATTCTTAGAAAAAGGCGTAAGCGCCATTTAGTAAACTTTACGAGATACACATGAGACGTTTTTCCCCAAATAACAATATCTTTTTTTTTAAGTTTTATTCTATATCGTGTACAATAGGAGGAGTTTATTAAGATGGCAACACTTTTATAATTACAATATATTTTTAAGACTTATAGCCCTGCCCAAGGCCAGAGTGATGGCTGAGAGTCATTAATATTTGATGCTTACGTCATCATAGTAGATTTTTAGACCATTTCCAATTTTATTTTCGATATATCATGAGCAAGAATCGATTGAGGTGGTGTTTAAGTCACATAATAAATTGAAATCTAAATATTGAATTTTTGGCGCTAAAGACTTTTCTAAAAACGACATAAATTTATAATGGGGTGAGTCATAAAATAATTTTGTTTTCTTGGAAATTGTAATGTAACATTTCAATATATTATGCTTTTTATGACATATTATGCCATTAATGGAATGGTAAGATATTTCCTACTGAAACAACTAGTTTAGTGAGACAATTTGAAGAAGAGGATGCTCTTTCTGAACGGAATGTGAGTAGATGGTTCCAGGAATTTGAAACTGTTGATACAGGCCTGAATTGGAAAGGTTTTAGAAAAAAAATCATCATTCAATGAGTAAGTTCTGCGGGAATCTGTTGAGGTAGACTCCATGAAAAGTACTCAGGAATTGGCAAGAGAGATTCCTAATCCACCATAAATCACGGAATATATAACTTGAGAAAAGTGAATTGCTTATCAAAAGTGGTTCCCCAGGAGTTGACCACTGAGCAGACACGTCGCCAAGGTAGAAATTTTGAAAAACCCAAATGCCCATTGTATGATTAAAAGAATTCTTAATCGCGATGAAAATGGATATATTGGAGAAACCCTAAAAACCAAGAAATAATGGTTAGTCTACAGTGCCAGTCGCTAAGAAAAAGCAATTCGACAAAAACAATTCTCTCTGTTTTTTGGAATGGCAAAGACATAATTCATTATGAATTCATTCCAGAGAGACAAACCATTGATTCAGAACTTTATAGTGATCAGCTATAATAAATGTATGATGTGATGCAGCATTACCTAGGACTAGTAAACAGAAATTGGGATTGGATTTGTATCAAGAAGATAATGCCCAATCACATGCTTCTTGTTACACGAAACAAAATTTCAGAACTGGATGAGATTGAGTTTCTCACTCACCCAGCTTACAGTCTGGACTTAGTCGGAGCCTACCGACTACCATCTGTTACGGTCAATGGTTCATTTTCTTCAAGGAAAAACTTTTAATTCTCTGGATCACATTCAAACAAGAGAGTTGCATACTTCTTTAGTTCACAACAACAATAGTGGTATTCTGAGGAAATACAATCTAGCCTCAAGATGGCAGCAAACCATAGAACATGAATATTAAATTACACTTTGAATATTAAAAAAAAAAAATTGTTTTAAAACAAAATAATTTTTATATTAGTAAGAAAAACAGTAATTTTTTAAGGTTCATCCCATTAATTATACATGAATAGATCATGAACATTTTTGGTCACATGATGTGATCTTTAACATACATGTATTATTGCAGCAACATAGCCTGGAAGTGATCACCTAATCTCACAGTTGTTTCCATGGTGCTGCATAAGCTACCCATTGCTCGATTATCAGTCACTTTTCTCTTCCCACTTAGTTGTTTGTGGAAAGCATTTCTGGTTTTATAACAATGAACCAGGGCACAGAAAATTTAATATCTTAACCTAGTTCACAATCAATTATAAGAATATTGGCATCAATATTAGTGTATTTTTCATATCAAAATCAATAATCTACACTAAGCAAGCTATCTTAAAGGTTTTACTTTTTAAGAGCACATTTAAGAGAGCTATAATTTTTTTTGATCAGATTAAACGATACTATTGAAGAGTCACTGTTTGCTTAAGTACTTCAAAGTATCACTAACAACAGTCATTATAAATGGCCAATAATACTTAGGACATTTAATTTGAAATTTTTTTGAGACCAGATATTTAGTTTTCAAGAACTAATATTCACTTTATTCACAAAAAACAGAAGCATGTATATTTAAACATGTTTTTAAACATGAAAATTTACAATTAATATTATTTTAAAAAGACACTTATATTCACAAAATAGTTCTGTCTAGAAAAAAAAAATGTTTTTTAAAAAGATAAAAATGAAATAAATTCCCATTTACTTAATAGCGTTTATTTTGAATTAATCATAAGAAAAACACAATAAATAAATTTTAAAAAATAAAGAGTGATCGATGAGCAATTAATTTTTAATAAATGGTAATTTCAATTAAATTAAAAGGCCTGATAACATGATAGAACATGAAACATAAATTCAATAGAGATAATCTTGACTTCTTTTTTTTAATAATTTCAAAAAAGAAGGAGATTTTCAATTGGACATAGTTTATAAACCCATTTATATTCAATGAGATAAGATAATCATTTAGAATTAAAGATACTCTGAAATAACTGATGCAATAGAAAAAATCTGAAATTCTAAGGGTCTATCCTGTTAAGTTTTCATTAACACTTAAACCCTGCACCAACTATTTTTAATACCAGACTAAAAAGAAAAAAAATGAAAACAATCTTATCGCCAGTCACAAGATGAGTCCATGTAAATACAAAACGTTTTGATTTAGAGTTATTTTATTACTTTATTTTTGCTTAAATTTTAAGCACAACAATTAATTGTTATTCTTTTCTACTCGATAGTATATTACTTGAAGGTACTTACTATTTAAAAAAATAAAAAAATTCTAAATATGATGAAAATTGAATTTTTTAGACATTTTTTTGTCTGCTTAAAATTTGGGATTTGGCAGTTACACGGTTTCACATTGAGACAGACAATATTGATTTTAAAATTAGTTTAGCACTTACATAATATAAATATATAAAAATATAATGAAATATCTTTCTATCAACATTAATCTTAGGCATAGTTACCAAATAGCCTAGAGATAAATTATTGCGATAAAAATGTTTAGTATGAATTGTAATTGTCTAATATGAAGCGATTGGTATTTAATAATAGAGCAAAACCATCCAAAAACTTATTATGAAAAGAATAAAGGGGAGCAATGTTACAAAAAATGTTTAGAATAATTACAATCACCTTTATTTAATATTGATTATACTATTATTTATTACCTCATGTTGTTGGCTTCAATTTATAATCCTTATTCGTAAGAGCATGCTCTCTGTTTTATCTGATTCACAATTTAAATCTGGTCTTAATCATAATTACTAAGTGATAGGCACCATAGCAAGCAATAATCCAATCTGAAAAATGGTGATAAATAAATAAGTACATAGATAAAGAACAAGTGAGAGATAAAGTGCTAAATTCGACACAATTTTCTAGCTTTTGTCACAGAAAAATTCAAGGATTAACCCTCAGATGTTGCTATTTTAAATAATTAGGTCTGACCATTAGTGTTAAAAAAAATAAACATAAAAATGGACACAAAAGCAAATAAACCTTAAACTTCAGTGTAATCTTATAATAGAATTGAAGACAAGGTCAAAAGTAACCTAAGAATATGTTACTAAGTAATTGCACGGTAAGATATCTAATTAATCTGATTTTTTTGGCACTCAAACAATCATAGGATATAACAGTGATTCCTGACCTATAGCAAGTGACAGGAAAATAAATACATTTTGTGACACTAACACTAATAGAGGTGTAGATCATTTAAATAGAAAACAATTATATCTTGACAATAACCAAGAAAACTAATTAACATTTATGATGAAAATAATTTAGAGCATAAATTTATACATTTTTTAAAAAACCAATTAGGTTTAAATTATGTTAAGATTAACTGTTTCAACAAAAACAAATAATACAATTTTTAACTTCACTTTATCAAATTAGTTTTATTAGGAATCTTTAACATATTTTCTTATTGAAATGATGAAGAAAATGACTGGGAACTGTACTGTAAACACAGTTTCTACCCAACTTTGTTTTTGACTTAAGATGTTTGCAAATAGATTAAAATTAAAAAATATATGAATAAAGCACTGATGCATTAGTTATTCATAATGTTGCACCATCAACAGTTTTGTAAATAAACATAGGCAATGATAAAATTCTGAGAAACTTGGATTATGATAACACTATTTAAAAACATCATTCAATGAATCTTAATAAGCTCAAAACAGTATCCTGTCAGAATTCATTCACAAACTAGAACCAAGTAAATGTTATTAAACTTAATTGCATACTCTTTCTAACCTGGACGACTGCAATCAGGCTAAGAACTTACATCAACTAAATATGCCGACACGCATGGATGTATAAATAAGTAGAAAACTGATTCCTTCGGCTGTCACTGATTATGTGAAGAACACAAAAAGTATTTAAAGAAAAGGTAAATACATAATCCACTTTCAACGAGCTAGCTGATTGACTGGCATGATAACCGGTATACTCATGTTATCTCATTCACAGATGATAGCTAATACGAAGGTCATTTTTGGCAATGTTTTCTTAATTTTATACCCCACAGCCATTTAAAATTGTCAAGAAGGTAATCCTAAAACTAATGGAGAAACATAACAATAGGGATAAGTGCATACATAGTGAACTACGAAACCTTTTCGGCTGTTAGGAACTTCAACTTAAAGTCGATAGATTAAGTGAAGTAGTTTCTTCCTAAATTTTTCAAGTATAGTGAGATCATGGTTTGATTTGTTTTAACATTAATTATTTTCAAATATTAATTCGATTTTGTATTACTACTATTTAGAAGCATTTATACTACGACAAACACGTGCATTGTACAATACCGGAGACTATCTCTATCAGTCACAAGTTGAGTCATTCCATTGTGTCATATCTCTTTATCTCCGCATCTTTATGCATTTAGTACCAGCTCCATTTGGCATCTATCATTACACTTTAACCCTTCAATATAAATCATTGTAGTTAAAACATATCTCTTCAGCAAAGATATCAGCTCAGAAATCAGGCCTGTCCCTAAATCAAACATGTTCTAATCTTTATATTAATCACCGCATTTATCACCGTTTATCTTGAAGATATTACCTTTCCGTTTAACACCTTGGAAAGGCCAGTTCTTTTTTTATTCGACGCTGTATAAGTTAGTACACCTATTTTCCAAAATTCTCACTAGAAAGTAGATCGTGTCGCGTTTTATTCAACATTGAAAAAAAAAAAATTAGTGTTCCAGCTTCCAAGCGACTGTATCTTATACCTGTGCAAAGTAGATAGCGATAATTTCATTCAAGATTTTCAAACAGAATATTCGTATTGCTGCGCAATATATATCCGTATGTGTGAGTATGGCGTGGTCATATTTGTTATTCTTTGTCATATATTGTTATTTCTGAGAACTACATTGTTTGTTTCTTTTGGGTCTAAAAAGTTTATAAAATCCCTATTAAACTGGAAACAAAGTAATCAACAATTTCATAATTTATATATAGAAAAAGTTCAGTTTGTATCTAATAATTTAATTTTATGAGATTCTAATTATTTATAATAGTCCATTTTTCCTCACCTTCTGACTATTGCTGCCTATTCTCAATAAATTACAAGTTTTATTTTATTTCATCTTACGTGAATCTGTCTTGTACATTGGGACGCATTTAGTAATCGAAAATATTTTATTTAACTCAGATTACCCTACGATCCTTCTGGAAGGATTTTATAATTGCTTCAAAAACTATCCATTTTATATCAGTTATCGATTTATTCGCAAGATAGTAATAAGTGTTATCAATTCTTGTGAAATGTACTTTACTATAGCATTTGTTTATTCCACTTAAACAAGTTTAGAGTTCAAGATATTGATAAACAAAAATAAGTGTTTCACAAAATGGAAGAATTGACGGATGTTGTTTTAGAAGGGTAGGCATATTTCTTCACATATCAGGTGAAGTGAATAACACTGAGCACGTGCTTAAGTCTCAAAAAATGAGCAGATACTCCGATTAGATGGGAGTGCAAGGGAGCACGTGCTTTAAAATGGGTTGGTTATTGATTCGGAGTACCTGCTCACCTTTCTAAATTAATAAAACTGATAACATCCTCCACTATGTGAGTAGATAATCAGGAAAATTCCGATCTACTATTTCGTAGACTCAGGATTTTATTAAGTACCTACTTACATAGAAGAGCACGCTCTCAGTTATAACCACTTCACCTATTTAATTTCTAAATAAATTTTAATATTAAGTAGAAACTTGAGTTTCCGATACTTGTTTAGATTAATTGATTTAATAATGATTGACTGATTTTAGTAATAATGTAAATATTGATTTCCTTCCAGAAGGATTACAGGGTTAACTGATACTCGTATTTTTTTTTTCTTCGGGAAAAACCTAACGCTTTTTGAATTGCTAGATATTTTCAACGAAAAGGAAGATGGTATACCCAATAGCGGTGTGAATATGACACTTTTACCTCCTGCCAATGCAAATGAAGATGTCACTGATAAAGAATCAGGATCAGTAGATAATCCTGAAATTGATAGTTTGGTAAAAAGCGAAATGAATTCCGATGTGAATTCCACAAGAAAGTGAATTCCTTAGAAAATTGTGATGATGGTGATAATAATTTATTTGAGTGTATTTCTCCTAAATAAAAAAATACTTGAGTCCTAATATTAGGGGGAAAATGTGGTATTTCCCACTGATCGCTCGTATAATTGATGTTTGTGCTACAAATTCTTGGCATTTGTTTAAATGATTTGAAAGCCCTATTCATTAGTTAACATTTCAACGGATGAGTTTAAGAAAGGCATTTTACTGAGTACCTAATCACAGGGTGGAGCAAGTTCTTAGTTTTATTCACTTCGAAAGGTAAGAAGGTACTCCAAATCAATAATCGACCATATTTGGAGTACGCGCTCCATACACTTAGCAAGTTTTACATTGTGCAACTTCTCTTTATTCATATTTAACCGGACATCTGCTCATTTTTTGAGAAATGAGCACGTGCTACAGTTTTATTCACTTCACAAAATGAATCATTGATGAAGAATGAGTAGCAAATGAAGATTACAAAAAGACTCTGTTTAGCGGTGCCGAATGAAAAATATTTTATTTCATAGAATTCACAGGCAGATCTAGAAATATTAGCACCAAGATCCCGCACAGCTTTTATAGGCAAACAAATTAAGGGAATACCTTGTTGACGGAGCTTAGGCCGGGAGTTTATGCTCAGCGAGAAAGCCGTCTCCCTCCTCATTACTCCAGACAGGTAATATACCATCAAGAATTTTTTTTAGCATTTTGATTTGTTTTACATTCTTTCAATCTCGTGTACTAATTCGTAAGTTGATTGCTATTTTAATAAATAAAGGTTATTGTTAGCAATATGCGAACTAGAAAGTTCTCCTTTTAGTTCTTAGCGTATTGTGTAACTTTTATAAATTGATCGGTGGGTTGTTATTGTAAAGCGATCAGTACTACTGACAGTACTTTAAAATTTGCCTCATAAGATCAATATAGATATTTAACAGCAATATCAGTAATTAGTTTAAACTTAATAAAAAAAATGAAGTCTAAAAAAAAGGCTTGCGTTGTCTTTGTTTTATTATATACACAGTATAATACTGTACGAGTTAGAAACACAAAGAGCAATAAAAGAGGTTGGAACGAACAATGGATTGCGCAGCATGAAAATGCGTCCATTTAAATTTGCATGTACACCCATACATCCCCAACAGTGGCTTGCTGTTTCAACTACACAAAAATCTGGAATAAATAAAGTTTCAAATCCTTTTTTTTTTTCTCGGTCAAATTCTATCAGTGTAATGTTTTTCAACTTTGGTATCGACTTATAAGTTTCAATAAATTCCTTAATTTGATTTTTTGTCAATTTTTCTTCATTCTGTTCAATTTGAGCTAGGGAAGTTATTGGCGAGCCGGGGTTGATTCCACAAGTATTAATTCCAGATTTATCAATACTTTTTCTTCCGACAAAATACTTTTAGGATCTTGAAATTTGTGCATCAATATTTACTCTCACACGGTAAGTAGTATTGACATTATTTCTATAAACTGTCAGTATTACTGAGGGGAGGGGAGAAGATAGTGTTTAAAAGAGACTAGGTTCTCAGGGGAAGGAAAGGAATTGCCACTTGTATCGGCTTGGACTCCCGGAGATTGTCAATTGCGGTTTTGAGTAACACCTTTGCTAAATACTACAAATAAGGAAAACAAATGCACTGATCTATTACAGGAGAAAGCTAACAGTGACATTTATTTGCACTTTATACCTCTATGAACAACTCAAAGTTCAGGCGCGAGAAATGTGGAAGGTTTTATAGCAGGCTTGTGACTTCGGTAATAGAAGATTACCGTAAATATTCTATTGCCAAATTTAGTTTGTGTTTTATTCGCACAAGTAGTTGAGAAGAATCACAAGAAGTTATAATTACTTTCACTATTTAGAACTTCATGGTAACGATACCATTATTTTGACCGATGCGCTAATAACGAATGATTAAATCGGTGTGAATATAGTTGACCGTAGATGCTACTATAAGAAGTTGTTCGGGAGAGGGAGGAGGTGCGATCAATGGAGAACACACTAATAATTGTAACTTATTTTATTATATTGCATTTATAAAATAAGTTACAATTATTAGTGTGTTCTTCATTGACTGTATCTCTCCGACCAACTTCTTATTTTTATTACTTATTAATATCTCGTATCCGCGAACTATTGAAGGGGGTTAATTTTAGTTTATTACTCGCATAAATAAGCGAAGTACCAAATCAGTTTTATTTTTAAATATAGTGGAGCCATACGTGGCTAACTGTTGTTGAAATGTAAAATGCTAATTTTTCGTTGAGGAAGCGCTTACCTGATGTTAACACTTTTATTTTTACTACGAAGTTGTCAACTAGCAAGGAGGCAACTTTGATTAATAGTCTTGGCGAGATAATTTATTTCTTAAAATAAACATTTTCAGTGGATATCTTTCTCAACGTGATATTTAGGACAAAAATAGTAGAAAGAAGTTTTATATGTTTTAGATAAAATCGGTGTGTAGCAACCATACAGTAAAGAATAACACAGAGAGGCCTTCCCAGTATAAAATGAGTGGAGGTGGGCTCTAATTCCCCACTCACTATCCCCTCGTTCTCTGCACGATCAAATAGACTCTTAGGGTTAAAATATGACTAACTTCTTTATTATATTACATAAAAACACGCAGCTAACGCAAATTTGTCAACAATCCAATCCGCTTTCAAGCAGATATAAGATATCTTGTCTATTATAATTAAAAAATCATAATTTAAACTTTATTAATGTCTGCAAGTGATAACCACTCTATTGTTTTCAAATTTATTGATTTCTTCTTCTTATTATTAATTGTTTTATTTTTATTATTATCGTTACTAATTTGTTATGTATTACCTATTGTTATTACATTAATCAACTTCTGATTGAGGCTTAGGTAGTACATCATGTCAAGTTACAGTTTTATCTTGGTTGCACATTGATTGGGAAAGGTTTATTATGGAGCCAGCTATTGGTTGTTGCCAAACAGAGTAACCCACTGGACTCCTAAGCCTGGTTTTGGCACAAAATATATTTTATGATATTTCGATGGATCGATTCTAGGGTTGAAAGAATACATTTCTAAGGCACATCTGTTATTTATAAAGTGTATACCATCCCTTTCATTAGGAAATGAGGGTGAATGCTGGACACACCAGGTGCTCGTATAACCATTGGTCAAGAACCATTAACTCCTTTTTTTTTTTTTTTTTTTTTTAATTTATATAATTTTTATTAAAGCGAGTGTCTGTTGTGGAAAGTTGGTCAGATCTCTTCACAATCTTAATTAGTGTGAAAAATCTTTTTATTTGACTTACATCATGATTATTCAGAAGATATACATTTTGTTTTATTTTTAAGTTATTTACTTACTAGTAATAAACTCACATTGCGGCACTGATAACGGATTGCGAAAATAAAAAATCATAATTTTATTTTCACTTGTGTGAGCAAAAAAAGGGATGTTTGATTGAACAGACTTAGTATACAAACATCTTAATCAACCTTAAAAATCTGATAAAAATATCTCAATCTACTCTTAAATTGAAATTATATTAACAAAAACTATCATTCGCTTTTAGAATTTTTCTAAATTTAATTTGATTAATTTAATTATTTAAATTTCCGATAATTAATTAATTTTCTGAAACAAAAGAATAATGCCCCACAAATATTTTCTTTAAAGTTCTTGTATTCTAACATTAATAAATGATTGTTACTGTGACAGTATAATTTTTATTTTATTTTTAAGTTGTTATTTTGAAAGAAATAGAAAAAAGTATTGAAAATTTTTAATGAATTATTTAAAAAAACAAAATGATTAACTGATTTCTCTTCTATCCTTAAAGGACTTAAGAGAGTACTAAAATGTCAACCCATTTCAGTTTAACTTACCCAATCCTAAATTTTTGAATTAATTTGTATTTATTTGAGGAAAAATAAAAAGAATTATTATTAATTATAGATTAATTATAAGTTGGAAAATTCACTTTTTCACTTTTAAATATTGATTTGTAGTCATCTATTTTATCATTACTCTGAAAAAAATTCCCCAAATATCGAAATTCTCCAGTGTGATTTCTGAGGAACCTCAAAGGTGTAAGATTAGTGAATGTTGTTTCTGTTTCAGGACCATCTGCTGTCTTGCTGTATTGGCTATTGTTGCCTGTCAATGGCTATATTGCTAATTCAGCAAAAAAACATACAAAAGAAATATAAGGATGAGAGACCAAAAATTATTTAAAATGACAGGAAATATATTAATTATTCAATTCAAATAAATATTAATTTATTTATCTGTGGTTCTATATGACTGCAACTGAAAAAAGATCTGCTCAATCAGTTTCTGCCTGAAATAAGTTTAAATTATGTAATTTTTCAAATTTGAATGTCTTTGGTGCACAGCTACTAATAGCATACCAATCCAAGTTATTCTTTAAATTTATTCCTCTTTACTGTGTCAAACTTGAATTGATTTCCTTAAACATTTACGTACGCTATGTTGAATATACCTCATAAAATGCAATTATAAAAAGCCAGAAACCCAGGAGCAGGAAATATACTGTAATAATTATTCAATTTTAATAATGTAATTAATTAACAAGTTTTTAATCCTGCTACTTTTTTTCTGTTCTAATTATATTCCTAATTTTAACGTCACCTTTTATTTATAGTAAAAGATCTTTCGATGAAGAAATAGTGAAATCATTAATCATGGTATTAAATTTTACTTGATCAGAAACCAATACAAATAATAAATGGTCCCGTTACAGTTCATGATAATCATTAACAACAAATTTAAGTCAACATTAACAAACCATAAGTCAATAAATGACTTATTTTTATTTAGGATTTTTTGTGAAAATTCTGTTATTCCTCTACTTTTAGCAGTTTTTATTAATATAGTGACTACATTAACTGGTCATGTTGCACCAATCCTGAAATAGTGTTACAATTCAAAGATCAGTATTAATGAGTTGAGATCATAGGTTTAATGATTTAATGTTAAAGGTACTGATTACCAGGAGAATATTTGTAATGTATAATCTTATAAAGACAAATATAGAGCACAGAGAAGCAAAAAGGCCCAAAGATAAAAAAATATTTGCAATGGAGAAGTTATAAGTGAAATGTAAAGTTCTTATTTGGTCTCGTGAAAAGTGGCTATTTCTACATTATTACCACAGAGGCTCATTGTCAGAGAATTTCTAGTTAGCGCACTGCAACAAATAAAAAGAAGCTGAAGAAGTAACAAGGAATCTCACCTAAAACAATGTATTTAATACATTTAAACTTTAGAACAAACAATATTTTTTAACAGGCAACAAGGTCAAAATCCCAATTGCTAAAATCTAATATTTTTACTGAGGTATTTGGACAAATCAGAGAGAAATGCACTAAACTTCAAATGCATTTTTTAGAATTCTACTTTTTTGAGTTGTCACGCTATTCTAGGATGGGTGCAATTTGAGTCCTAACACCAGTACAATATTTATAACTGCATAATTTTTTATTATTATTTCTAAAGTAAAATAAAACAAGTATAAGTGTTGTGATATAGTATTTAGGCTCTCTTTTTGTTAATGAAAAGTTGTTATAATGTGCAACCGACTCAACTGACTGATGGTAATATAACATAATATGATATAATATCAAAATCATTGTTATAAAGGTGCACATGGAAACAAAAGACAACTACTTAATGAAAACTCTTGAATTTCTGTGTAACAATATAAATCTTTAAACTTTATAAAACATAAACGAATAAATCCGAAAAATAATTATTCTGAGTTCAGCAGACAGCTATCAAGCTACCTAATAAATAGTAAAATTAGTTAAGTACTCTAAGAAACTTATTGCATTATGAAACCGTGCAAAGCTTATTCCAGTGGGTTTTGATAATTTAAGTACAAAGCCATCAATATCGAATATAAAGGTATCTGGTAGTTTTTTTTGTAAAACACATCTTGTACGTGTTAATGATCTTAGCCATGTAGTAAGGAAAGAATTTTTTGTTTTTCCATGCACTTTTATTAAAGTGTAGTCATTAATTAAAAGCATTGGCGAGCTCTGAATCTTCTATGAAGAAGTCCCAGGTTCTTGTGAAATTTCAATCTCTTCTTTGTCCCTTTCTTTTTCATTGAACAATAATTCAAAATCTGAGCTACTATTATGCACTGAGAATTCTGAATCTAATTTTGAAGTCTGCATCTGACTATTTGGAATTTTTTCTCCCAAGAGAATATGGCACAGGGAATTAAAGTTTATGCTTTTTCGCTGCTATCACGCTGAATGGGACAAAGCGCTGTACTTGTGGCAGTGTGGTGATTTTCCTGGGAAACAGCTATGGAGATTTGCCCCATTGGGCATGTGGAATGTAGCATCCGTATGAAGTTTGTCGACAGTGAAACAAAGGTTCACCTACAATATTGAGGCTTTATTTACATAAGTTTATGTACAATATTCACACTCAGCACGGGGAACTGCAAACCAAGCTTGTCCCTCCACATTTTGACCCCCCGGAGATCCTATCACTCTCTCAACCACCTCACTGGCATTGAAAATTAGTATGGCAGTGATTGTGTTTGTTAATTATTCCTATTATAAAAACATCTGATTATCATCGTGTATGATTTACTTACCTTATAAATTTTGCAATGTACTTAAAATAAGCTATAGCAGGTCAGTGTTGGTCCATGGACCTTAGTTTGGATATCCTTGGTCTATTGCATTGAATAATAGAGGGTAATTAATTTTTGAGAGATATTTTCATACTCAAGCATCAGAATGTTTAATTATTGAAATGATGAATGAAAATTGGACATTCCTTATTTTTCATTAGGTCATCCTGTGAAAATTCAATAAAAATCAAGTCTCGACTACGTGATGGCCATTTTAACATAGGGTTCAAGCATTTTCCAAGCATTGCAAAACAATGATTGTTGTAAAATGGGAAGCTGCTAATGTTAAATAGGATAGGATTGTGTAATTAGCTATCAATAGAATCAAATATATACCACGAAAATAAAAAAATAATAGGGGGTGCAAGAAAGAAAAACCAATGGTTATATATTTCTCATTTTTAATTACTGTTATTCATTATTATTATTTATCTAATAACTTTATTTCTTCTTCTTACTATTTGTTTTATTTCTAGTTTTTCATCTCTTATTATTACTTTTCTGTTTTAAATATTTAATTATTATTACTTTTCTTAGTTTATGACTTAACTTTATCTAATTATTGCATATCAGCTCATTATATTTCCAATTAAATTATTTATTATAGTTATATTGATCTATGATTGCGGCAACTAATCCACAACTTTGGTAGTTCATTATATTTTTTTCTAGAGAGCAATAGTCCCCGAATGAAGAATATTTTCTTTTTTCTTTTTGATTCATCTATAATATTAGGATGATCACTAGGATTTTATTTTCTCTTATTACAACTTTATTTGTTGTTGTCCAGGTAGTCTATGATTTGCATAATGAGCTTTCTATGTAGTTGTACATTAATGCTATAATATATTTCACATTTGTGATAAAATGTAATTTAAGGGCTCAAAATGTTTTAGTTTTTTTTAAATGTTATCGTCATTTTCTATGGATTTCCTATGTTAGTGAAGCACACAACTATAAAAGTAATGAAATTGAGTATTTTTTTTGGAATTTATTTTTTATCAATATCTCTTCCAGCAGAAGTATACACAAGAACCTGGTACTCAAGACTATAATAACTACATATCAGTAGTGTCAAAACATCATAAATTTGCATCATACCAGGATTACCCAGTGGTCGAAATTCAGTTTTGTGATTTATTAATAAAATAAAGTGAGCAAAAAACATTATTTTGTTCTACTATTGTTTGAATGTAAATTAAAATAAAAAAAATTAAAGTATTAAAATTAAATAATAAATAATAAGTAAAATTAAATAATTAAAGTTCAAAATGGAATCAGTTCATCCGTTTAAAGAGATAATCATGGAACAGAAAGACACATAGAGAGACAAGTGGCCAAAAATACATTTGGACCCAGGCTCTGAAACGCAGACTCGGACCCGTTGAAAACTCCACATTGAAAATTTGATCTAATTATAATACTTTCCTTGCCTCACAGCAATAGGAAAAAAATTTGGTGCAGTGCACACATCACACAACTTTCCCTTACCGTCCTATAATAATTATCTTTTTAATATAATTTTAAAGAGTTCACATAAACACTGCTTCTAATAAAATCAGCAGCATTCACTTCTTCTGTCACTTAAGTACCATAAAACAGTTTTTTAAACAATTGTAGTACAACAATTCTGTAAACTACCTATATATTTTAACCTTGTCAAGTTGCAAATATATTTTAAAAGTTTCTGGTTTAGTTTCCATGGAAACATTTTCTTTCCATTATATAATGTGAAAGTAGAAATTATTAAGTTAATTTCCGGTTTTGTATTCTTTAATTACTTTGTTACAGAGTGTATTGTTTACAACAGATTGGTGGATTGATGAGAGGAGGTTCGGTCGCATCCATCACCTTTCGGATGCACTCGGTTATCCATCTATTTTATGCTCCTCATAAAATACACTGTATTTTTGCTAATACTGGTCCGATTTTGATGATTTTTTTTTTTTAGATAATTTAATAACCTTTCATATAATTCTGTACATAATTTACTATAAATTGCATGCTTATTAAGTTAAGAGCAAATAAAATATTGTTTTCGTCATAACTTTTTTCCCTGCATTTTCTCGGTGATTTACAATATAAATGAAAAGTTAAACGTCTTTAATTTGAAGACATTAGCCAAGTTTAATCAAAATCGTTATAGTCGTTTTCGAGAAAAATGTAAAAAAGTGTAAAATCCATGATATAATAGCTAGTTCCGGTTAGTCCGATGCGCTGTATCTTTGCTAATACTGGTCCGATTTTGATGATTCTTTTATTGTTTTTTAGATAATTTAATTACCTTCCATACAATTCTATACATATTTTTCCGTAAAATGCATACTTTTTAAGCTATGCGCAAATAAAATATTCTTTTCATCATAACTTTTTTCCCTGCAATTCCTCGGTGATTTACTACACAAATGAAAAGTTAAAGACCTTTATGAAGAATAATTTAGGCAAGTTTCATCAAAATCGTTAGAGCCGTTTTCGAGAAAAATGTAAAAAAGTGTAAAATCCATGATATGATTACCATTTTCGGTTAGTCCGATGCGCTGTATCTTTGATATATTGGTCCGATTTTGATGATTCTTTTTTTAGATGATTTAATTATCTTTCATATAAGTCTATTATAATTGACCATAAATTGCACGCTTTTGAAGTTATACGTAAATAAAATATACTTTTCATCATAACTTTTTTCTCTGCATTTCCTCGGTGATGTACCAAATGCATGAAAAGTTAAAGGTCTTTATGAAGAATAATTTAGAATCGAGAAAATTGTAAAAAAGTGTAAAATCGATTATATAAAGTGGCACTTCCGGTAAGTCGATTTTGACGAAAATGTTGCTGTAGCATCACATGCATGTGCCAATCTTAAATACATAATTTCAGAATCGTACAACTTTTCGTTTTGGAGGTAGATTGATCATATACACACAGACACAAAGACCAATTTGCGAGACTTGGTCATTTGGACTCAGGGGACCTTAAAACATGTATTTCCGACGAAAACTCGAATTCGAATATTTTCACGATCGCAATACTTTCCCTTACTATATACTTCGTATATAAGAAATACTTCTCATAATATATAAGGAAAGTAATACTTCTCCTTACTACATACTCCGTATATAGGTAAGAGAAAGTAATACTTCCCCTTACTATATACTTCGTATATAGATAAGGGAAAGTAAAAATTAAGGAACCTAAGTAGGACATAAATAGTTTTTACTATTTGTGTTCCACTTTTTTGACCGCCTCCCGGACCATCTCATTCCTTCAAAAGTACTATGGTTAACCATTGGTCATTCAATACAAAAAAATGGCTACAACGTTCAATGCGTTCGTGGAGGTCTGGTGCACTCCTGTGTCAGGAACTTATTAAATATGTGCAAACGTTCAAGATTCGGTAACATTGCCAATAATGGTCCGATTTTTTTTTTTTTTTTTTTTTTTTTTTTTTATGAAGGAAATTTAATTATCTTTTAAATTATCATTTGTATAATCGACGAATTATAAGTTATAATTAATTAATAACGAGTTACAAGTAAGTTAACTTAAGGCAAGTTCCATCAAAATCATCTTTGCCGTTTTGGCGCTACAGACTATGGAATAGGAGGTTTTTTTCTATTTCGCAGTTGTTATAGCGCACAGGGTGATCCATTTGGCACACAGACACAACGGGCTTAAAGCCTCCAAAAAAAATAAGAAAGTTACAAAATTTTTCAAAATATAATCGCGGCAAAATCAAGGACACAGAGATTTAGATTTACCTGCCTTAATGGAAAAATATGTGAATATTTTTTATATTGTGCACAAATGCTCAACAATTCATACCCAATGATATGTCTATCTTTCCCCTACCATGCATATAGGCGGAGTAATCGGTATAAAAAAAAATGCTTGCCTATTAATATTTATATTTCAGTTTTTAAAATTTATGAAGTCAGTCAGAATTAAATATATAAAGGTGATCCTTTAAATTCATTTAAACCAATGTAGAAAACTGAAGTGCTGCGCAACTAGAAAATTCTCTACTAAATGCTAAATAAAATACGCCTATGAATATCCCTAATGCTTGTATAAAATAATTTCTTCACAGCCATGAAATTACCCTAATAAAATTTTTGTTAAAGAAAGTTTTCTAATAATAAATAGTTTATTACATGAATTATTATGCTAATATTTCCATCTATCATTGAGATAAATGGGATATGGTTGATGATGTTTAGTGGTTTTGATAAAACAAATGGAGAGATCACTAACCCAACGACATTTCTGAAATCAAGAACTGGTTTTCAAGGCAAAGGAGTTGATAAATACGATTTTTTGCTTCAATTTCAGCAGGGATCCTACTGTTGAGTATTTTTACTTGGGTAGGGTTTCATTGCTAGCACGTTAATGGAATCTTATGAGCTGCTTGGGTTCTTCTTCATTTTTAATTTCCTCATACTTTTGTGCTTAAGTATTCAATTCCATAGGTGTTGCTAATTTTTTTTAAATTTCATTTCGTTTTTAATAATAAATTAAATTATACATTAATGAATTGAACTGTCAATTCAGAGCCCACATAATATATGTATGTAATAGCGAGTCCAATATGTTTGTTTTTAAATTTTATTTTACATTTTGTTCATTGTATTCCTTGAGAAAGAAAACTGATCTGATGTCTAACAGTATCGGAGAAATAGTTGCCCTGAAGAGCATTATATAAAAACCCTTAATCTAGTTGATATGTCCCAACATAATCTTGTATTTCCCTGATTACATGGGTCATTCTCAATTATCACTTTCGAAATCCGGAAAAAAATAAAACGAAAAATGGTTCATGGAAACCAATCTATGTCCCTATAAATGTGTTATACCGTTATCCAAAAGTGCAAAATCTAACTTGGTTAGCGAGTTTTAGATTTTCCTAAGAATTTTCAAAAATAAAGAATCCTTTTGTTCTATGCCACCCGCAACATGCCGTATAAAGGATGTTAAGTTTCTAAACTCGGCACTTAATCCATCCATGGAATCGAATAGCTGATTGAATTCTTCAAGAGTGTACGTTGAGAATAGCGACAACCTGTCTGATTCAAGCTGAAGGTTATCATTCGATTGGTAACAAACCACATACATTAACTTTATAGATAATAATTCAACAATATAGTTTACAATTGTTTTCCTTTTTCTGCTAGTACAATACAACAATCAATAACTAATTGTAGCCACTACTGAAGAACTGCTAATGTGATTTAAAATCACAGTCTGAGTAGGCGGGCACAATATTTACCACGCATTTTTTTAATTTTTGAATTTTCTCTCAAATTTATTTATTTTTCATCCTACCTTGCCTCTCGGCGTTACGGGTTTCGGAAGAATTACCTACCGACGAGTTTCTTCATCCTTAATGTGTGTCCATTCTTAATTGAATCTATTAAGATATGTTGGTCTTACTATTTCCTTCCAATCGTATACGAAGGATACAAAGTTTGGATAATTTTCCTGACCAACTAATTGAGGAAAATCATTCTATGTAATGACATAGAGGCCGGTTTTCCTCCGTAGTATTGTTCTTATTGCCTCAAACGCGGTGCAGGTGGTGACGATGTGCTCAGCAGTTTCCTGAACTTCACAACTGGGGCATAGAGGATTAATGTCCTTTCCGAAGCCATGGAGCTTGGCACGGAAATCTCCATTTTCGGTGAGAAATTGTGACATCCAGTAATCAGAGAGGACCCATTTAGCCTTCAATCATGAATGGACGTTGGGAAAGTATTTTCTCAAGGTAGCTCCTTTCTGAGTAGCTACCCACCGTCGATTCCACTCCTCTATGTTGTCCTCCCGTATTATCCTTTTCCATTTCCTTGGATATTCCGCAATCCTCTCTCGGAGATTCTCCGGAAGACCAGCAGAGCCTTCATGCTTGAAATCATATTTCGTCTGCTCTTCTTGCAGGAGGAGGTCGAGAGGAACCCCTCCCGCTAAGACCTGCACCGCCTCATGAGCAACAGTTTTATAGGCTTTAGTCACCCGCAGCAGAGCCATTCTCTATACTGTCGCCAACCGTTTCTTCTGAAGTTGCTTTTCCTGAGAGTTCGATTCCAGGCAGGATTCCTAGCACTACTCCATTATAAATAGTCATAGTTGCAGGGAATCTGAGGCTCCAGAAAGCGCCTCCAATGCCACTGCTACTATAGCACTCACTGTAAGAATAATCGATGCTTGTAATTTTTTTATTTCATTTTGAGACGAAATGTTGTGCGAGATCAGTTGTTGTTGATTTTAAAAACAGAATTGGAGGATTTAATGAAGTTGCATCCATGGAACCGATGGGTCATCAGTGATTTAATCGTTCAATAAAGAGTGGTGTTAGTCTGAGATGGTCCAATTTAGACACATTCCGATGGATTTACGATGTCATCCATCGATGAGCTCATCCGATTTCCAATCCTTGCAAGGCAATGAAGCTTGGTTTGAAATCATCGATGCCTTGTTATGAATTGTGAAACCCAATAGTTTGGGAGAATCCACCTTTTCTGTAACCGTGATTACATAATGGTCAGTATTATCGCAGGGTACTCTCTTTTGTGTTAGTCGATCTCCTTCGGGTCCAATCCTCTTGGATATTATCTTCCACTTTGCCAAATTCGCCTGTGTCATTCTATAACCATAATTATTTATTGGTAATATAATAAAGATTAAATAATACGCAGACAAAAGAAAGTTAGTTCCCTCAACATTGGGCACATATTGGTAAAGGTGCCTGTTTTTCTATCATTAGTTGCTTTAGGGAGATACATATTGCATATCATGACCACTGTGAAGTACTCTTTTTAGTGTTTATTGAATTCCAGAATCGTCTTCTTCACTCTGATAAAGCCCACAAATTTTATGGTATTAGATAATTCTGTTTCCAGCTAGAATTTTAAATATAGACTATCATAGGATTTCATGCTGTAAAGGAAGCACCGTTCGTTCCAGTAGGCTATGTGGCTGACTGTCATGCGAGTGTTACTTCTGCAATACATCATGACCGGAAGTCAATTAATATTGTTACTGCGTTATGATATTTGAAAAATAGAAGATAGGCAAGCTGATGAATAAAAGTCGGATGGGGTAGGCTGAGATCTCGATTAATAGAAGTAATGGTAAGTCCGGTCATGCTGATTTTATTTTTATTTTTGACTGGGTTCGATAGGAGGTATTATGTACAGCTCTAAGCCTAATTATTATGATAGTACCAAATTATAATTGTTGTATATAGTTGATTAAGAAATTGATCCAGTATTTATCCAACGTTAGAGAATTCAATTACTGGACACGCTAAATAACTTTTACAAAACTTTATTTAAGAGAAGGATTACAAAGAATTATATAGCTTAACAACGGAAGGAAACTGTAGGAATAGAATACTTCGTGGATAAAAAAAGGATTCATAGTTTTTCGGGAAAAAGTATGTTTAATAATTTATTGAACTTAAACTAACTGATAATTATGATAACAAACAACATTTGGCATTCATTTTTACTAGTGAAGGAAATTAGAAATCCTTACAACCTAATTAATAACAAAATCTGAAAAATTATCACGCAAGAAGTTAACAGTCTCACATGACGGTATAATATATAACTAAAAACTTTTGTACCGGTGGACTGTATGAAACACACTAGCTGAAAACGTTCGGAGCATGTTTACGAACTGCTATCATCCTGGAAAAATGTATTGTTTTCGTTGAAAGCAAATTTTGATCAATACTTGAAAATTTGTTCGGAGGCAGAAAAGTAACATCCTCAAACTCATAAAATTGAAACACGGCGAGGGTTATGCAATATTTTTATCCTGATTATATTTCCAATATTCTTGTCATGGAGTCAATTTTTCAGTATAGGGAGTAACATTTTTACTATATTGTGATGCGATATATTTGCAAGTTCACAAGCGCCTATTTTGGGATGATTGTACGATTTCGTAAGATTTCATTATATTTACGCATCTGGACGAACGTTTTCTGCCTGTTTATTGCTTAATGTCCACTGATTCGATTTTCTAAATTTTAATTATATATTACACGGTCGTCTGAGACAACCTCAGCATTATTTCGATTCATCGGTAACGCAATCCTTTTTGAAAAATTTAAACAATTCCATCTTCGCACAATGTACATTATACTACTTTAGAATTACAACCTATTTCATAGGAATTATCAAAATTCTCAGTATCTGAACAAACTAACAAGTGGTTCTTATGACAACTGTTGAAAAGGTTTTTGCTCAATATATATTTTCAATTTTTGTTGTAAATTAGATTGTACGGGTTTCTAATTTCCGTCACTTGTAAATGTAATTAATGCGAAATGTTGTTTGTTATCATAATAATCAGTTAATTTAGATTCAATAAATTATTAAACATATTTTTTTCTCGAAAACTGAGTGTACGAATGATTTTCTTAGCCACTGTACATACTATTGTCATCATATTGCTGACTCAGAGGTTGATGTGGGCTGGATTAGTTCATAAGTGAGCAACTTTAGATTGCTAAAACAATGAAAAATTGAAATCAAAGTTGGTATTTCGATTCTAAAATAATACGGGAATTGCTGATACCACAAAATCGTAAATATTATTTTAGGATTTTTTCAAACCTACACATCTGAAGTTTTCACTGTTATGGAAAAGCTAAATCTTAAGTCGTAAAGATAAGGAAACTCTTAATAAGCTAAGTAGAGATTACTAAGAGTGCATTGCTTAAATGAATGATTAAGAGATGGATACCAAACTTTGTTTGTTGGGCGATATAAATGGAAATTTATCAAAGCCTTACAACAGTAAGGAATTTATAAATAAATATATGAAAAAAAACACTGAAGATTCCTACCTTAAAAGAAAAAATAGCTCGGAGCAAAAACTTCAGGAAATCTTGGATAACGTTGATTCAACATGTGGCCGATATTGATATCATTTAAGATTTACATAGAGGTCGTGGAACCAAAAATTATCATTGCAGATATTAATCTTGACCAATCCATTTTTAATTAATGGTATCTTCATATTGCTGACTATTAAATAAAGCGTATCTAGGAATCCAATAAAATATTCTGTTTGATCTTATTGATTGAAAATTTAATTTCAATAGAGTACCGGATCAATGTGCCTTGGCGCCCCGATGCAACTTTCTGCTAGGCGCCCTTACAATTTTTTACTTTCTCTTACCTTTATACGAAGTATATAGTAAGAGGAAGTATTGCGATCGTGAAAATTTTCGAATTTGAGTTTTCGACGGAAATACACGGCTTAGTCCAAATGATCAAGTCCCGCAAGATGGTCTGTGTGTATATGATCAGTCTAGTTCCAAAATGAAAAATTTGTACGATACTGAAATTATGTATTTAAGGTTCATGCATGTGATGTTACAGCAACATTTTCGTCAAAATCGACTAATCGGAAGTGCCAATTTATATAATCGATTTTACACTTTTTTACAATTTTCTCGAAAACGGCTCTAACGATTTTGATGAAACTTGCCTAATGTCTTCTCCTTACAGCCCTTTAACTTTTCATATATATATAGTATATCAACGAGAAAATGGAGGGAAAAAAGTTATGATGAAAAGAATATTTTATTTGCGCATAACTTAAAAAGCATGCATTTTATGGTAAATTATGTACAGAAGTGTATGAAAGGTAATTAAATCATCTAAAAAAGAAAAAAAGAATCATCAAAATCGGACCAATATATCAAAGATACAGCGCATCGGACTAACCGGGAATGGTAATTATATCATGGATATTACAATTTTCTCGTAAACGTCTCCAACGATTTTGATGAAACTTTCCTAATGTCTTCTCCTTAAAGGCCTTTAACTTTTCATTTATGTAGTATATCACCGAGGAAATGCAGCGAAAAAAGTTATGATGAAAAGAATATTTTATTTGCGCTTAACTCAAAAAGCATGCAATTTATAGTAAATTATGTATATAATTGTATGAAAGATTATTAAATTATCTAAAAAACAAAAAAATAATCATCAAAATCGGAACAGTATTAGCAAAGATACAGCGTATTTTATGAGGAGCACAAGACCCTAGATGGATAACCGAGCGCATCTAAAAGGAGACGGATGCGACCGAACCTTCTCTCACCAATCTGTTATAAACTATATACTCTGTAATAAAGTAATTTAAGAATTCAAAAGCAGAAATTAACTTAATAATTTCTACTTTCATATTATTTAATGGAAAGAAAATATTTCCATGAAAACTAAACCGAAACTTTTAAAATATATTTGGAACTTGACGAAGTTAAAATATATAGGTAGTTTACAGAATTGTTGTATTAAAATTGTTTAAAAACTGTTTTATTGTACTGAAGTGGGAGAAGATGTGAAGAAGTGAATACTGCTGAGTTTATTTCAAGCATTGTTCATGTGAAATTTTTAAAATTATATTAAAAAGATAATTATTATCGGACGGTAAAGGAAAGTTATGTGATGCGCGCACCGCACCAGATTTATTTAAAATCTTTCTGTTTGTTTTATGTGGTTAAAAATACCATATTGTATATATATTTTCATATGAATAATATTATATGAGAATGCAATAAGTTGTAACATTTTTTTCGATAAAAGCAATATTTTTGCGTCCCCGCAGCGACCCGATAAGGCGTATCTTTTGCTGTAAGGCCGGATAGTAAGTAGAGTCGGACCTAGTTGTAAATACACTGTTAAAGTAACGTACCAAAGTTGTAAATATATATAAATATATAAATATATAAATGAATTTGAATCTATTTTCAACACCAGCAAGAGGGATTTATAACTAAATGAATAAGGTATTCATGGGAATATTTTTTTTTATAAACGCATTATATTTTTCTTGGTACGTTTTAAAAAAACATATAACTTCAGATATTTATAAATTAAGAACGTTTTGAAAATAGTTTGACATTATACAATTCAGAGCGAATGAAGAGCTTCGACAGCATACCCAGTTAATATTTTTTGAATAAACTTTCAAGTGTATGTTAACTATTGATGCTTTGCGATTTATATTTTTTTCAGTATTCTTAGTTTTATATATATTTATATTATCTAGTATTTTTGGCCTATCAAAATCAAATTTATGTTGTTTTGTTATAGTATCGCCTCTGAATCGGGAATATGGGGAATAATACCCCAAAACGTTAATTAGGTATATATTTATATTGGATAATAAAGCTACCAATTTTAGATGTAAGTTACCATAATTTTGAAACAAAAAAAATTTCAATAAAATAAATAATGAATAGAAAGCTTCTATATAATAAAAACTTTGCGTTGGTGCGTGCGTATGTACCCGAGCAATCGTTGTCATGACAACTAGATACCCCTAGAAGCATATTCATTTCACAAACTTTCATCCTTTACTTAATTTTCTTTGCATGGACTATTAATGTTACTTGTTTATTTTAACTTGTTTTAAGAAATTTATTTTATCTTTATTGAAAGTATGACATTTACATGATTTTTATACTCAGTATTTTACACTCAATTTTAACACTTAAAAGAAGTAATAATAATGTTTAATTGGATTGGAAACAAAATTGCGTTAGTAACCTTTATTATCGAAACATATGATTTTTGAATTTAATTCTAATATAATTTTTGATGTGTTTATTATGACCTTCAAGTAAAGTACTCTTTTCTTTTCGCACGCACGCACGCACGCACGCACGCACTCACGCACGCACGCACGCACACCCACACACACACACACACACACACGCCCGCACGCACGCACGCACCCACGCGCACACACACACACACACACACACACACACACACACACACACACACTTGTTTCTGGAGGCTCATTCCGTTGTTATACGTCGTTTTCTTTCAGTAGGTAACTAGTTTCCAAAAGATTTCTTTGTGTTCCGTGACTACATTAAAACTGTCAATATCACTAAATAAAGCATTGGAAATCGACAGTTTTGACATTTTAAGAAAAACCCACTCAACTTACATCTTATTTTTCTGCTGCTGACTTGTTCATCTCACAAATGGGGTGAAAAACCAGTATTTTACACTCAATTTTAACACTTAAAACAAGTAATAATAATGTTTAATTGGATTGGAAGCAAAATTGCGTTAGTAACCTTTATTATCGAAACATATGATTTTTGAATTTAATTCTAATATAATTTTTGATGTGTTTATTATGACCTTCAAGTAAAGTACTCTTTTCTTTTCGCACGCACGCACGCACGCACGCACGCACGCACTCACGCACGCACGCACACCCACACACACACACACACACACACACACACACACACACACACACACACACACACACACACACACGCCCGCGCGCACGCACGCACGCACGCGCACACACACACACACACACACGCCCGCGCGCACGCACGCACGCACGCGCACACACACGCACACACACGCACACACACGCACACACACACACACACACACACACACACACACTTGTTTCTGGAGGCTCATTCCGTTGTTATACGTCGTTTTCTTTCAGTAGGTAACTAGTTTCCAAAAGATTTCTTTGTGTTCCGTGACTATATTAAAACTGTCAATATCACTAAATAAAGCATTGGAAATCGACAGTTTTGACATTTTAAGAAAAACCCACTCAACTTACATCTTATTTTTCTGCTGCTGACTTATTCATCTCACAAATGGGGTGAAAAACCAGTATCTTATACTCAATTTTAACACTTAAAACAAGTAATAATAATGTTTAATTGGATTGGAAGCAAAATTGCGTTAGTCACCTTTATTATCGAAACATATGATTTTTGAATTTAATTCTAATATAATTTTTGATGTGTTTATTATGACCTTCAAGTAAAGTACTCTTTTCGGCTTACCAATTTTAACAAAAATCTGGTAAATACATTCACATAAATACATATCGTAAACTCATATCGATATAAAAGTTCTATTTACATTATATTTTAATATAATTTTTGATGGAAGTTAAACCTTCAACTAAGTACCACTTCCGGTTTTACAATTTAGACCAAAATCCACTAAGTTATTTAAATCAATATATAAGTAGTAAATACTGAATTTGAGAAGTTTTCCAAAGCATTTTAATACAATTTTTTATGGAAATCAGTTATGACCTTCAAGTAAAGTGTACCACTTCCGGTAATCATTTAGTGACCAAAAGAGGAGGTTCACAACTACTTTTTACAGCAATTCTAAATATAAATTTTAACTTTCTACGGCTAACCGTTTTTGAGTTATGTGAGATACGAACGTTCGAACGAACAGATACCACGACGAAACTAGTCCAAATGGATTCAGGGATGGTCAAAATGGATATTTCCGTTGAAATCTGAATACCGTAAATTTTCGCGATTACAATACTTCCTTTACTTTGTACAAAGAAGTAAAATTCAGTTATGCAGGACTGCTTCGAGCATTTGTTTATTTATTATTTATTTAGTCTCATTAGCATCAATATCCTATTTGATTATGTTTCTCTGAAGGTTATTTTTTACTAGTAAAAACTTTGTAAAGTACGAGTTGAGTTCAAAGCGTCTCCCATTGAAAGGAGGTCTGCTCATCATCTTCTTCCTTGAAAATGTTTACAAGATTTTTTTACATTTTGAGCTGATTCTCCCATCCCTTTTCCTCGGCCTCGACGTTATAACCGATTTTTCACCTCGTAGCTATACAGATATGTCGTTATAAGCGATGTTTTTAAATCAACTTAAAATTGCCTTTAATAGGCATATCCAGTTCAAGAGACCTGACGATTTAGTCTCTATAACCGATGTCGTCATAGGCAACTTCCATTGTATTTTATTATTCCAAAATAATGAACCAAGGTGTAATAATTTGCGACCTTTCTTTTAAATACCGTACTGCTGTTGCTATCGTTCCTTATTTTCTGTCCCGTCGTTCTCTTGAACTACTTAATAGTTTATTGAAACTGCAATAACGTTCGTATAGAGACCTAGTTGACGCAGAAGGAGATGCTAAAAACAATATAGGTACCAGTTGCTTGGATTTAGTTAAACAGAAACGATTTTTGGAGTTTTGTTGGTTCCGGATTCATTTGGATGTATTTTTTTTTGTTGATTTGGGATGTGTCATGACTTCTTTCCTTGAACTTTTAGTTTACATCACTCTTCAGGGCCACACTCTTGAATTCTTGTATTGGTATGTAGAGGGACAGCGAAATTATTGGTTAATCGCTGGCTGAAATATATAAAAAAAAAAAAAGGCAATTTTATCCTTTTTTTTTGGTGAGTCGTGTCTCAATCTTTTTTCCCTGAACAAATTCAACATTGAAAAACCTTGAAATCTATATAGAAACTTGTATTATTTATTCCTGATAGATTGATAGAAGACTTTTTTTTCTTTAATTTTATTATAATTATAATTACAATTTTATTTAATTCTATAATAATAATAATAATCTATTTTAGCACGTCTGAAAAAAAAAAGAAAAAAATATCTGATGTGGACAACACATGACTTCCTTGTACGCCTATTAAACTATAAATCGGTGGCTCAAAAAGTGATCCTGAATTTGGTTACTAGTTTCCGAAGATTGCAGTATCTCAAAAACGACACTCGGCGTCGCGACACCCATTTATTGACACACACACACAAACGGGAAGGAAAACAAGTATTTTACACTCAATTTTAACACTTAAAAAAAGTAATAAAAATGTTTAATTAGATTGGAAACCAAATTGCGTTTGTAACCTTTATTACCGAAACATATGATTTATGCATTTAATTTAAATATAATTTTTGATGTAAGCTTATTATGACCTTCAAGTAAAGTACCCTTTTAAGCTCACCAATTTTAACGAAAATATATTAAATACATTCATATAAATATAAAAATCCTATTTACCAAATTTGAGATGTTTTACATTATATTTTAATATAATTTTTGATGAAAGTCTAATATGACCTTCAAGTAAAGTACCGCTTCCGGTTTTTCAATTTAAACCAAAATCTATTATGTTATTTAAATCAATATATAAGTTATAAATACTAAATTTGAGAAGTTTTGCATAGTATTTTAATATACTTTTTGATAAAAGTCAATTATGACCTTCAAGCAAACTATCACTTCCGGAGATCAAGCAGTGACCAAAAAGGGAGGTTCACAACTAGATTTTAGAACAATTCTAAATACGAAATTTCAACTTTCTACGGCTAACGGTTTTTGAGTTATGCGAAATACGAACGAACGTACGTACGAACGTACATACAGACGCCACGACGAAACTAGTCAAAATGGATTCAGGGATGGTCAAAATGGATATTTCCGTTGAAATCCGAAAACCGAAAATTTTCGCGAATACAATATTTCCTTTACTTCGTACAAGGAAGTAAAAACAGTCTTTACCTACAAAACTCCCTCCACAGAACCCCATCAAGAACCAAATCTCGAGATCGGACCTAACACACTCCTCTTATCTAAGCTTCGGCCGAGCACCAGGACGCTTGCTGGTCAGATTAATATTGATTACCCTTTTAGTGAATCGTTCGTTACCTATACCGAAATCAGACGCCTATTTAATTCACCGCGATGCAATCACCTCAATTATACGTGCAGTTCACGCTTAAAATTGGGAATATCTCCTCAAATTTGGAATGGCATTCGTAAAACTTTTTAAGTATTGTTGATATGTGTTTTGGTGTAGAATTATTAATAATTGTTAACATTATTAACAATCGTTGGTTAACGAGATTAATAAGCTAACTCCTAATTTTATAAAAAATATTTATTTTACATTATTCATAAGTGTGTATAAGATTGTTGTCGAATTAATAATGAGGATACTCCAAAAGGTCTGATGGACGGAAACCTTTACTGAGCCAGAGGTAGAAGACGGCCTAGACTTGCATGGAAGGACTGTGTGACCAGAATACTTGGACACAACTAAGAGCCAAATAGAACAGGGGCACAAGACCGAACCACGAAAGATTAGCGATGAGACGAAGGACCATATCGGGCTCTATTGCCATGGAAGTACGGAAGTAAGTATAAGAAAAAATAAAATTAATGTTTTATTTTATGATTACCTAACAAATTGTTGTTTGTAAACATGCCTGCTTAGTCATAGCCTTTGGCATTGGATGACTGGAAAGCCTTGGGTACCGGTATTACAAGATTTGTTATTAATGAAGGCTCAAAGTTTCGTGAAGAAAAATAAATATATGGCCTTCCATCAATGTTATTAAAAAAAACAAAAAAAACACGAGGTATAAATTACCGAATAAAATTGAACCACTTTTGTGTATAATTTTTTTGTATAAGTTGTATATGATTGCTTTGTTAGGTTAATTTATATGTAATTTATTTTATTCTTTTCATTAATTGTAGGATTTTTGTCAAATTCCTAACACTTGTTCCCTGCGTGGTTAGGCACTACTTAGTTTTGTTTCTTCCCCAGCAATGAAATCTGTAATGTCAAGGGTCAATAGCACGTAAGTAATCAATGGGCGATTGTCTTGTTCCCTCTGTCCACTCTCTGTTTTCTTCTAAATGCCAAGCCTACTTTATGAAAATGGGTTCTAATAACTCCAATCGTAACAAAAAACTTTGCTTTTATTTATTAAACTTACTGATGTAGATGAGGTCATTTGATCGAAATTTAATTTTTAGAGATTTCACTTAATTTGTGACTTATATGGCTATTCTGTGACCATTTCTTTTTTATAAACTGGATTAATGAACATCGTTAGAGGGATAATTAAAGTTAATAACAATTCTACATAAAAATGTAATAAGAAATCGGGACAATTAACAATGTAGTAGATATGAGAAAATAATAATAATAATAATAGTTATATAAGAAAATGAAAAAAGAAGCATAATTGGAGAAACATACCTTGATGATAAGAAAAACAATAAAAGTTTTTCCAGAGGGAAGATCACTTGAAAATGGGCAACTAAGACCGAAACGTCAATATAATTGAATTAAGAAAATAAGGGATATATGATTTCATGGGTTATATATTAGATTCAAAACCGGCTGCATGAACTTTCAAAAAAATTACAGGAGAAACCAAATACATATGATTTTGCTCTGTTTGATCCAGTTAACCCCATGAGTTTAATTCCTTATTGCTTACTTCATAGAGACACCAATACGGCTTTGCTAGGAGATGTAGTGCATTTAGAACTTATGAAAAATAAAATAAAAATATTTTGTGAAAAAAGTTGTTCGAGTCGGTTTTGTAACTTATCGCCTCAAATGTATTCTTCTAAAATTTAGTAACCAATTAAATCAAGATTGACGAGCCGAAAAGAAAAGTTCATTATAAAGTTTATATTTAGGTTTTTTTAGTTGTAATATCATTAAATTTTTAACGCACAAATTAATTGCACATAAAGACATTGTTTTGTGTCATGATGCACTACCGTGATAGAAGCTGACTTGTGGTGGGGACACAAGGCGTTGTATAGTGGAAGTACAGAGACACTGTATCGCGACTGTTCTATACAATTTCCCCCGACTTGTGGTGTGCTTGAGGATGGTACAATGCTATGGATTTAACGTCTCACACGTGATAATACCCAAGCAAAATGTATCAAGAAGTTTGAAGAAGTAACCTAGTTTGTGTGATTTATGGACCCATCACCATTTAACACTTCCCAAGTTCCGTGACTTACCCAAGGGCATGAATCTCCCACTTGCACCGCTTTCGATGCAATAAGAATTACGGAGGAAAACTGGCCACTACTTCATCACAGAATGATTATAATTCCCTTCAATAACGAAGTAAAGAAAGAAAAATAACGAAAATTACCCGTCTTACGAATCTTTCGGGTATGGGTGGAAAGAAATAGCAAGGTCAAATTATTTTAATCACCTCCAATGGAAGAAGCAATGAAAACATAAAGGAAGAATGAAGATTACTTATCGTTAGTGGTGGCAAGCTTTCCTGAATTTTAGGCTCAAAACATTTCTGAGGTTTAGATTCAATGAGGAAAAAACTTAAAATGGGTGTGAAATATGAAACTCATTCATATTTTTAGATGATAATTTTAAAAAAATATAGAATGTTAATCAATCCCTTTCAATATCTTTTGCAAGGTTTTTATACTAAGTATCCCAGAATAAAGATCAATTACAAATTACTGAATTCGATGTAAAGTCGTACTTCTATTTTTGATGAAACATGAATCAAACTCAGAAAAAATATTTAAGAAAATGTTTGAATTTTTACTATTTTAAAAAATACTTTAAAAATATTTAATGAATAATTTTATTAATCATTCTAATTAGAATACTGCATATCGCCGATGACCTGTCAAAAGGGTGAATCCAATTATTTGCTGCTTTTCAGAAGAGCATTTTACAAGATATTTTAGTAATTGATGTTATTTTTGTGAACGTTAGACCGGGGGATCTACAACTATGAAAGTAACAGATTTGCCGTTTTCACACTGCGTTAGCTATCGATGTCAGGAATCTAAAAAGGCGAAAATCCTAAAATACCAAATTTGTTCAATTCGTCCATTTTACAGAACATTGGCGATAAATTAATCAACTCTTGTGTTGTAGATGAATAATTGGATCAAAAGCAAGGAAGGTGACGACGTAAAACCAAGAGATTCTCCTAAGATGTGAAGAACATTTCCAATAACTATCGAATACTGGAGGTGATGAAACTGCTGGTCCACGCTTCAGCCACATAAAAGCGTAGGTGAGAGAATCTGGAGAATTTGAATGGGAAGAAACAATCCCCTCAACTATTGAAGAGTTAGATGAAGTAATCTGCAAATTGAAAAGTAATAAAGCTCCTGATAGAGACAATATAAATGCTGAGCTATTCAAACTTATGGGTGATAAGATGCTACAAGAAATGCACAAATGGAACTGTAGTATTATCAATGTGATTCACAAGAAAGGCGATGTGACAGAATAGCAATGAAAGAGGAATCGCTTTTCTCAATGCAGGATATAAAAGGTTCGCCGCGCTATTGCACAACAGACTTGCGCCCTATTATGAAAGAGCAATAGGCGATTACCAATGTTGTTTTCGGAGTAATACATCAACAATAGATCAGAGCTTTGATCTTCGGCAGATAGATGAAAAGAAGTAGGAATACAACACAGAGACGTGGAGGCTGCTTGCTGATTTGAGAACTGCATATGATAGACCTACAGATCCTGAACTCATATCTACAACCAAGATGACAATGACGGAGTCTGTCAGATAAGAGCAACGGAGAACTGTCCAAACCCCTGGAAATAAAGAAGGCAGGCAGACGCCTTGTCCCCCATGCTATTCAATTTAATTTTGGACAAAAATGGGAAGAGTTAAAATCTAGACGGTATGGAGGCGTGGACGAAGGAGATGGGAGATGGCGCATTAGGAAAAATAAGGAGATATATAATTTATTTAAGGATCTGCGCTTATCTGACACCATAAAAATGAATAGCTTTAGAGGGCGTGAGCATGTTTATCGGATGAGTGAGGACAGGCAAGTGAAAAAGATTTACCAAGGTGGTATCTTCGCCAAAAGGAAAAATGGCAAAGGGCGAGATGGAAGGACAAAGTATTGGAGGATATCCGGCAGGCGGACATCCGGATGATGGAGGATAGAGACCTGTGGAAGTAGATGTTGAAGCAGGCCAAGGACCACTTCGGTCTACAAGAAGAAGTGATGTAGACGCTGGTGTAGATTGAGGACTAAAGACAATTTACCATAGTTTTTTACCTTTAAATTACAGTTTATTGAAATCAACAATATTATTTCAATATTATTAAACATCGATTTATTTTTAAATTCTAGCGCCCGAGGTTTGAATTAAAAATGTTTTGAGAAATTATTAAGTTTGTCTATATTTGTATAGTGAATTTGAAAAAAAATGAATGTTTACATTTATTATCCTACCGTAACAACAGGATGAAAGGAGATTTTATTTAAACATTTAAATTTTTCATGTCATTAGGCAATGCATGCATACGCACATATTACTTAGTTTTTAGGTCGATTTATTGGTAACATTGATGTTTAATATCTATAAGTTTTTCCATCACTAGCTCCAAGCAGTAGTTTAAAAAAAGTGTTATTGTTTTCCCAGAGACTGGTGTCAGGCAGAGTGATGGACTGGTATGCCTTGTATTTAGCATATCATTAGAAAAGGCTATAAGAAATGTAGGAATACAGATCAGGAGAACTTTATTGAGTGTTACACTTTTTGGGAATACCGACGATTTAGAACATGGAGAGATGTAGCTTCAGCATTTGAAGCCCTAGAGATCTCGGCTGCAAGATTGGGATTATAAGTGAACAACGTGAAGATGAAGTACATGCATGCATACAGCAATGAGCAGGAAGGAATAGTAGAATTAGGTTCTTCAGAGGGCACGAGAATTCTTGTAGCTAGGAGCCCAAGTCAACTCTAAAAATAGCACCAATGGAGGAATAAACTCCTGTTTATGCTCCTCGTCTTATCAGCAGGCCCTATTTTGTCTTTCCGAAATATCTCCGTAGCCGAACTCTGTTCAGGGAAGTAAGGATTAGAATCTTTAAGACGCTGATCATTCCAGTCCTTACCTATGGCTCTAAAACGAGGACAATGACTAAAGCAATGGAATTGTCATTCCTGAGATTTGAGAGAAAAAATCTCCTAAGAATATTCGGACCAATATGCATAAACCAAGCCTGGCGAAGAAGGACTAATTACGAACTCCAGGATATGTATAAAGATATAGATACACTGCAGGTCATTAAACTAGCCAGACTACGATGGGCTGGTCACGTCATGACGATAAACCCAGAAGAAATCTCACGGAAGTTATTTATTGAGCAAATATTTGGAACAAGGAGAGTTGGTCGCCCAAAGCTTAGATGGGAGGACTTAGTGGATACGGATGCTATAATCCTACATGGTACCCGAAGTTGGAAGGCAGCAGCACTTGACCGGGAAAAGCAGTCGTTGTTGGAGCAAGTCAAGTCTCAACTTGGAACGTAGCTCTCCCTCCCTTTCCTTTCATCTAAACTACAGATTCAGTTTAATTGAATTGTTTAAAGTGCAAATTCGATTGGAAAAAAATAAATAGATTCAGAAGAAAAAATATTCTAAAATGCTTCGTTATGTTCTGTTTGGTATCATTTTTGGGATTTGTATCTTGTTCTCTGAATTTTCAGATCTCCTCATTTTTCTGGGTCAGATTCTGACATAAAATACAGCAGTAATATATTACATATCATGAAAGAAATTTTAGTAGATGGACCACTACAATCCCAGAGAACAACCAGCTTTCAAATAACAACCAAACTAATAGACAAAATAGATCTACCAGCAGTATATGTTAAGCCTACCTTACAAGGTCAATATTATTGAGTCAATATCGAATTCCGTCAATATATCGTACGTATGATTGGCATATTGTAGCAAGAATATTGACACATGTGGCATATTCACCACGTTAAATAATATCGCTTCATTAATATTGACCGTACAAGGCGGGCTTTAGAGGAAACACACGGGGGGAGGGAGGGAGGAAGGGCTTCTAAGTAGAACTTTACTTGTGTTGAATGTTCGTTCTAACCAAAATAAAGTTTTTATAGTTGTATCTCATTCATTCTTGATGTACGATATAATACAAAAAAAATTATAACATCAAAACTTAGTGGTTTTGCAAATTATTTTTTTTAATTTGCTGAACTGAATTCCAATAAAGTAGGTTATTTCTAATAAAACAGGAATATCAACATAAAAAGTTTATATTAAAAAAAAATTAAGGAAAAAATATTACTAATATCTTTGGAATGAACTTATCCAATTATTGTTTTTTTCAGCTGAATTTTTGTTTGCTTTTGATGAAAATTTAAAAATGAAGTTTAATATAGAAAATAGATGTAAATAAAAAAATGAATGGGGATAAGAGTTTTTTTTATTTCAATCCCACAAAAGCAATAAGGAAATAAATTGAAATCAATAAAAGTGAATTTTCAATTCATAACTTATGTTTAACCTTGGAGGTATATGTTACATACATTTAACTGTATTTATGTTATTAACTGTATTTATGTTAAATACACTATATCCATATTTTACCAATTTAGCATCATTACATATTTTCATTTTACTTTTTTTAGTCTTATTCTCCCCGAAATTAATAGACTTGTAGCACTATTTCGAAGCTCATCGAAAGGGGATGGGGTGCATTTAATATCCGTAAGATTATTGGGGTTTCTGGGATGTCTGATATACAAATATATTTATTTCCCTGGCTCCTTGGACACTTCCAGGAGTCCGTTTCTGATCAAATGAGCAAAAATTCAGTTGTTGTATGGTTGTTGTATGCAGCGAAAATTGTATGGTTGTTGTCTAGGCAGAACAATTACATAGAAGTGGAGGTAAATTCAGTCAAAATTTCGGTATGTTTATCTGTTTTTTCTCTCTTTTTAAGGTTTTGCGTACCTCACGGTCTCTCCAAATTGAACTACAGGATTGGAAACTAGTATGTGAATTGCGTAAGTGTCATAGAAGTGCCTTTAGAGGTCTCAACTTTTTCTCCCATCCCCACCATTTTGATATTTTAAAATTTGTATTTTAGTGAAAATACGACTTTAGTGACAGCTGATCGCGTTTTTTTTTTTTTACTTAACTCTGCGGTATAGATAACTGTCTTCTAGAACAATAGTGAGAGGAGTTTCATGCTTTTAAAAGAACTCCAAGTCCACTTTCATTAGGAGGGAAACTTATTGAAACTGCACACCTTGAAAGTTAGGGAAATGTTATATCGTGTTCTAAACCTCCGAGGTACAGATTAATATAATCGAAAACTCTGAAAAATCAAACCGTGTGTTTATTGTTCATCTTACTGATGTGACGTTCTAAATCAAATAACATTTTATTCGAAATTTTCGTCGCAAACTTCCTATTATCTTATGCCATAATATTGCAATTCAAAGTATGCAGATCTCAGATATCTATAAAATTCTTTTTAAAAAACGTGATTTGAGCAAGATACAAAACATAATTTATCACTAATCGTTGCCGTATGAATACAATTATATACTTTAAAAAAACCTGCAATGATGTTCTCATGTGGTTGGTTTCATAATTGTGGTAAATCTTTGAGAGCGTTAATATTCTAAATGAGTGGGAAATACTGATGTGATCTTGTGGAAAGTTCCGAGGAGCATATCCGGTTGCTGTACTTCATTAACAATGCACACTTGGTTTTAATTATAACATTTTAAGTATCCTACGATAGAATGTAATAAATATTAGATATCCTGTTTACAAGGACAATCTGACTCAATTATAAAAAATATATCTGGGCCGTATTCTACGTATCGACTCCAATGATAATTTTCCTATTATTTAAAAAAAAAAAAATAAATATCAATGGATGCTGCTTTAAAGGGTAAATATAAAAAGAAAAATGGAAATATTAAAATTTAAAAAAACTAGCATCAAGGTTAGCATATTTCGTTCTGGTTGAAAGGTTTTTGCAAATTGACACTGACCCTGAAAAATGACGATCTGAGAATTACGGGAAATAACTTATGACTTGACTCTCAAAGAAAAAGAAATTTTTAATAATAAATAAATAAATATATATATATATATAAATATATATATATATATATATATATATATATATATATATATATATATATATATATATATATATATATATATATATATATATATATATATACGTTATACATTTCTTTTTTTTTCTTCCTTTTCCCTGTTATCATTTAATCATACACCTACATAATTCATAGTATTTTCATCTTTATTCGATTACATTACATTTTTTTTTCTATCTTTGTTTATTTTAATCTATCCAACTACCTCCTCATTTCTCCACAATTTTCTTTTCCAGTCATTAATAAACCCTTTGCTAATATATGGGACTAATCCAATATCAAAATTTCGACGCACACATATATAGAACAAAAGTACAAGAAAAAAAAAAGATATATATATATATATATATATATATATATATATATATATATATATTTATATATATATATATATATATATATATATATATATATATATAATTTTTTTTTATTTGTATATGTGTAGTATATATATATATATATATATATATATATATATATATATATATATATATACTACACATATACAAATAAAAAAAAATTAAAACTAATAAAAATCCAAAATGATGAATGGACCAAACTAATTAGCATTCAGGTGGTGGTGGATAATCTCCAGAGAGTCCAGAATAATATTTCGGCCAACAATGTTTTTTAAAAAGCTATGGAGGGTTCTGTTCGTTATTGTCCCGCGAGACCCAAACCAGAGGCCTCTCACGGTGAACTCTCTCTCTCCGAATGTCTCGCGGAATGTTTCTTTCAGGAAAGGGATACATTTCTCATTTATGCCTTTTTTCCCTTTCCACTCCACCTGCCTGATCGGGATCGTTTTCCTCAAATCGTACGGTCGGATCCAGGGCCAATGTTGTCCTTCCGGTCATTGGAAATGCGACAATATCAGCATACCTCGCGGATCCTCCCGTATCAACATAATAGACCTCGTCAAAGCAGGTGAAATCATGTTCTCTAAGGAGCCTTATTAATTCATGCTTGATCTAATGGTGCCAGCGTACTATGAGTAGAGAGTTGTTGGGGCATTTTCCCAGCACATGGGCTGCTGTTCCAGACTCTGCCGCATTTGAGAAAGAGAGATACTAAAATAATAGTCTTTTAAAATTGATTTTCATTTAGTCAACTCAATGTTGTACAATACTCTGAGATAGTTTATCTGCCCATATCTCCACCAGATTCGTCATTAGTCTGAATAAAGCAAGTTTTATTATAAAGAATTTAGTTGTTAAGCGAAATAAGAAACGTATATGATAGTATGACATTTTTTTTTTAAATCACTAAGTTGTACTTAACAGCCTCTAATTTTTTTTATTTAAGAAAAAATTAACTAAAAAATCTGGTTCAGTGGGCGCATCACGCAACTTTCTCTTACCACCCTATAATAATTATCCATTTTTAAAAATAATTTTAAACAGTTCATATCACTACTTGAAATATTGTCAGCAGCATGTACTTCTTCTCACACAAAAGTACAATAAAATAGTTTTTTAAATAATTGCAGGACGACAATTCTGTGTACTATTTTTTGGGGGTTGCCAAGCTGCTAATAATTTTTAAAGTTTCCATGGAAACATCCAGTTTCCATTAAATAATATAAAAAAAAAAATTATTTATGATTTTATATTATTACATTAAATTATTGAAGTTCGCATTGCAGATTCATGATGGGAAAGGTTCGGTCGCATCCATCTGAATTCGGACACACCCAGCTTTCCATCTAGGGTCTACTCTTGTACTCCTTGTTAGGATATGCTCTATCTTTGCTAATATTGTTCCAATTGCAATGATTTTTTGGAAGGAAAGATTTTAGAGAATGCAATTAATTATCTTTCATATGATTAAATATATATAGATATAATTTACCATAAAATGCATACTTTTCGCAAATAAAGTTTCCATTTCGTCACCTTTTTTCCTGCATTTTCTCATTGATGTACTAAATATATGAAAAGCTAAACGGCTTCAATGAGAAGATTTAGGCGAGTTTCATTAAAATCGTTGGAGTCGTTTTCGAGGAAATTATAAAAAAACCGTAAATTTAATGATATGAAATGGCACTTTCGGTCAGTTGATTTTGACGAAAAAATTGCTGCAATATCTCAGGAATGTACCCAACTTAAATAGGCAATTTCTGTTTCGTGTAATTTTGGTTTTTGAGCTAGGCTGTTTACATGCACACAGAGACCGACACACGAGGACTATGTTACCAGACTTGATCATTTGGACTCCGGTGACCTTAAAACGGGTATTTCCATTGAAAACTCGAATTCGCTCATTTGAAAGATATTTGATATAAAAAAAATCATTGAAATCGGACCATTATTAGCAAAGTTACAGAACATTGTAGCCATGTATTTATTTTTCTATCACTGGAGGTCGGAGGAACTGCAGAACATAAGCGGCTCCTGAGTTAAAGAAAATATTGTAACGGGTCAAATTTCCGATGTGCAGTTTTCAACAGTTCTTCCCTTAGCAGAGCCCCTCTGAGTAAAAAAATATACATATTTTTGGCCATTGGTCTGTCTGTGTCACGATTATCTATGAATAGGTGAACTGATTCTATTTTGAATTTCAATTAATTTGATTTTTGTATAGATTTATACAAACAATAATTTTTATCTAATTTCATTCATTAAATCTCTCACTCTCTCTCTCTCTCTCTCTCTATATATATATATATATATATATATATATATATATATATATATATATATATATATATATATGTACTCAAATCCAGCAATAGTAAAGCATTACCGGATCAACTAGTACATTATAAATTACTCATTTTCTCACATCACTGAGGAATGAAAAACATTTTTTTTTTTTAAATATATTTTTGCAGGACTCCATCGCTCTCACAGCCGTATGAATCAGATATTAAGTAATCTTTATCTTCACACGGATGAACACCACTTCCTAAATTAGTATTGAAGGCGGAGTAATTAAATTCAGTTCCCACGGTAATTTCTCTGGGTTTTTTTCTTGGCACTTCTCTAAGAAGGGGGAGTCTGAGGTACCCTCCAGCTATAAATTTTTTTTATAATATATTAGTTATTTATTTATTTTTTTTTTCTGGTCGACCGCTCGCCCCCATTGGATCCATTCGTGCCAAAAGCTGCCCCATTGGAAGAATGCATGATTTAATCATCTCTGTACTATGTGCCAAGATTTTGTGCACAGTAAGAGGCATGTAGTATCACAAATACAGATTAAGATAAAGGGTTTTAGTTTCAGAATTACGTTTTTCAAATTCAATACAATTAATGTCATAGCCAGAGAATGATGTTCTAAACAAAATACTAAACATTATAATTAAACAACTCCAATCCTGTAGCACCACAGATGTAACATTTTTGTAACCTTGAGGATGACTTCCTCTAGATGATGAGGAACCACAGAACTGATCCATACTTATGGTAAATTCTATATCTGCCGACGAATTGAACGGCAGATAATGCCGCCTCCTCTAGCCGCTCCTATGATATCTCCAAAAAACATTATTGCTTTATAGTTAAAAGCTAAGAGGAGATAATTTTTATATATATGTATGCTTAATTGGGCTGTAATTAATACTTACAAATTCGTTTGAATCGAAAAATATGATTCAAATTTTGTCGCCCTCCCCCCCCCCAAAATACGGTCTATTATGCCTGCCCGCTGTCCACTTTTTCAAGAATTTTGACGAAATACCTTCTTTATTTTTTAAACTGAGAATCAAGAGCCACATCCGTAGCACTAAATATTTGCATAATAAACTCTATTTGAAGACAATTTTCTTCTTATTTACCATATTTTCTCTATTTTTCAAACAACTATATTTTTCAAATAGTGCGCAGACATCCTAAAAAAAAAAAAAAAAAAAAATTAAAAATTCAGTTAGATATAGTACTCAATTATGTATCATTCTACAGCTTAGAAATGTAGCTTAAGCAATATCAAAGTAAATAGGCTAGATACACCATCCATACCATGTCAAACTGCCGAATGTGAAAAATTGCGACTTTCATATAGGTTTTGATATTCATTTTGAAACGAATTAGTTGAGGCAAGCATTGTGATAAAGTATTGAATACATTAGGCTTGGAGACATTGTCACAATTTAACGGCTGAGTCTTTGATGAATTTTTTTTTTTCATTTCATAAATTCATCAAAGACTCAGTAGTTCAATTAATACATCACATTGAAAACAGCCTCAAATTAAATATATATAAGAAGGACTTGAATAATAAAATCCTCCAAATCTAATCCAGATTTTTGCTTAAAAGACCAAATAAATATCGCCAATAGTCCAATCTTAAATTTATTCCCATTTATAACAGAAAAAACAATTACTCACCGAAATTACTAGAAAAACTCCGACCCTTTAACCGTTTTACCTATAAACGACCCACCTTTCTTTCATTGCTAGTTCAGTGCGAGAACAACCAATACAAACTTGTCTGTTATATAATATAATATACTTAAACCTTGGCGAGTACCAACATGTATTTGATTTCTTGTCTTGATTAAATTCATAATTCATAAATGTTTTATAATACTTATTAATATTACATTTAACTTAATATGTATAATAATAACAATTGCTTATTTTTGAATGTTTGTGTGTTTTTAGAACTGAAGATGAATGTATAACATTCGAAACTAGTTTTCAATAGAAACAAAATTATAGAAGTGGCAATAACTTATCAATCCAAGGGAATTGTTATTGCTATGGCATCATCGATTCTTTGAATTGGCTTTTGTCCACCTAGGCGATTCACTTTGTCCTGATTTATTCTTTGTCATCTTGATGATTCTTGATCGTAAATATCCTATTTATATAACACAAACCCCCATATAACTGGGTATTATTTTCATTCCGTACTTTGAGTTAAAGAATACTAATTGACTACAACCTGCACAAATAATACAGTACCCTATGAAATTGATAAATATATTAAGCAGTAATGTTTACTTTTTTGCGTTGAGGTTCTATTGTATTGACCACTCAATTTTATATAAGTGAAAGTAAAGTGTAAAGCGTTCATTGATCTGAATAGCGGGTCGAGGTCTCAACACCCATGACCTCATTCAGTCTCGACCCCCATAATATCAAACCGTAGGACGTAATTATTATATTTTTTTAACAGTAATTTTTTTATAAATATGAGGCACTATCGTTAAACTCATTAAGATACAATTGAATTGTGAATTTCGAAAAGTGTTCATATCTGAAAATTAAAATTTTCAGGAGATAGAAAAAAAACTTAATTTCTGTTAAACCATTGGACTCATTTGATGTAGAAAATAGTAAAGATCAAGTCTCCTTTCGAACTGATGAGTCTTTTTCGAACTTCACCTAAGGAGATAATGGGAGATTTTAGTAGTAAAAATGCATTAGTAAAATATGGATATTATTGAAAATAATAAAAACACTGAAAACAAAAAAATACTAAAAAGTAATCTTAAAAATACAATAATAATCTAAAAATTCAAAACTAATGTTTTTATTAACAGTCTTCTTTCACGTCCAGCTGTGCTGTGAAATGCCACTTCTGTTGGCCACTGTAAAATTTCCTTATATAGAAGTTTTAGAAATTCTCAGGCATGCATTATTTTAATATTTGTAGTTCGCTTATTTTTAATGCATGACCGGCAGTTAAGTAGAGTAGCATGTCAAATCTCTAGCAGTAGAAATGCTTGAACTTATAGTTGTTGATAGGAAAACGCTGTAAATTACGACATAATACATCACCGGACTTTTCAGCTTTAAAGATGAATTCAAAAAAAGTCGACACTTGAAAGGTAACTTCATCCTTTTTTGCCACTTTTTCCGTAACACTTCTGCCTTGAAATTGAAAGTTGTACCAAGATTTGAAATTGATAATGTGAGAATATGCGATTGTCACGACACTAAACTACTCTCGCCTTTAGTGCTACTGTGTATTAAATCCACGTATTGCTGGTGAGTGAACAAACGATCTTCTCTTAGAGATTTTACGCTTAAAACTTGGTTAAACATTGTATAAGGTAAGGTTTGACTAAAAACAAGGCGTTTTCTATAAACAAAATAAAAATATGCAAATAAGTGATGAAAGGAAGCAGCATTGCTGGACAGTTGAAGGCTCGTTACTAATCATGCTAATTGATAAAACAAGTTTTCTTCGCAGTTAAATAACCTTGAAATTTTTCAACTATGAGAAATATTGTAATAATAACTATCATTATATCTACTACACATCCATTCTATAATGGTTGCGACTTTTATAAGTGCTTGGAAGTTAAAGACACCAAGTCCACTTTGATTAGGAACGGAAAATAATACGTATTACGTATCTCATTTCATAACTACCTGTTAATTCGAAATAGCATATATTTAATTTAATTTGTTTTATTTGATCATTTAAACATATTCATGGTTTAAAATCGATAATTAACAATAAATAAATACAAATTAAACGAAGCAAGTAAACGAAATAGCAAATAGGGGAAAAAAAAAGAATAATTATGCAGTCTGATTTGTATGTCTTTTTATTAAATATATATTTCGAGAAAGAATTAATCATTATTTTAAATCGAAATAATTATCTTCCAGGGAGTGATCGTTATTTTTAATGAAATCAATAGCACACAAAAATTGATTTTTATACATAAATCAAGCACGATTTTTAAATTTATTGATAAAAAATAATAATTTTTTTATGATTTGTTGAAACAAATAATTAACTATTTCAAACCCTAAACAATTTACTTAGATTTCCAAAAGTTATATTCAGCCGGAAAAAGCTCAGTACTTAAGGGAAAAGAAACGTTGACTATTTTTTTAACCTACAAATTTTAGCAAAACAAACGTTTATCATTATTTTTCAAAAGTTACTTCAAAAATGATTGGGGCCGTATTTTAACAAGAAATAATTAACATCAAAGTAAAAATTAACAAGACAAATGTTGTACAAGATATTTTATTTTGGTTTATTATTTTCAATAACGAACCTTTCTATTCGACCAAGGAAAAACAAAACAAAAGCAACTTAACTCCCTCTCAAAGTTTGAGATTTTAGCTTTTCTTCGAGACCGCTGCTCAGTGGGGCAGGTGAACTAACTTTCTGGCATAAATTAATGGACGGAATTTTTACAACAAATTATAAATGAAACGTAAATTCGTAAAAGATCTGTGAATGGTCTATTCAATAATACAAAAATCTCCTTCATGTCAGTTACAGGCACTAAAGTCCTATGAATTAGGAGTCATGTTCTAGAATAAAATAAATAAATTCTGGTAATTTAAAAAAATATTACTGGCTAATTCAAATATTATATTAAAATGGACATTTTTATTAAAATTTTCTCATATATCTCATATAATTTCTCATATAATTTTTTTTTCCCGATTCACTATATACACCAGTGGTATATCTTTGGCAGCGCGAAATGGTCTTCTTACAGGCATTTTATCGCTTGCGGGAGCACCATAGATGGAGAGGGTCACCCAATCTCACACTGCTACGAACCATGGTTTCTATGGTGCAGCGGCAGGCTACCCTTAGCTCCATTACCAATCCATTTGGGGCCAGTTCGGCAGTGTCCTTTCCTCCGACTCGGGTTCAAGGACAGTGACAAATCGGTCTAGATCCACGGATTTATATATATATATATATATATATATATATATATATATATATATATATATATATATATTTATATAAACTCCTCAACACATCTGCAAACCCATAACTGTTCAGTCTTCTTTCGTTTTGTTCTCTCAGAACATTCTAACGTCTGGCCGTCCAACCTTTTTAACCACATAGGCCCATATTTGAGGAATCAGTTTTCTGACCAGTTAATTTCCAACTATTTGTCCATAAATTTTGAAAAAAAAATGATACAACGTTCAGAAATGACATATTTAAGATATTTTGGCTTCTCCTCCATAGTTTTCTTATTTGATGGCTTGATAAGGTCACATAATTCCCTCCTTAATATAAAATAAAACTGGTATCAGTAGGATCAGTTAAAAAAAGAAGTAGGATGTTATTTGCCTTTTAATGAAAAGTTGTATGTAAAATAAAAAATATCGGAAGGGAGCAACTTCGGGCAAGGTTTCTGTCTTCACCCTCATACACAGATAAATGCTAAATAAAAAACGTAAAAGATTTTATGGAGAAGTGTGGAGAACTTTTTAAAAGATCTCCCATAAAGTTAATTTAGAAGCATTAATTTTAACGAATTCGTCCCAACTTGCCAAACGATATTTATGAAAGATAAAAATTGATGTAATATGTAATTGAATTTCTTACAACTTATTATCCATATTAGTTTGGTTTAAAAATTACAAAGCTCATTGTTAGAGAGACATTTAAAACTAGCTGTTAATATGAACACTGTGAAAAATAGAGCCAGACTGCCTACTTTGGAGGTAGCTGGTAAAGTCCACATGTCGAGGTGCATGTCGGTGTCAGTGTGGGATCCGGCAACTCCTGCTGTGTTGAGGCCTCAATAACAATTCTTCAAAATGGAACGTTCAATTTTTGGATTTATGCCAGATTTTAGGACGTTCTACCGCACTTTACGCTGGGGTGATTTTTTTTATTTGGCACCAAAGGCACACGTCGCTTAAGGATAATCCTTGGAATTCGACATTACCATCAGCCTTTTTGTGACCGATTTAAGGTTTTATTCGTATGGACGTATAAATATATGGACGTATAAATATAAAGATATGGATCCAGTATATTTTCTAAGTCCATACTATACTCAGAAGGATCCGTTGTGATTTCCGCATTTGGGGAGGGAGAATGGGGAGGGGTAAAGCTTGGTTCGCAATTTCTTAGGCTTAGAATTAATATTGTGCATAGGTAAGTATGAATGTGTTTCAGTTGATTTATTTTATTTTAATTTCAATTTTCTTTATCTTAATTATTTATTTATTTTTCTATTATTAATACAGTTATTATTTGTTATGCATTTATTTTACTTTATTATTTTATTTTTCACATTTAATTAAATTAAATAAACTAAGAATGACTAAACACATCATTGTCTCCTATTGCCCTTAAATGTGGCTATTATTTTACAATAAGAAATAGTTCATGTCTATAAAATTGAAATTGTTGATTAGGAATGATACTGTCATTATTCTATTATTATGAGACATTTTATTTAAGACCTTAAATTACGAGTTTAAAACAATAAAGTAAATAACATAATAAATCTATAGCAGGACATCCCATTTCAGAAGTAGCAAGTTGACTGACACTTAGGAATGTAATGAATTGATTTTTTTTTTTATTTATGAGTACATCATAAAAATAAAGTATTGAGTAATGAAGGAGAGACGAAGTAATAGCTCCAAACACCTTTTCACAGTCATAAAATTCAACAATGTTATCATTCAAGAATTAATTATTCAAAATATGATAAGGCGTCACAGTTACTGAACATCTATTATCAACGATAGCCTTGTTATAAATACAATAGAATTGATAACAATGCTGTAGAAAATATGATAAATAGTTAATCCAGTAAAAAATAACCAACAACAGATATTAATATATCAATGGTATTTACATATAATAGTAGATTCGATTACGGCGTATCTATATTAATAAATATTAATGTGTTACATAATTGTTAAAATATTTTTCTCAGTTATTTTAAATTTCCACATAATAATATAATTTTATATGTATTATTTTGACATTCACAGAATACTACAAGTTGCAAACATTATGAATGACAAATCTACAAAAACCACAATCGATTATCGAAAAAAAGTGTGAAGATATTATTCTCAATTTTTCACTAATCATAATTTTATGATTATACTTTTTCATCTTACTAAGGTAAAGTAAGCTAGTTAGTCTAAAAACAAATTTAATTTACACTTCTCGCGTGTTTACTGTACCATAGTGACAACAAAAAGTGATAAAAAAAAAAAAAAATTTAAATGATTTAAAAAAATAAAATATGCTTGAGCCCAATGTGTCAGGTTGCTGTGTAATTTATCTCCTTCAGATAACAAATTCTGCATATTTTTTGTAAAAAAAATGTGTTCAAAGTCTATTATTTTTCTAATGTTGCATTTTTTATTTTTAAAGTATTTTTTTGTTTTCGCATTAGATGTACTGTATAATCGAACCCTCACCTAAACATTATTAATAAACAGATTTTTTTACGTTTTTTGTTTCGTGACTCTATCGTGGCCAAATCCTGATCCCTCAGCACGAAAACATTGCTCAAAGTCAGATTCAGCACGAATTCGAAAAAATATAATTAAGCTTACGTACGAAAATATAAAAAAAAAGAAAAAAAGTCGTTGCAATGAGTGAATGGTCACAAGAGCTAAATCGGCTACCTACGGCATTATCTTATAAATCAACTACTGTTTAATGACTTTTTTACAAAACCTATAAGAACAGACTTAATGCAAGATTGGAGATAGCTTTCGCCAAACTGGCTGGTAAAATCTTCAAAAAATGCAAGAAGCAGATGTTGAGCTTGATCTCCAACATCAAGCTTCAAATAAGCCAACCAAATCGCAATCCAGAGAGTCAGCCACACAATTTGGTATTGAACATTTAATATCGCAAGGAAAATAGGTTTGTGATGAAAACATATTACTTTTTATGTAATCTGACTAAAGTTGTATCTTCCCTTTTGTTTCACTTGTATATTTTATCCAATTAAATGTATAAATTTAATCATTTGTTTATTATATTTCTGTTTTCTCTTTCTCTTTAAAACCTGTAATACTACAACCCACGAAGGGTCTTTCCCCAGGAAGGTTCAGTACTTGGTAAGGAAGAACCGTTTCTTGACCTGGTCGTTTTCTGTTAGGAAGTATGATTATAGATTATAACTCGAACTAAAGAAGGATCAGGTACCCACTTTTAAGAGGCTGGAGGGTTTTTAATCCCAAAGTATCAGTTGGCTGTTATTATAGAATAAAAATTATCTACCACAGCTGGATTAGTTAGGTGTCCAGTGCCTCAGCACCATTCTAATCCACATTATCTGTACTAAGTAATCTTGTTCTATGAGCGTATTCTAATAATTCGGTCTTTCTATAATTTTTTTTTTTCAAAATATATTCTTATATATTTTTTAATCAATTTTTTATTAATTTTTAATGGACAAAGTGTAGTCCGAAACGTTATGAAATAAATGGAGAATGATTATGTATGAAGGTATTAATAAAAAATTCAAAAAATAAAAATAAATAATAAAAATACTTTTAAAGCCTTCAAGAAAAAATATCCAATGACAAAATATATTATTGTTACTTTATCTAGGTAAGGAAGGTATTGCAATTGGGTCAAATTTTCGATGTACAATTTTAAACGGATCTATTCGTTTCATTGCCCCCTGAGCACAAAAATCGCATTTTCTGCCTTTGATCTATGTGTGTTTCTGGGTCAGGATTATCTCTTTAACGGATGGACCGGTTTTGTTGTGTTTTTGTAGCGTTTAGACCAAAGTCTGTATACTAAGTACCTCGTGCGAAAAAAACGTCTTTTTCTATAGACTGTAGTGTCAAAACGGCTGTAACGATTTTGATGAAACTTGCCTAAAATTTTTTACTTAAAGTTATTTTAATATTTTAATTTCCTATATATGACATACCCGAGAAAAAGCAGGATAGAAGAAATATAGAAAAGAAAACGCGCATTACTTTGCGCATTCCTCAAACAATGTATATTTTCGGATTGATATGTAATGTATATGTAAATATTTGAAAGGTTATTGAATCCCCTATATAAAAAAAAAATCATTGAAATCCGACTTGTATTAGCAAAGATAGGCGTATTGAACTACATATACACGTTTTTAAAGTATTCTGTGCATGTTCTCATGGAAACCTGGTTACTTTTTTTCAGTTTTTTGAATAGCTCAAAACTATACGTCTGTCGGAACACCAGATACTCATTTTAAAAAGAATAAAATGGTCTACAAAGCTGAACTTAAAAAAAGAATCGAACGAACAAATACAGCAAACAGTCTAAGTATAGTACATAGCACCCAAAGCAGTAAGGAAAATCATTTGAGTGGACACACATTGTATTTCGTTCTGTTTGTTCAGTAAATCGTATGCATTTTTATAATTCAATAAGGAATAATAATGCTAGTACGGTTGCTATGGATACTTAAACACCCAGTCCAGCTTGGGTTTATTTATCCACAGTAGGCAGTAAATATATATAATAAATTTTTTATGGGCATATGATTATATAACTCTGTTTTGTTATTTTTATGAAAAATAGCGCTCTTAAACTTGTTTAGGACAATATCGAATTACCCTGCACTCTTCTAAGTACAATCATATAATAAATGCAGAACTCATCACCTCAGAAATCATTTCACCTTGAATGCATTTCACATTAACTTTCAACAGTTCCGCATAATTAACCGAACCACTTAGAACGATATTGTCATTTGATATAATACAGGCAAGGTACTTGTGCTGTGGATGTAATAGAATCAAGGATTATGGATTTCCCGCTTCTGATGTGTTGCGACAGAGAAAAATGAAACCAAGGTTGAGTGGAGCGATGTTTAGCCGACCAATGTTCATTCCTCTGAACTGCAGGCACGCGTTTAGCCATTTATTTTTCGACGACTATTGATTCTGGAATAACAGTCTAAAAGTAAAACAAAATTATAAGAGCAACACAGACGGGATATCAAAAATAAAAAAAAGTTTTATCCATCACCAATATTTATGAAAATACACCCCCTCTCCCCATCAAGTGATTTTGCGCAACCCATGAAAAAATCGAAGTAAGTCCAAAGTAATAACTTAAGTAGTAAAGTAATAACTTTAAAACAAGTTAACGTAAACTTTAACGCAGCTCAAAAATTCCGACATCATTTGAAAGAACAGGCAAAAACCCTCAAGAAATGTTGCAGTCTTAGTAACAAAAAGATACAGTTGGTGATTACGGATAACAAAACATATAGAAAGTCGAAAATATTTGCAATGTTCAATTGTTGGAACAGTGCAAATATATTTTATTAAAAAAAAAAAAAGTATTTTTTTATTATTGCGAATATATCAAGAACTAAGAAAGATAGGGATAAAGGGTAAAAAGAAAGATTTACAAGGAAGATAGATCTGTGTTAAAATAATAAACAAATAGGAACCAAATAATTTGGTGTTTTTACGGCTAGGAAAGGTTTTTAAAAATTAAATTAATGACATAATTCTTACACGTTAATTTTACTCGTTAAAGTTCAAATATTGTCCCGTTTGATGTTGAATAATAAAAACCTAACATTTTTATGCATAAAAAATTAATATATTTCCATTTTATTTAATTTTATAAAAATTCATTACTTGCGGAAAAAATGACGAAATCGATCGCTACATCGCTCATTTTAAAGGTAAAGGGACTATCTTTCAAAGTTATTATATCCTCCATTAACTGTATCAAAATCTGCCAAAAATTGAACAGAGCAATTTTTTTCGACTTCTTTTTTTAATCTTTTATTTATCAGTTATAACAAACTATAATTTGATTTTTTTTATTCTACAACATCAATTCACGAAGGTTTTTACCTGTTCTTTCAAATGACGTTGGAATTTTTGAGCTGCGATGACTTCCTTTAAAGTTATTAAACTTTTTACCTTCTTTGATTTCTGCAAAAGCATTTCAAGGGGAGTTTATATGCAAAATTTACTGAGATCTTTATGATTTGTATAATGCCCTGTAGATGCAATGTTCCCATCAGATATGAGAAAAATATGCCATATTTTTTGCTATTCGATCATCTTATAAACCATGAAGGCAGGACATCTTAACTAAATATTTATTGTACCAAGATACGCAGCATACCCTCTTATATAGATTTAGATAACTCAATTGACAAAAACTAGCTTAAGAAAGCTCCTTGAGCTGTTGTACGACTGAAAAAATAAATGTTGAAGTTTCATTTTTTTAAGTTCCTAAGAACAAGTGAGCCCTTCCAATCATCATTCGAACCCATTTGCATTTTAGAAGGTCTGGTTTATAATACAGAATGATCCTGTAAGTAAGTTTACGAATTGGAGAGTTTGTGCAGCTTTAGAATTTTGTGAAAGTATAAACCCAACAAAGGAATGTAAAGACCACTGTGAGTAATTTTAAAACATAAGATATATTTTAAGAATGATTTTGGACTGATGCGATTAGGTTAAAAAATATAATACCGTTTCAAGTACATTAGTATAAACTTGTATAACTATACCTGTATTGTGCATCTGTATATTTATTTACTGTGTGCTTCAAATAATACCTTAATAGATTATGCATACAATAACAGTCAGATCTATAATATTTAAATAATGTAGAAAAATGTTAACCAATTCATATTTCAATCAATTAATGCTAATGTAGACAGTTAATATCTATGAAACAATTTGGAATACATATGAGAACGAGGATCGTCCAGTGGTCGTATTGCAAAAAAAGTCGGAATGCAAAAACATTGTTAAAAAGTTCAATACGCCGTATCTTTGCTAATAATGGTCTGGTTTCGATGATTTCTTCTTTTGTTTTGTTTTATATGAAATTTATCTTACTTTCAAATGGTTGAATGTTTGTATAATCAACGAAGAAAAGAGACACTTTTCGAGGTATGCCCCAAAAAAAAATTCTTTCCGTCATAATCTCTTTTCTTATTTTTATTTGAGATGCAGTACATATTTGGATAGGCTTTTAGGCAATTTTCATTCAAATCTTCTGAGCAGTTTTCCGGAAATAATGTTTTCCGGCTATTGCGCATCCACTATAGCGCACAGGATGCTCGGTTTGTTTATGCAGGAACAACGGGCCCAATCTCTACAAAACAAAAAATAAAGTAACAAAATTGGTCAATTGGATTTTAAGGCCGATGGAACAGCAGATCGCCGTTGACTAGCATTATGGTATTATTAATCTTATTAGTAGGAGCATTATATTGTTTAATTATTAAGAAATGGTAATCAGGCATTGGAAAGGTATCCATTTTAGAGGACTCATTAGGTAATTAATATTTAATCTTTTTCTTCAATAATTTTGAGATGATCATCCACAATGATTGCCCAATGGCATCCCTATACAGATTTTATATTATAATCTAATATGTATGTCAACTCAACCTTAATAGAATATAGCATTATTAAATGGCATCCCGAATGTGGGGATTGATCATCCATGATATTTGCTATCTAATACACAGGATACTTTTCATTAAAAACGAAACAATTACTGTAAAAAAATAATTAATTACGACTTAAAAATAAGTTTCTGAGAGATTAATAAACATTTTTCTGCTATGAGAAAGTACAAGAAAAACATAGATAGATCAAATCGATTAATTGAGAGGACACACTTATTATACATGTTATACATATTTTGATAAACTAAAATGTGTTTTTTCACGAGAAAATACGACTGTATCGATGTTAAAACCGATTATTTTCGAAATAAGGATCTCTATCCTCGCCAAAGCTAGTATTATTTGTAGAATGTTACAATATATGTATACATTTCATATTTATTGTAAAAAGTTCATATATATTGTATAAATATTGTTCATTTATGTATACGAAAGAGATTTTAAAGAAATGGGGGATAAGAAAAAAAAATGCCGATGGAATTCCAGCTGCCCACTCTACTCCAACGACTCCACCTAGGATTTCACACTCGCGGTTGTTCCATGTTCCATTTAGTGTGGAGTGATCGACATTTGTAATTTATTACTTATTAAACAATTGAATATTTAAGCAGTTCAAGAGATAATCGTGGCAAAGTCAGAAACAAAGATATAAATTTAGCTGCCCTATCGGAAAACTAAATGAAATTTTTTTCAAATAGTGCCCATCTACTAGACAATACTTATCCAATGAGATATCTACCTTTTCCCCTTTAATGCATTCCGGCGGAGTAATCGTTACTACAAAAAAAATGCTTAATAATCATTATAAATATCGGACTAACTTATAATAACTAAATTATTTTCCTTTAAATTTTATTACATTGTGAACAACCTTTAGACATTCTCTGGTTATGTATTACATAATTTTGCTCGAGAATGCTCACCATCTCTTAAAAATACATTTGAAATTATTTATTTTCATTGTAACACTGGTAATCTTAATTCCATTGAGATGACTCAATTGTTTTTATCTGGGCCCCAGTAAATAAATCTTCAACACCGTTTATAAGATTAAAAGAGTTTAGTCCCCAAGTGGGTTGTAAAATTTGGCTTTTATGAAATGTATAGAGGCCGAGAATGTTGGCAGAATGTCAGCATTCTCTTGTCTTAAGCGGCACAATAATCTTAAAGCCTGGCCAAAATAAAAGATATTAAGTATAAACTAACACAAGTTTGTTTTTATACACCTAAACTAACAGGGATGTGATATTTTTAGCCGTGAAAACTTGTTTTATTTATGGATTTAATGTTAAATCCTTCCTTATATCACTGTTTGTTTACTTTTCCTCCTTAATTATCACCCAAGTCCTTCAAATTACAATCATTGAGTAGCATTGATGCAAGTGATTTCTTTTTATTTACTCTATTATGGATAACTCATGTCAAGGCAAGAGTAATAAAATATAATAACTTTTCTAATATTCTTTTCAGACAAAAAACTCTTTTCTTTTACAACAAAAGAAACAACAATATTACAACGTAAAAAAAAATACACTTTTTCCAGAAATTGCATTCCTCATTCTAATGTTAATTGTTCACTTTCATAGCTTCCTATTCAATTTCCAAACGAAATTACTTTGAAAGAGGTGAAGGAGTTTTCTGTCGTTTTAGTTCACTGATGAAAAAAAACTCAATATGATCATCGGTCAATTGTAAGCCCTGGTGGTGAAATGAAACCCAAGTGTTAATAAATAACAAGACGCTACTCTTAATTCTGGTTTCTTAGATCATCGGGTAAAGCTGTTGGCCGCAGTCAGTTGCATTTCTCGCATCTTGTCCTCAGCGATCAAAATGAAAAAGAACATCTTTAAGAGACCCTCATGAACCTGTAGAACTAGCGTCTTCCCAAATTTCTCGAAATGTAAGGCAGCCACTGACGACTACTCCAAAAGGAACATGGAACAATTAATTGGAACAGCTAGAGTACGTGGAGTCATGACAACAATGGCCCAACTTACGATCGCTTCACTCCATTGTTTCGTTTTTTACCGACAGGTAGTGATTTCTGTTCACGTAAGCATGTATTAATGGGGCTATAGATAGTGGCTTTACCCCATAGCAAAAACATTGAATAATTTAATCTTGGCCCCCTCTTCAAAAAATATAAAAAATAGTGGACATTTTACGCCTAGTAGGAATTATTGATCCACTAAAAATTTTTAAATACCTATAATTAATATTTATAAGTATTTTATAACATAATTATTTGTAAAAAGAAATAAACAAAGTTATAAGTTATTTATATAATTATTTTTTTTTTAAAATATTTTATTCAATCATTCTCGTAAATTTTAACAACACAATATTTACTGACAAATTATTTTTATTATTATTAGTATAGTATAGCCTAAAAGATGTAGAGTTCATTGTTCCATTCCATCCGTTTTCCAGTCTCGATCAGTTTGAGTGATTGGATTTTGATAGAACGCGGTGGATTTTAAGGCCGATGGAACAGCAGACCGCCGTTGACTAGCATTATGGTATTATTAATCTTACTAGTAGGAGCATTATATAGCTTAATTATTAAGAAATGGTAATCACAAATCAGGCACTGGAAAGGTATCCATTTTAGAGGACTCGTCAGGTAATTAATATTTAATCTTTTTCTTCAATAATTTTGAGATGATCATCCACAATGATTGCCCAATGGCATCCCTATACAGATTAATATTACAATCTAATATGTATGTCAACTCAACCTTAATAGAATATAGCATAGATAATGGCACCGCCTTGTGGGGGGTCATCAGTGATCTTTAATTGCTAGCAGAAGACATAGCATTATTAAATGGCATCCCGAATGTGGGGATTGATCATCCATGATATTTGCTATCTAATACACAGCATACTTTTCATTAAAAACGAAACAATTACTGTAAAAAAAATAATTAATTACGATTTAGAAATAAGTTTCTGAGAGATTAATAAACAATTTTCTGCTATGAGAAAGTACAAGAAAAACATAGATAGATCAAATCGATTAATTGAGAGGACGACCGAGGCCGTTCACACTCATTATACATGATATACATATTTTGATATTATAAAAAATGTTTTTTCACGAGAAAATACGCCTGTTTCGATGTTAAAACCGACTATTTTTGAAATAAGGACCTGTATCCTCGCCAAAGCTAGTATTATTTGTAGAACGTTACAATTTCACACATACATTTCATAAATCGTTACATTTCATAAATATCGTAAAAAGTTCATATATATTATATAAATATTGTTCATTTATGTATACGAAAGAGATTTTAAAGAAATGGAGGATAAGAAAAAAAAATGCCGATGGAATTTCAGCTGCCCACACTACGCCAACGACTCCACCTAGGATTTCACACTCGCGGTTGTTCCATGTTCCATTTAGTGTGGAGTGATTGGATTGGAGTGATCGACAGTTGTAATTTATTACTTATTAAACAATTGAATATTAAAGCAATGTCACTCCCCCTCTCCCCCCTCCTCTCTCTGGTTCCAATAGTTCGTTTATTCAATATTTTATTAATGATATTCTATAATAATCATGAGTCATTTGATTTCAATAGCTTTATTTTCATGTTCTTGCTGCGGTGCATTTTGAATTTAAAAGGGTTAAAGTGCTAAAATCAGTGCAAAATTCCATTCACGTAATACCTATATTGTTTCTCATGAGAATTGTAGAAAAAATTCTTATCTCTACAGCAAGATCAAGGAAAAATTACACCATGCTAATTGCTTACATGATTCCTTTATCTCCCTTATCACCAACGCTGCCAGATACCGAAGGCGAAATCTGAGACTCCAAATATAGCGTAGAATTTTGCAATTCACGATTAAGTGTAAACTTTATGCATACATCTAACAATGTTATTATGCTATGATTTGTCATTAGTGAAGTCAAGTTCTGGATTAGAAAGTGGACTTCTAACACCTGAGGCCAGAAGTCGAGTTCGAGCCAGACCGGTAGACAATTTAGATGCTAATATCACCTTGTATAACCATTGATCAAGAAACAGTACTTCTTGACTGAACCCAAGACGATTTATTGATTGTATTGGTTTAGATTTTTCTCCATCGCAGTAATAAAGGTCGATATGATTCTAGTTAAAAAAATTACAGAAAGACATAGATAATTCTTAACAACCCGATTCAATCGTCGTTCCCGTCAAAATATGTATATGATAAGGGCGAACATGAGAATAAAGATGATAATGTATCGGAGTATGATAGATATTTTCTTTTTAAATTTCTAATTTTTTTGTATTTATATCTTTTTGAAAATTTAGTATTACTGTTAATAAATATTATTCCTTAAACTATGTAAGTTAATTGCTGCTCCTCAAGCAGAGAACCTTCTTGCTGCCTTTTACTAGAATTACCTTGCTATCTCAATGTCGTTTAATATTAATTTATATAAATCACATAAGCTTTTTACCTAACTAAAAATTCAGATATACAGCAGCACGAGGCTGATTGAATTTCAAGTGCAGGAATGCGAATGTGATTGAAGCGCATGTGCATGAATACAAAGTTGAGAGGCACTCATGAGCAGTAGGGTATTCGATTACGTAACTACCTTTCATGAACCATCTCCGCTTTATCTTACCTTTGATTCAGTTTTCCAAACTTACTTATCTCCCATTATCTATTAGACAGCCCATCTAGCCATGGGAGTATATTTCTGGTTCCACAATGTCTGCAGTTCCTCACAACCGACCTATGTCTCTAACACTCCGAGTATGCGCTTACGTATTTTCTGCTGTGCATGAAACCTGTTTTCATTTTTATTTTGGGTTCAACGTCCTTACTAGCTCCAATTAAGGCATACACGACGGGTCATCCAATAGATTACCAACCTATTCCAGCCAGAGTGTGAAGGTCAAGATTAATTCTGCGGATCCGCCACGAAATAAGTCATCCGCCAGTGCATGAAATCATCTATACCAGTAGGTTATATTTGCTTTCTACTCAAACATGATTTTTAGATATTTCTTTTAGGATTGAAACCTGATATTTGAATTCCTTACATTACATCTTGGGTCCCAACTAGGTTGTAGTTTGCAGCAAGGTCCTGAAGAGTTCTTAATAACTGCTGTAATAGAACGCTGGTGCTAAAAGATTGGTACAAAAGAAGCTTACTATCGTACTTGTATGATTTTTATCGTTCTAAAGGAAATTTAAGAACTCGATATCATAGAAGTCACTCTGATTGCTTCCAATTCTGTACCAATTTCGGCTAAAAAAGCCGAAATTAATTATTTATATTTATAACACTTATTAAGAATTAAAATCTTGGTGTTCCATTCCATGCATGTAAGAGTATGCATGTCAAAATACATAAAGCTCCTTGCATCCGTGCGAGTAAACACACAGAGAATAAAATAATGTACCTATCGAGTAAAGAAGAGTCAAATATTTATGGTAAAGTAAATCTTTACTTGATTCGACTCATATAGATTTTCTCAATTGTTACAGAATTATTAATACATATTTATCTATTTAAGAAATTCGTTCTTAATGATTTTTATAAATAATGTTATGCATTCATATTGTGAATATTCATATATGAAAATCAAAAATAATATTTGGTATTCAAGATCTCATTTTTACTTACCTGTGTAGTCATTAAGAAAAATAATTCATACCATAGAAGTTTTACGAAGAATGTGCCATACAATTAAAGAGACAGAAAGAGAGAGAGAGTGATAGAGAGAGTGAGAGAGAGAGAGAGAGAGAGATAGAGAGAGAGAGAGTGAGAGAGAGAGAAATGATTAATGATAAGATGAATCAATGAACCTAATCGAGAAAGCACATTGTTCTCAATAGTCAATGATGCTCAGTTTCCCCGCTTCGGTTGTTGTCCTTGCTGGAAGTTTTGAAGCATATTTATCCGACTACGGCGAAGCCATAAGGAGGGTAATGTCTAAAGTACCGTTTGTTGGTAAGTAACGATTTTTTCCACAGCCAATTTTCAAATTTAATGGCTCAAATTATTCGTTGTGATCCCGTGAGTGATTTGAAACTTTTTGAGCTCAAAATTCTTAATTAATGTAGTAGGTATTAAATGGGTTAAACCTGTCCGTTTGAGGGCATCTAACGATTTTTTGTGAGAATGGCTCAACCGATTTTCACTTTTGATGGATCAAATTACTCGGTGAATTCTCGTGGATGTTTAGAAATATTCTGAATTCAAAATACTGAAAAAATATTTCATTATATTTTAAGTATTTTCGGCTTTTTGTTGATATTTCTTATTATATCATTTGTAAGCTCGTGATCATATGGTAATGTATTGTAAATAGACAATACTTAAAAAACTGGGGATCAGCTGTTTGGGACCTACATGAAGAAGTCACGCTTCAGGTCAGTCTCCAAGTTTTACCTATTTATAAGTGTTATTTATTCTTTCATAGACTTTATTGTGTGCAAATTGGACAATTTGAGGGCGCGTGTTCCAGTCCTTAATAGAAAACTGAGGCATTTATAAGAACTTAGGCGATTATTCGCCGTATATAGGCGCCCAGAGCTTTTGGCTCTGCAGCGATATCGGCAGACCTTACAATGTCCTCCCTTTCTTCAAATATGATGCAACCGACAAGTCAGAAGCAAATAGAATTGAAAAATAACCTACAAAGAAATGTATCAAAAGTCCCACATAACCTTAACCCACCAGTAACAACTACCAGTTATGCCCAAGCCACCGCTACGGAGCGATTTTCAAAACGAGAAAATGCCATCACTTCATGCCAACATTTCCAGGCATCAAACAAAAAGAATATGTCCTCAAAATTGCCGCCTTGATTGATCCAAAATTCATCCGCTATACCTCTCGAATATCCAGCTCTCGATTTTGCATTCACTTCAGTAATAAAGAAGCAGTAGACAGCCTTTTAAAAAATCACAAATCAATATTTATTGACAGTAAAGAAATTTTTATAAAACGACTGGTTAATCCGGCCAAACGAATAATAATTTCAAACGCTTGCCCTTCTATTCCTCACGAGTCCATAGAGAAAGAACTCAAAAGCATAGGTTTGAGATTAGTTTCGCCTATGCATTTTCTCAGAGCCGGATACCAAGATCCAAGATTGGCCCATGTTCTCAGTTTCCGACGGCAAGTTTACATCCCACCTGAAGACCTCAGTAAACTGCCATCATCCTTACTAATAAAGCACGACAATGTCTCTTATAGAATTTTTTTCAGTGAAGACATTGTCACTTGTTTCATTTGTAAGCAGCCGGGTCATATATCAACTGATTGCCCTGAGTGTGAACATGACAACATTGAAGAATCTCATAATACTGAACCAGATAGTATATTAATAAATTTGCATTCCAATATAATTGAAAAAACAAGTGCTGATCACTCCCTATTAGATACACCTAATCATATGTTTTCTAACCACAGAATTACCGTACAGCCAGCTCAGGTCAGTTGCCATGACGACACTCCCACCTCAATAGAGACCAATATAGACATTACCAGTGACGAGTTCAAGAAACAACTGCCTGGTAACCATGGCGACAACAACCACAACAATGTCGATATCAAATCTATTATAGAACCAGCTGTAGATATTAGCAATAATTCAATATTATCCCCTACTGTAATTTCTGGAATCAAACGATGTCACTCTAGCCCTCCTCCTTCTACCGTATCTACTGTGGAACTGAATCTAACGTTAGATTCTCAAGAAGACATTGAAAAAATTATTAATTTCGAAGAATTTCCACCGATAGCAGGTACTCAGTCTGGTAACAAAAAATCAAAAACATTAAAAAAGACGGGTATAAATTCAGGATCCACTCTTGAAGATGTTAGGCAGGCAATTGAAGAAAACAAGCAGAAATACCCAATATCATTCGACAATATGGTTAAGTTGATTGCAATGTCGTCAAACACGAAAAATTTCAATAAATTAGTTCAAGAATTCACACACAATACAGAGGGTCTTAAGAATATGCTGGCAGACACTAGAAGCCTTATAACAGACCGGCGTTCAAAATTAAAGATATCAAAGCTCCTGAAAAAAAGATGGGACTCAATAGAAAATGAAATAAACACGGAGGATAGCACTGAAGATTAATTAGAAACAAGTTCCCGACTATATCTTTTTCTATATTTGCAAATTATGGTAAAAAATAGAAAAACATTAATTGCACAGTGGAACTGTAACGGGTTTTACAAACATTATGAATATTTCAAATTGCTGCAAACTGAAGAAAATCCAATTTGCTGGTGTTTACAAGAGACACATTTTTTGAAATCTCAGATTGTAAATTTAAAAAATTATAACATCTATCGCAAAGATAGACCTGAATGCAAGTCCGCCTGGGGAGGAGTAGCCACAATGGTTAAAAAATATGTCCATTCAGAACCAATAAATATTAAATCCTCTTTAGAAGTTGTAGCCATAAAAATATACACACCTGGACCTATTACAGTTTGCAACATTTACATTCCACCAAATCGAGATTTCACTGTCAATGATCTCCAAGAAATAGTTGACCAACTTACAAGACCTGTCATTCTAGTTGGAGATCTGAATGGGCACAACAAATTGTGGGGTTCCCCACTGTCCGACTACAAAAATAGGGGAAACGAAATCGAAAGATTTATTGATAATAACAATTCTCTAATTCTAATTAACGATGGTTCCCCAACTCATTTTTGTACAAACGGCACACTTTCCGCTATTGATTTGTCGTTTGTAGATGTTAAAATTTTTCACAAAGTTCATTGGAGTGTTAAGGACATTCTGTACGGAAGTGATCACTTCCCAATCACTATAAAGTTTGATGGTAATGCTAATTTTGATAAAATTCCGAAGTGGTCATTCAAAAAAGCCGACTGGAAAAAGTTTTCATCCTTGATAGAAAACGAAATAGAAAAAATGGAAGATACATTAATAGATGTGGGGGAAAGCATTTCTTTCTTCAACCGAAGCATCCTTAATTCTGCAGAGAAAAGTATTCCATGCAAGAAAATATTCAGCGACAGAAGCCTAGTCCCTTGGTGGAATGAAGATTGCCGCATTGCAATAATGAACAAAAAAAGAGCCTTCAATAAATTCAAAAAAACAAAATTAACAGAACATTTAAATGAATTCAAAAAAATGAGATCAATAGCAAACAAGGTGTTGAGGGCAAGTAAAAAAAAATCATGGACTAACTATGTTAGCTCTATTAATAATAGTAGTACAATTAAAGAAGTGTGGAAAAAAGTGAATGCGATTCAAGGATCCAAAAAATGTGAGACTGTTTCTACGATTCAATATGACAATCAAATCATAACTGAGCCATTAAAAATTGCTAATGCTTTAGGAACCTATTTCTCTTCCATGTCGAAAACAGACAACTATAATTCAGATTTTTTGCAGTATAAAAGTCAGCAAGAGAAAAACTCGATCGAATTCCATACACAAGATTCTGAAATTTACAATCACCCATTTAGTCTAGCTGAACTTCAGAATACCCTGAACACGTGTAAAGATAAATCCACTGCTGGATCCGATCAGATCCCATATATTTTTTTGAAAAAAATGCCTTCAATTGCTCAATCATTTCTTCTTTCCATATATAATAGAATTTGGACAACAGGATTTTTTCCTGAAACATGGAGGACGGCGATAGTCATACCAATTAAGAAAAATCCTAAAGACGTGAAAGTCAATAACTATCGGCCTATATCTCTACTTTCGTGTGTGTCAAAACTTCTTGAAAAAATGGTAAACAATAGACTGACATATTATTTGGACGCACAAAACTTTTTCTCCACTTCTCAATGTGGCTTTAGGAAAAACCGCTCTGCCCTCGACCAAATAATGAAGCTTGAAAATGAAATTCAGACCGCCTTCTCAAATAAAGAGCACCTAGTAGCTGTCTTTATAGATATCCAAAAAGCATACGATACGATGTGGCGATATAATGTGGTCAGCACGCTATCAAAAGTCGGGCTCAGGGGGCAATTGCTGACGTTTATCAAAAACTTTCTTGAAGAGAGGACATTCCAAGTGAAAGTTGGCCCTAATCTTTCTAAAATGCTACTACAGGAAAACGGTACACCCCAAGGATCTCCTCTGAGTGTAACGCTGTTTTTAGTAGCCATAAATAGTATTGTAAAGACAACACCCGCGGATGTGAAATGTTCCCTATTTGCTGATGACTTCGCAATTTACATAAATAGTAAGTCTCTAGAATATATTGAATGGAGGTTGCAAAAAACATTGGAAAACCTTGAAGCATGGTCCAGAACTACAGGCTTCAGCTTCTCGAATTCAAAAACAGTAGCCGTACATTTTTGCAGAAAAACAAAATGCCTAACTCATCCCTCATTATCTCTATTAAATCAACCGATTATTTATGCAGATGTCATCAAATTCCTAGGGGTCTACTTCGATAAAAAACTAACTTGGGCCCAACAAATCCGCCAAGTGAAGTTAAAATGCCAAAAAGGCCTAAATTTATTAAAGGTTTTGGCCAGCACTCAGTGGGGATCAGACCGGCGAACACTCTTAATGCTGTATCGTACTCTGATCAGGCCTATTATCGATTATGGGGCTATCGCCAACAGCTCAGCAAGTGCGACAACATTACAACTTTTGGACCCAGTACATAACCAAGGACTTCGTCTCTGCATCGGTGCATTCAGGACAACACCCGTCGAAAGTTTGTATGCAGAGAGCGGCGAGCCCTCTTTAGAAACAAGAAGGAAATATTTGGCATTGGCATATTTTGGCACACTGATGTCACGGAAAAACCTTATCGCGCACCAAGCTACGGTACACCCAACTGTAAATGAAGAACATGACCCATCATGTAAATGCTTCCACGGTAGATAAAAAAAAATGATAAATAACCTACAAATTACGTTGCCAGAATTCTTTAAAATTCCAAAGAAATCAGTGCCTAATTGGATACAAATAGAAAACCAACCGGATTATACTTTATCGGCATTTTCGAAGCCCACAACAGCTCATCATGTGTATCAACAACTTTACAAAGAACGGGAAGAGCTGTATTCCAACTACTGTTTTTGGTTCACCGATGCATCTAAATCTAACTCTGATGTTGGATGTGCAATCGTTATGGACTCCATTTGCCAAAAATTCATGCTACCAGAAACAAATAGTGTATATACAGGAGAACTTTATTCAATTTGGAAATCCCTAACCCTCATAGTAAAACACAAGCACAAATACCATTTGATAGTTTCAGATTCTTTAAGCTCTCTCAAGTCTTTAGAAAACAGGAACTCTAAAGATGTTTTGGTTATGAAAATTCAACTTCTTGAGAGGGAATGCTTGCATTCAGGAAAAGTAATAAAATTCCTGTGGGTTCCATCTCATTTGGGCATTGGGAGAAATGAGGAGGCTGACATTGCTGCTAATGCTGCAAGGACGGATCCTGTTACTGAGGTAACACAGGTCAACAAGACAACTGCCTTGGACTGGCGCAAGTATGTAAAAAAAAGAATATACGATTCGTGGACCTCCGAGTGGAGCAGGACAAGCGACAAATTGGGACAAATTAAAGATACTCCAGGGGTTTGGAAAACTGCCGAAAGGAGAAACCGCCGCGAAGAAGTAGTCTTGGCCAGGTTACGTAGCGGGCATACAGCCTTGACGCACACCTTTCTTCTAAAAGGACTTTACCCACCGACCTGTAATACTTGCAAGGTACCTCTGACCGTGGAGCACATCCTGCTGGACTGCAAGGCCCTTAAGGATGCAAGGCGACATTGCAACATCAACAACAGACTGGACATCGCTCTTGGTAACAGTGAAACTTGTGTTCAAAGTGTATTCAAGTTCTTAAAAAAGTGTCAAATCTATAACCTTATATAGTTCATTCAAATTGTGAAAAAGTGATTCCAAAAGAACTCAAGAAATCATATATCATTATGGAAAAATTTAGTTGTTAAACATATCTATGTAGTAATGCTAATGACCCTCCATGGGTAGATGCATGTATCACATTAAATAAATAAATAAATAAAAAACTGATAACGATAATAAAACATTTAATTTAATAAAAAATAAAAAATCCTGACTACGAAAATAACTTTTATATCTTACAACCCTATTCGTCCTAAGAGAGGGAATGTACTTGCATATTTACTTAAGCGCATTTGTGGGTTGTTAGTGAAGTTGGCTTGTTATAGAACAAAGTTAATTAATGTAATGATTAAAGAAGAGTCTTCATTTTCGTTTGGGTATGGAAGGCACCCGACTACGACACCAAGGTTGAATATTCATGGGCGTCAACTTCAGAAACAACCCACGTCAAGTAGATAGGCAAGTACATTCAGTCTTTTTGGGATGAATTGGGTTGTAAGACATAAAATTTATTTTCGTAGTTGAGGTTTTTATTTTTTATTAAACTAAATTTTTATATCTATAAAACAAAACGTTAAATATATATATATATATATATATATATATATATATATATATATATATATATATATATATATATATATATATATATATATATATAAGCGCTCTGTACTTTTAATTTCAAAAATTATAACAGTATGAAAATATAAGAAAGACACACGAATGAAAACAAATATGTGTATATTAATATAATGCAATAATGATTCCTGTACTGATGAATTCCTGTTCATGAATTTTAAGCTAATTCGATTTTCTAAATAAAAAACCGTCCATTTCGCTGATTTATGAAAATGTCGTTCTTAATCTTAAAATTGAGACATCTATTTAATAATTTAACACGAAAAATCTGAATAAAGAGAGCAATGAAATGGAAAACATTTTTGTTTAAATTATACAGACATAAATACATCCCTTTCTTAACAAACTCAAAAAAAAAAAAATCAATTAACCTTATGCCTTGATATACCAACATATCCAAATAATTTTGGTGTTCAATAAGGGCCTGCTGCTGAGCCATCAATCCTTGACTCGGCAATTGGCAGATAGTAGTCTTGCTTGGACTTAACCTAACGTAAAACAATCCAGGACTTGACTACTCAGTGACTAAAAACATACCAATGTCTTCGGTTCTTATTTGCCTCCGGAATAAACTGGTATCTTTTTTATTTTTTTTAGAAGTTGACCTCACCCCCTCTCCCTCAACCAACTTCTTAAAATTATATCAATCGTCAACTAAATCCACGGCAATAGTAAGTACTCTGAGACAACTGGAATGCTGCTGGATAGGCATGGTACTGAACTAAGTCGAAAACCGGCCCTAAGTGCCATAATTTTCATCAAGAGATCTGGGTGAACATAATTCAGATTTATGGGAAGAATAAACAAAGAGCTGCATGCAGCAAATTGCGTCAAAATAGTCCTCAATGTTCACTAAAATCCTTTCGTTTTGTCAATGTATTATATTTCAGATAATTTTCATATTATTCACATTTTTTGAATAAGAAATATTAATTGTTCGTCGTCATTATTTAACTTTATCCATTTTAGTCTTAGTATAACCATTTTGTTTTATAATTATCTTAAAAATTATGAGGATTCCTTCTTTTCTTTTGTTGTCGAAAAAGTTTGATTAACTTTGATTTTAGCCACAGAATGGCAAGTAGCGTCATAAAACGTTGGTTTATTTACTGAGAAAAGGTATTTGTCATTTGACCTATCAATATTCAAATATTGAAAAGCCAAATGACAAATCAATCTATGTCGTGACTAGCAGTATCATTCGGGTAATCTTCTAATGATGTTATTGCCGAGATCACTTTAGGCTGTAGATCGGGTATTGTCACTGAAATTGCTTTGAAAGAATAATTCTTTTGCATCTAATACCTCTATTTTCTTGTTCCAAATTTATTTATACAGTGAAACCCAGCCTAACGGACACCTCTATCCTGCGGACACTCCTCCCTAGGGATAATTTCTAAATGTCCCGACCTGAAAGGATAGAAATTCAGACCTCTTTGCAACGGACGTGGACCGCCAATTTTTCATCGACGAGAGATGAAATGACCTCTCTGAACGGACACTTACAAAGTGTTGAAAATTAATAGCCCAATATTGCCATTACCATTATGAAACCTCCTGTGACCAAAAATCAGTTAGGTGATTTTTCTTTTACTAGAAACTCTTACTAGCTGTACCCACCCGCACGGCGTTGCTCGTGAAAAGAAATACAAGTTAAATACCATCCCAAATTTCAATTTTTTTTTTTTAACTTTTTTTATCATTCCTAATCATTATTCATTATCATAAATAGTTTGTAGAAAACTTTTACAAATAACTTTTAAAAAAAAGAAAAGATTTAAGTTAACTTTGGTTTTTATTTTATTTTTAACACATTAAATATATATCGCACATTTCATCATACTTACGATATTATAGTGAACATAGATTTACTAAGGAAATACATCATTCAATTCAATATTCTGGCGATGCAGATTGAAAGGAAAGGAAGAAAAAAATGTTTTTTGCGAAAAAAAAATTTTTTTTTATTATAAAGCCAGAATTATTATTCATTTGATTTTATTACTTATTAAATGTATTTTTTTAAAATTAATTCATCTTCCTTTAATATGCATTGCATATATTAACAACCCTAAAGACACATCTTAGTACAAGCAAGCCCTCATACCGACTTCGAGGTGTTTGCCAAGTGAGGTTCACCCGTATGCCGTGAAGTGCAGCATACATGCTGATTTCCAGATCATTATAGCTAAAGATATTCTGATCCAGGCATTATAGCTGCCTCTAGCGACATCTAACATAGATATCTCCGAAGAAGAAGCCGACATCTATCCGTAATGATGTTTGTTATAAAGCCACTTCGAATGATAACCTTACAATCTCTGATCCTGAAATTTTCTAAAATCAACCACCTATGACCTTACCTTTTTTTTTTTTTTTTATTAATACAAGAAGAAACAAAATTAATATAAAAATACTTTAAAGATGTTCTTGTTCTCTGGCATTTCTCATGTAATGTTTAAATCTTAATAAAATATTTTATGTGATTACACGTTGGATATTTTGTTTTTAAACTTGTAATAGTAAAAACAGTTTTCCTCACACGTCACGGAGGTAATATTTATGAGATTCGTGAGGCAAAAATTTATGAGACTCTCAATCAACAAATTTTTAAATATATTAAATACGTATGAACGTTTTTGATAGAAATTATTTCAATTTTTTTTAAATATTATGAACTTAAAGTTGACATAGGCATACTAGAATACAGAGAATAAGTCCTATATAACTACAATTTTTTTTTTTTTATTTTCATTTTATAGTAAATTTTACAATATATAAAATGTAAATAAATATTACTTACATATTAATATTTCTAATATAGTTGAAATTTAGTTAACTGAAGTCAACTTTTCCTAATTCTATTCGATTAAAAATAGAGCAGCATTGAAAATAAACGTAAAGGTGGATCATTTATAATCGTCGTATTTTTTCTCCTGTTCACAACAACTTACATCACCTCAACAGGAACCAGTTACGAAGGACGATTTGATGAAGCAAATATAATTAAAAATAGCTTTAGATAGGTTATAAAAAAACATTATGTTTATTTTTATGCCGTTTATGTAACGAAACCTTGAAAAAGTGAATTTTCAATAGTTATTAGTAGAGCCCGGATTTCGTGCAGTAAAAAAATTGTAAAACGTGCAATAAAAATGCCGAAACGTGTTACGGAAAATAAAATTCTGCCATTTACGTCGTTTATGCTTAAAAAAACCTATTATGTTTTCTTTCATAAATTACTATTTTTTCTTAATGAACTAATTACGTTTGAGCATTGTTATGTGAAAACCTCAGAGCTCTTATTAGGGTATTTTTCGCACAATCATACGTGATTCACGCACTATGGCAACTCATTTTCTGCCTAAGTGTTTTTTTATTGCCAACTGATACATTTTTTAATAACGTATCGCATGGTCAAGTGAGAATCCCAAATTTCTGCCGACATATTGATAACTCAATCCTTGTCGATAAAATTGGACCAATCATCTTTGCCGCTAGAACTTAATTCTTTGGATTTACGATCCATTTTGTCAGATTGTCTTTCAATTATGATCATTTTTCCCATTTAGGATTTATATTTGAATAAGATATGATTAATTAGATGAAAACCATGAGCAGATAACTAACTAGTTAATATCACAACTGTTACAACATGAATAATTTTTTTGCTCGACCAATTTCCGAAATTTGTTTTTAATTAGGTTGTACGGATTTTTAGTTCCCTTCTCTCGTAAAAATGTATGCGGGATATTGTTTGTTATCATATATACTAATTAATTTATTTTCAATAAATTATTGAACATATTTTTGTCCGAAAAACTGTGTGTATGCATAACAATTTTGCCAACTATAGACTGTCGTACTGTAAGAACATAAAAGGAAGCGAATGGATTAACTGGTTTTCCACGAATCTAAAAAGAGCAAAATAAAACATCAATTTTTAGTTTCAGTTCCAGAATTTTCCAGAAAATTGAATTAGTACATTTAATGTGTTATAAACAGTAACATATGACTTCGTGAAATTTTGTGTAATTTTGCTTCAATGTTTATATTTTCAAGCAATTTACAAATTTTTTTTTTAATTAGGGCTAAATGTTCAATTTAATGCAGTAAAAACATAAAACGTGCAATTTACCCAAAATTGTTTAAAATGTGCAATTTCGTGTTAAATAAAACTTACATGTGTTAATCCGGATGCCTTAATTTGTGTAAATAACTTGTCCCTGATCGATTTCAAGCAACCGAAAAAAAGTGTAATTGCACGAGAATCCGGGCTGTAGTTATTAATTAAGAAAAACTTTGGTAAGCATGTGATTATTCATCAACCCTGTTATCTTCAATAAACATAAATCTAAATTAGACTTTTGTATCTAAAATGTGAACATTTGATTAATGTTTAAGTAATTTTATTTTATTTTTATTTTTTGTATTTATAAAAAAAAATAATAGCGCTATGTATTTTTGTTTATTTAAGTTATACTTGAGGGTCACTGGAAAAGAGAAACAAGGTAGATTAAATAAGATAGATTAGAGAGTGAAGAAATAATATAGATTAGAGAGTGATATAAGGTTTACAGCAAACAAAAGGAAATAAAAAAAAATAAAAAAACACACACACATATATATATATATATATATATATATATATATATATATATATATATATATATATATATATATATATAATGTGGTAATATAGTGATGAGAATAATGTATTTCGAGTTAAAATGAAAGGAAAAAAAGTGTTCTATAATAAAACGTTTGATAAATTGCTTTGTACGATTCATCTTCGGGGTCCCGAGGGACGCCTCTGTCTCCCGATTCTATGAAGAGTTGAAGTGGCTTTATTCTTCCTACCGTTGTAGGTGTATCCTGGCATCCTTTCTCTACCAAGCTATCCAAACCCGCCGTCCATCATACATCTTCGAGCTCCTTCAATTCAAATCTTCAGTGTTTGGTTTATTATTTTCAACAATGAACATTTGTAAACAACCAAGAAAAACAAATTTAAATCCCCATCAATATCAAAATTTGAGGTTTTACGTTTCAAGATACAGGGAATCCAAAAAAAAAATTTTAAAAAACGCCCATCCACGGCTTTTCTCCGAGACTACAGAGCCGATATTTAAAAATTAGATACCTAAGTCACAGATCACACCAGGTTGATCCTCGGAACTAGGATCGAAAGGGCCATCAGTCGTTTTGTTCCGAAATGACGGCCGATATAGGTTTCATACTCTATATCACAGTAATATATGAAGATTATTTATATTTTTATTTATCGGATCTACAGGCGCCCGAAGCTGCCCTTGGTCCACTCAATTGCTTCATCCCAGTCATCCCGGTCAGGTGCTCCTCTGCATTCCAGTCATCTCAGCCACCGAGTCCTTCCAGCTTTCCTTTGGTCTTCCACGACGTCTGATTCCATCTAAGGTTCCCTGGTGCAAAGCTTTGGCTGCTCGCCCATCATCCATCCTAATTATGTGCCCATGCCATTTAATGCGTTGAACTCGCATGAAGTGGGAAGCTCGGTGATCATTTTAAATATCATAGGTCTCTGTCCTTTTCCTTATACGTTAGATCTTCTCTAATTTTGGCTATGGGCTTATACGTATCAGCACTTTCCTCTCAAACCTACCAATTTTTCCGCTGAATTTTTTCGTTAGGTTTAGGTTAGAATGGGTCGGATGATTGATTTATTCAAATTTACCTTTGTACGACGATTTAGGAGCTTACTTCTTAAAGACCAATGCTTTATTAGTCCCAATTATTCGGCTTTGTATTGCTTCCTCTTCATCAATTCGATCATTGACAAGAAATCCCAGATACTTGAAGCTGGAGACACACTGAACTTTCCCACTGCATACTGTTTTGTGGGTTCAGAGATATTTTCATTCTCAGCAACATTATTTTCGTTATTTCTTCATATATGGAAAATCCCATTATTTCCGCTTTTCGCATTAACCTTTCACAAGCCTCTTTTATAGCCTTAAGAAATGCTCCTTCTATGGCCTTACCCATCAGCATACCAAAGCAATGTGTCATTTTATTAAAAATGATGCCTGACATTAAGCTCCGCTGTTTCCATAACTTCGAGGGTAGTATTTAGAGAACTAGAAGAAAGAACAAACTTATAAAATGTTTAATATTTATATAACTAATGTCCGGATTTTCGGGCAGTTGCATCGTTTTTTTTTTTTTATTTCATCGATTTGGTAATCGTTCAAAAGGTTTTTTAAATTGCTAATATCGAATTGACTATCGAAATGTTTTTCGTCTTCGAGCATTTCAACTTAATTATTAATTTTCAAAATTCTTCGGCATAGGTATCGCTTATGAAATTTTAAAGGAATTCGTATTTAATGTTGGATTATTTTAAGGCCTATATCCACATAAAAAAAATTCATAAAATCTAGCAGACACATGAACACCCTGACACTGTTCACTTCTCAAATTTAGTAGTAATCGTGTATTCAAAGCATTAACTTGTCTGAAATCAAGATATTCCTTAACTTTTCTGCTTTAATCTGAATGTCTTTACTACGTAGTTCCGTAGATTTTCTCTAAACACTTTTCTGTGAAATCCATCTAAAATAGGTATCGTATATGAGGTTTTAAAGGACTGTATTTTCGAATTTACTGTCGGATTTTTTCAAGGCCTATATTCACATTAAAAAAAAAAACATAAAAATCTAGCAGACACATGTTCCCACAATCGATGTAGTATTTACTGACGTGGCATAGAACGTTGTAAATCGACATGCAATATAGGATCTTTCGTGCCTGTGTTAATTTTTACTTCCTTGTACGTAGTAAAGGAAGTATTGTAATCGCGAAAATTTTCTGTTTTCAGATATCAACGGAAATATCCTTTTTAATCATCCCTGACTAGTTTCGTTGTGACACCTGTACGTACTTTTGTACGTATGTACGTACGTGCGTATCTCGCATAACTCAAAAACGGTTAGCCGTAGAAGGTTAAAATTTTGTATTCAGAATTGCTGAAAAATCTAGTTGTGAACCTCCCTTTTTCGTCACCAAATGATTACCGGAAGTGGTACACTTTACTTAAAGGTCATTATTGATTTTCATCAAAAATGTTATTAAAAAATGATGAAAAACTTCTCAAATTATGTATATATGTCTTACATATTAATATAAATAATATACTAAATTTTGGTTAACATTGGCAGACCGGAAGTGGTACTTAAAAATTATATTAATATACTATATAATGTAAAACATCTCAAATTTGGTAAATAGTACTTTTATATCAATATGAAAGTATTTACTAGCCTTTAGTTAAAATTGGGAGCCGAAAAGGGTACTTTACTTGAAGGTCATAATAAACACATAAAAAATTATATTAAAATTAATTAGGGAGATCATATGGTTCGGTAATAAAGGTTACAAACCCGATTTTTTCCACTCCAATTAAACATTCTTATCACTTGTTTTAAGTGGTAAAATTGAGTGTAAAATACTGGTTTTTCTCCCCATTTGTAAGATGAACTGCAGCAGGAGAATAAGATACAAGTTAAGTGGTTTCTTCCACTTAAAATTTCGAAACTGTCGATTTCCGATGCTTTAAATAGTGATTTTGACAGTCCTAATGTTGTCACGGAATGAGACCTCCAGAAACAAGAGTGTGTGTGTCTGTCAATAGATGGATGTCGCGACGCCGAGTGTCGTTTTTGAGATTCTGCAATCTTCGGAATCAAGTAATCAAAGTCAGGATCACTTTTTTAGCCACCGACTTATGATTTAATAGGTGTACAAGGATGCCATGCGGTGTCTACATCAGATATTTTTAACTTGGAGAAACAATATATGCATAAATAATTCTGAAGTTATTAGACACTAATTTTAAAATTTATTTTGACAATACATAGGCGTTTAAATTTTAAATTAATCGTAAATTGATATAATCAAATGATGATAATTTTTAAAAAGAGTTTTTGTTTAAATAATATACGACCTTTTTCTAGTTTCCGAAAAAAAAAAAAAATTGAGAGGAACTTTTCAAAAAAGCAAAAAATTTTTATTTTGTTATCTAAACAATGTTTACAGAGTAATAAGGCCGTCTAATTCGTATTCAAATTTCGTAAAAGTGTAAATGTGGTATAACAATACGTTAAGAATTGCTACTTGAAATTCCTTGAAAGTTCTTCACGATTTTATTTTTAGGTCAGCACAGTTAGTATAGTTTCATTTGTGAGTAATAGTTTTTTTTTATAGAAATAAATTTATGAAACATAATAGATAGATGGTAATTTTAATGTTAAAATTTCATTTCCTGAATTTCGGCTCAAAATATTCTGTACTTTTCATTGATTACGTTTTACCATTGATTATTTTAATTTTTTTTTCTGCGACAACTTTTTTTTTTTTTTAAATTCATACAAAGAGAAAATCAGATATATCAATAAAAAGGAGTTAGAGTATTTGTTGCACGCAAGAGGCAAAGGCAAAAATTATTTTTAAAATAATTCATCACTTTAGCTATAAAAGTGAAAATAAGTCCGGCGTATATAACACCAGGATGTTTCAGTTCACCTGAAATTCGCATAAAATCTAAAAAAATTGAAAAATGGTCAGGTTGCTTACAATCCCTGTTGAAATAAAACTAATACTTTATCATTTAATAATTTACCAACGATTAGAAACTATTTCGAGCTTGAGCGACATATGGTGAACTGATGAGCAATAACCATGTGGCAATAATTTAATTTTTTTATCCATATGATGTCATCGATTAGTCAGGTGCTCCCTATAACTCGCCCTTAACTCACTTTTATTATGCCCGAGTCTCAATCAACTGTCTTGGCATGCAACATGGTTGAGGAGTTGAGAATTCATCTGGTCAGCAAAGTACAACATGAAGTAAGCTCGTCCTTTTTTAATACTCGTGCGATGTAATTCATCTTAAATCTAATTTTGTCTTTCGTCAATATCAATATTTAAACTCATTACCAAAATTTATTCTCATTTCTTATAAATTTTCATTATGCTAATTATATGTAACCACCTGTATTTTTATTTTTTAAAATTTTATCCAACATAGCTATTATGAAGATATTATTGACTGCGGATCAAACGTAAGAAATAATATCGAGGGGTGCGGTAAAAAGTTAAAGCACACAGTAGAATAAGGCATCTCCTACTTCCCTCATGACCTCATCTAGCTCTACTGCCAATTTTAACCAAAATTTATTATATTATTTATATAAGTATAAATATGTAAATCTTATATACCTAATTTGAGAAGTTTTGCATTATATTTTAATATAAATTTTGATGAAAATCCATAATTGCATTAAAGTAAAGTACCTCTTCCGGTAACCATGTAGTGACCAAAAAGCAAAATTTCAACTTTCTACGGCTAACTATTTTTGAGTTATGCAAATTAATAAACACACAACAATGAAGACTTTAGGATATACTTTTATTGTCGAAGGAAATGTTACAATGACATTTAAAAAAATTCTTACAAACTAAGTTACTAATATCTTAGCTATCGTACATCATGGCTTACTGTGATATGAAATGCCACTATAGTAAGTTAAGAGAAGGCTTTATAGGGATGAGAATGGAGAGGGGATGAAATTGCAAGGAGCAGAAGGAGGGAGATAATTTCCTCAACACCTAAATTCTGGGTAGCCTATTTAGGAACAATTCTTGGAAGCTCATGTGAACTTCTTCTGTAGTAATAAACTTCTGAATATAAGAGGAAGATTGACAGGGTTTCCAGTAGAAAGACAGCTAAAGATCTCTGGTCAATGGTCAGCCGACCTGACATTGAAAAGGTGTTGCCACATGGTAGAACTCCCGGATGTACTATATGTATGGTCTAAGAAATTGGAGAGCCCTGAGAAAGTCAGTTTACTGATATTAAAATTAGTGTTTAAAATTATCGTTATAAAAATTGTTAAATATAATAGTCGTCTGATAACTTCCGAGATACGCACGTACGTACGAAAGTACATACAGACGTCACGATGAAACTTGTTAAAATGGATTTAGGGATGGTCGAAATGGATATTTCCGTTGTAATATGAAAACCGAAAATTTTGGCGATTACAATATTTCCTCTACTTCGTACAAGAAAGTAAAAATGGAACAATTAATTTATTTCGAAAATAAAAAGCAATTCAAAATATTTTACTGAATGTTTTATAGTACAAAATAGTATCTTAACATAAATAGTTATATCATCAACTACTTATTCATACAGAAATGAAATTAATACCTTTTGGTCACCTAACAAGAATTAAACTAATATTACTTAAACATTAAAAATAATGTATTATCTTAATCAAGAAAGTTTTTACAAAGTTACTATCTAGTCACAGTTTAAGGAATTATTATGTTTGATTAATCAACTTATAATTTTTCTTCCAAGTGAACGATTTATTGATCAATTTCAGTTCTCACAATGCCTCTGTGCTTACTGGCTAAATGTTGATTGGCTAGTTATTAACCGTGTATGCTATATTATGAATCATCATCGTAGTTAACAAGGAAGTAGTGGAGAAAACAATTTTTTTTTTAAATATAAATCTTTATTGAAGTTGCCCCTAATATGCAATGACCTCTTCCTACCGGTCTGTGGTTTTGGGGTCAAGTATTCTTAGGCGTGTCTATGCCGGTCAATACTGAGCCATATGAAAAAATATGACAGCTGAATTTGCCTCATATAGAAATATGATTCTATCATTAAACTAAGTTTACAAAGCCAGAAGTTGTTGAGCAAAGTAAAGCATAAATAATGCACTAGAAACCTAAGAAGCCTATATTTCGCCGCTGCGGGGCAGAAATATCCTATCTCCAAATTTGTCTTTTTCTGTTTTTCTTGTTTATTATTTTTAATGATGAACTTTTGTAATTGACCAAGAATAGTAAAATGTTAACCCCTCTCAAAAGTTGAGGTATTACGTTTCAGGATAGGTAGACTTCAAATATTGAATAACAAAAATCAGTCTCCATAAAATTAATAGGCATAGTTTTGTTGTTATCTATCGCTAGTGAAACTGTTATATTCCACTTACACATGGTTTTCAAAATAGCTTTTCACACGAAATGTTGAGGATTTACTATTATAACATAATATTAAAACAGAATATTTAGGAAGAGGTGATAATATCGTCCCTACCATGTCCAACTATCGAATTTGCGAAAAACTATCGAAAAAATGCGGTTTTCATATTCGTCACTTTGAAACGCACTAGTTGAGGCACGCAGTCTTGGATTCCTAATCCTCAAGTTTTGGCTCCTTGCGTCTTTTGGGGAGTTAGGTTTTCATGACTTTTCCACAATACGTGCCTCACCTAGTTCGTTGCAAAGTAACGAAAATGAAAAGTTGGACATGGTAAGGAACATGTGTGTTTTTGACTTGCCAGTGCTAGAAATTTCAAAAAATGTATTGGCCTCTATAGTAATTACTAGCTTTATATATTCACATATACTACCAATTTCCAACTTGCGCTCCTCCATCCACCAAATGAGCAAAATTCAATTTTATCAAAAAAGTAAAATTGTGCCTCTGACTTGAGGTGCGTGTAAAATGGAATCCTTCGAGTATTTCTTTATTTATTTTTTAATATTTAAAAAAAAAAATTCTCGGAAAATCATGATAGAGCAATGCCTTTACCTCCAAAATTAATTTTGTCATGTGAACCCTGCTTCATTTCCTATTCTATCCCTTCCTTCTCTTCAGTTTCTCTTTCAGTTTTTTTATTTTTGCTTCTCTAAAGTGATTCTTGAAGCTGTTTCGGAGAGGGAGGCAGTGGAATTCGAATCTATATAACTAGCATCCATGTGGTTCCATATATAAAATATCTGATGTGGACAACACGTGATTTCCTTGTATGACCTATTAAACACCGTAAAGTCTGCCGTCTAGGGCAAGTGCCCTCTTTGTCCCCCAGATCCGGGTCTGATAGTATATGGTTATAACCTGATACCATAACGGGTAATTACATATTTAACAGTAGACCATTGTTGTGAGTTATAACCTACACTATTATTTTTTTTATTTATTTTTTATTTCCAGATCGGCTTGGAAAGCCTTGCAT